>CM076583.1:637257245-637857245 GCA_034641835.2 Pinus albicaulis | reverse complement strand
GCTCTAGGAATGTTGCTGGAAATTGTTGATCTCCTACTCACAGGTGTTCTTTTAAGGATCTTCTCAGGATTATCAACTGTTTCAGGTGGGTTCGGATCAGGGAAAGCTCTTGTATGAATGGTTCTGTGAGCCAGAGTGCTGTTTATAAGCCAGGCAGCTTGTCCCTACTTGTTACCTCTACCGAGGTTAATGTTGCTTTGGGAACTGGCCTCCCTGTGGAGTCTTCATTATGCTTGGGACTGGTCTGCCAGTGGAGTCTGATGTGAAACCAAGATAATCAGTAGGCCTACTGATCACCAGTGGAGTCCTTAACGTTTAGGAACAATGGAGTCGCCAGGTGGAGGGTTTAGGATGATTCTAGGGTACACTGTCCACCACAGTGCTCACCGTCAAAAGTGTGACTTACCGTCAACCTAGCCAGAGTTCTAAGTTTCTGAGGTTGTTTGAAATGAGAAGCACTCAGATTCCCCAGTGGAGTCGCCATTATGTTGGAGTTCCCATGTTTTGGCCAGGTTGACAAAGACCAAAAGATGAGACAACATAGAACCACTTTCAGACCTTAGGATCTAGCCCTCCTAGGTCCAGAGAGGGATCTCTCTATGATTATCAAAGGATATATGTCTTTGAAGTTCTAGATTACGGTTTTAGGCTAGTTATAGGCTCAAGGTTATTTGTTTGATTGTTTGAGTTTGGTTGTTGAGAATCAGGAAGGAAGGTTTCATCACAAGACAAGGATGGGTAAAGAAGGAAGCTAGGCAAAGGTAGATAACTCAGGGAACATCAAGGCCATTGGGCAATGGAGTCAAGAAAGGATTTACTTGTGTTCAATGTGTAAGCTTCAATTGGGCTAGTCATCTAGAGCATTTGGATCTCAAAGACTGATTGGTGGGATGGAACACTAAGTGATGAGAATGAAAGATGGAAAGCCATCTGATTCTGTCTATAGATCAGGCCAGAGGTCATTTAACTCCAGGCCTGCTTGGACAAAACCATAGGCAACACAAGGGATCTTGAAAAGGCTTATATGGAAGGGAAGGTTATGAAGAGGCAGCGACAGGCTTTACACCTCCCAATGTTCCTAACCCCTTTCAGTTAAATCTTATCAAAAACATCTGAATACTGATTTTACCAACTTGCACATCAGAGAGTAGGCAATAATCATCCACTACACTGGTTTAGTCAATTAAAAACAATATTCAGACACACATATGAGCAGAAAACATTCAAGACTGAGAGAGCTGGGATATAAGGTACCTAACAAGGGTAAATCTTATATCATGCATTCAGGTGTCAGTCAGAAGAACATGAAATGAAATGGAAATAAACACAGAGATAAGAAGAACATCACCAACTGCTGTAGATCAGGATCCAATGAAAACTGCTTATCATGTTAAACACTACACCAATCAGGTACATCACTACCCAAAGCTTTTACATTCAACCTGAATACATCATATTTCTCAGCCTATCATACAACTGTTACACAGGAGACTTGGCTTGGGACAAAATGCTTGCAGTTCGCGGATAAAACCAACAACAACCAACCTCCTTACAATGTTCTTGCTGTGCTTTTATAACAAAGGATGATCTTCAGATCGACTCAGGAGGTAGGTGCCCATTGAATGTTACATTTAAGCATAATAATGAATGCAGGGCCGAGGCCCATCCTGCTTGAGAATGCTGCATGAGAATGCCGCATATTTATTTCGCTCTCTCTTAGTAAGAGAAACTGATCCATTTCTATTTGATCTGACATTTGTCACAATTGGTGATTTGAATTCGGAAAAGATAAACTAATCAGGAGGGTCCGTCTCATAAATGCCGATTGTATTTGAGCTGTAGTTTGATGGAAAAATCCTTCAGGGACATTCTGCATAATAAAAACAGTATGGATGCCTTGTCCTGGACGAAAAACACTTTGCTGACGGAGACCCTGATATTATCTTTGTCTACGCTTGGGGTCTGCGATCTGCTGTTCTGCCATGTTGAAATTAACGAACTAGATGGAAGTCTGCATGGCCCTCCATGCTTCTTTAATGCTACCAGACTGTCTGAAATGGGCTTCAGTCAGTGTATTTAATTATCTCAGGGCTCGAGAAGGCAAGAAGGCGCTGTAGGGAGGTGTACTTTCTGGAGTAAACGCGCTCTGCTTTTAGGTGGCGCAATCATGACTTGCTGGTGCGTTCATTGGTCTTCAAACAGTGCCTTAATCCTTTGACTGTAGGATTAAAACATTAATCTTCAATTACAGGCTCGGATTCTTCTCACACCTGGCCTCTGCTGCTTCGCTGGCCGGCTGAAATAGCCTCTCTGCACTACCTGCATGATGAAATAACCTATCACAGGGCCCGGGCAGTGGTGGAGAAATGCTATGGAGGCGGAGGAATGGTGGCGGAATGGCGGAGAAACAATGGAAAGGATGCCACGTGGTGGAGAAATGGTGGCTTTACTATAATGCTAACAAAATGCAATGAAACGGTGATATCTTATGATTAATAGGGTTCGGGGATAATATGCAGCGTAGACCGTTAGATTTAGGTCTGGGGACAAAGATCAACGGTAGAGATTGAGTAACGGGACAATACATAAGATGAGCAAGACACATGAAATGCAATAGAAACGAATGTAAGAGTGGGACCCAGTGGAGGTGGAGGGCAATTGAACAAGGACCGTCAGATCTAGGAGAGATGAACGGTCACGATACAATCGCTCAATCGCAATCGGGGGTCAGTCGAAACGGTTTGTGATTGCGATCGGGGAGGGTCTTGCGATTGAGCACTGACCATCCGATCGGGGATCAGATCGACGGTTCAGATGTAATCGGAGGGACAGAGCGATCAGCGATCGGGAGGACTTGTGATTGGCGTAGGACCGTCAGATCTGGGAGAATGGACGGCGGAGATGCAATCAGGAGGCAGACAGATGGGCTTGCGATTGCGATCGGAGGGGAGATTGTGATTGAGCGATAGTCGTAGGATCGCAGGAAGGATGGACGGCTGGGATTTAATCGGAGGGGGAGAGCAGGCGGGGAGCGACGAGATCTGGGCCATTGGATCTGAATGGATCAACGGCCAGGATTAAATCGGAAGGGAGACCAACAGAAATGCGATCGCGATCGAGAGGACTAAGCGATTGAATGCAGGCCGTCCGATCCGGAACAAATCAACGGTGGAGATGTAATCGGAGGGGGAAAAATAGCTTGCGATGGCCGTCGGATTTGCACGAGGATGGACGGCTGCGATTGAATCGCTCAGTCGCAATCAAGGGTCACACAAAAGGCTTGCGATTACGATCAGGGAGGGTCATGCGATTGAGCGCAGACCGTTGATCTGGGAAGAAACAGACGGTCGAGATTTAATCGGGGCAGAGGCAGAAAGGCTTGCGATCAGCGATCGGAGGAATAGAGTGATTAGGCGCTGACCGTAGGATCAGTGGGAGAATGGACGGCCGTGATCCAATCGGAAGGCCTCAATCGGGGGGCGGACTTAACATGTTCCGATTGCGATCGGGAATGGGTTGCGATTAGCAGATAGCCGTCAGATCTGGTGATAGATCGACGGTGCAGAACCATCGCGAGACATTTACGTGTTAAAACAAAATGCATCGGGACTTTTGATATTACAAAGGGTTTTGCCCCCCCCCGCCGATGATTCCAATTGCGATTGGCCCTGGGACTTAAGCGCTTGGTCCTGGGGAAGGGTCACATGGGGAAGTGGTTGGAAAGGGGCCTGCGGTAGAGGGGCTGGCCTTTAGACGGTCGGCGCGGGTTTAGGGCACATTTTAATGATTTTAAAGGTAAAGGAGGGGAATGATAGAGAACAGAGGGGAAAGAAGGGAAACCAAGGGTAGGGGAGGAGTTTAAAGGGGATTTTGGGGAATTTGAGGAGTAAATGGGGAACAGTATGAGGATAAAAAGAGGTTAGATGGGGAAAAAATAAAGGGGGAGGGAGTCTCGTTCTTCATCAACAAGAGGTTTTAAAAGGGAAAACAAAGCAGAGGGGGAACCATCAAAGGATAAAGGGCACAAAGGGGCTTCAAGGAGGCTGTATTTCAGGGGAAATGCATTCCTTGAAGACTCAGCAACAAATTAGCCCACTAATTGCTTGTCAAAAATTTCATAGGGGGGCTAACAACTACTATTCTGAAACATATCATTTAGGGCCTTCCACATAGCACATGGAGTTTCCTTTCCATTGGTAATTAAGACAATATGATCTCTAACTCCCTCTAACAATATTCTTCTCGCCTTTGCTACATTCTTCTTCCATGCATCAAGATGTAGAAATTTGAATAACTAATATATTATTCACCAAGATTCTCCTAATCACACACTATTTTATCTTCATGCACAATACAAAATCTCTTCTACCATTGATCATCACATGCGGAAATAAAATCAATTGCATGCACACATTAAAACCATAAACAATCACACATATGAACACAGTATTTCATGGGAAAGCTTAAAGCTGAAAACCCCCAACTATTTGTATATTATATGTCATAGAGATCATGTAACAATCATCATACAAAGCTCCTCACAAGCTCTCAGTACAATCTCCAATTTCTACACACTAATCAAGCTAGATCTAGCAAAACACATGCTCCAATCTTTGCCACCTGATAGCCTGCCTCTACTGCGCAATCAATGCTGAAGAATGGCTCATAAATAACTTTGAACCACCTGGCTTGTACTGCGCAATCCTCACTGGCATCTCCAATCACTGGTTGTTGCAAATCATGCAATAGTATAGTCATAACTGATAGTCACACTGCTCTTTCACCTATCTCTTCACTGGTCTCCATTGACACTGTCCATGCACTGAAGTTAACTGATGTATTCTTTAGTTGATTAATGAGTTTATAATTAGTGAATTAATTAATAATTAATTCACACCACTCTCACTAATTGTATCAATCAGTTAAACTGAATACAAATAGCTCAACTATGTTTAGATTAGTTAAACTGAATACAACTCCACTAACTTCCTCAATCAACTCCACCAAACTCCGTCACATGAGTTCTAACTGAAGTATCCATGCAATAGCTCCACTTAACCCTCAGGAATAGCGTAATTCCTTCTGTCAGCTCCTGTGCCACATCTGTGCACTTAACCGAAGTGCTCCAAGAGAATAAGATAATGTTTATAGTCCAAATATTATTAAGAGCTAATAATATTCGACATATCTATTTTTAGACTGGCAATCTAAAAATAGATTCCGCCCCATATGTCTAAAAATAGAAGTCCATATATTTTTTCCAACTTGACCAACCATCCACAAATAGCATCCTGCAACTCATAGAACATGATCCATATGTCTAAAAATAGACATAGTCTAAAAATAGACTTTGCGCCAAAAATAGCCTGCGGGCCCACTTAGTGAAGGCAACTTCTTTCCACTAAGCTCATCATCTTGTTGTAATATCAACACAAGAAGTTGAGCATCTATTGTTGCGATTTGAGGAATATCACTATCTATGAATGCCTTTAGTTTTTTGTCCTCCAACACTTCCTCCATAATTTCCTTCCATGCTATGTAATTTGAATTTCCCTTGAGCGCATATTCGAGTATCAAGCCATTGAAAGACATATTGATCTGTTGTTGGTCCCGAATAATAAATATTCAAATTCAATGTACCTGTTCAAAACAAACTTTGGTTATTCTCTTCTATAGTGATTCCTAGCACTTTTATACCATGTAGAAAATATAACCAAGGGATTCAATATGATCTTGTAATGTACTAAAACAAAATACTAAATCCTTCTACAATTTGTGGAAACTAAATTTGATCACACACTTGAATTTTTTATTTCAAAGTATCAAATGCAAAATTACATTCATCATACCACAAAAATCATTCAGATTTCTTGAGAAGCTTCTCCAGTGGGGTCGTAATAGAAGTATAATTGTGAATGAATCTACGGTAATAATCTGTATGGCCCAATGTGGAACACAATTGTTGAAAAGATGTAGGAGGTGGAATATTTAGAATTACTGCAACCTTAGCTGGATCCAAATATACTCCCTCCTTACAAACAATATGGTGCAATAATGTAGAAATTATCCAAAGATATTCAACTGATATTGTAATGTACTAAAACAAAATACTAAATCCTTCAACAAATTGTGAAAACCAATTTCGATCTCACAATCACATAACAAGTAAGAGAAATAAATTGTCAATCGCACAAAAAAATCTATATCTAGGGAAAATAACTTCTCAAAACCCTATTATATGTATATTTCATAAAATAAATACCATGAAACAATACAATGCTATTCCTCACACTAAGAAACCTCTGCACTATGTTGATTATCTCACTCTGATCTAGGAAAAATTGGCCCAATACTTAACCAATTCTCAACCCCTATCTGCCCAGCCTTGCTTACACATTCCTGGAGGAATTGTGGCCCTATTAATTAGGTAATTCCTCGGAGTTGATTTCTCAATTCATCTAAGGCTTGTTGGTGACCTCATGCATGACCAGTACAATTTTCTAATTATACAACTGATAGTTATATTCCCTTTAACCCCAATCTCAACTAGGACTTCCTTAGAACTAACATGCAACAACTATTTATAGCGAATTATCAGTTAAATTATTGATCACTAATTGTGAATTAAATCAAATTTAATTCACTCGACCTATCACTAGCTCATCTCTTAGTTCGAACTAGTTAAACTGATTTTAACTCAATTAATTGAGTTAATTAATTACAACTAAAAAATAACTGGAAATGGACCCCCTAAAAGCATGGGATAAATCTACATGCCTCCTCTCAGACCTTCAACTCAAATTTACTAAGCTAATTAAGTCATTCTGACTCAGTTACCTAATACAAGTTGTCATGTGATGGAATTACCATTTATCTTCCAATTTAATTAAGGGAAAATTAAATCAAAAGCCCCATGGGTGTCATTTATTGTTTCCATTTTAACATATTTTGGGTTGGGAATTATTGCAAAACTTCCAATGCTGACATAGATGAAGGATTTTGAGATAATTCATTGACTATTATATATCTGTGAGCAACCCTTGAGTTTTCTCCAGTGCATCGTAAAGGTCATTTAACCATCGTTGGGTTGGGTTCCATGATGTGTCGAGGGATTGTAAATGTATTGTAGGTGTTTCACTAGTTAAGGTGGAAGGGTTGGTTTCTAGTGGAGTTTCAAACTCTCAGGTGTGTGTCTGCAAGAGAACTTCTTCCCTTGCTATGAAAATGTCACGGCTTGGGTTACATTGGAAACTTCCTTCAGGGGGATTTTGATAGTTTTGTTGGGAGGGTTCCTATTCGTTATTTTCCACTCCTTTTTGGGGGAAGGGATGTTGCATTACTATAGTTTGTTGATTTTTTCTACCTTTTCCCACCACTGTATTTGATCCTCTTCAACTCAGAGAGTTATGGGAAATAATGTGTGTAATGACCGTATTCCCCACAAATGACACACCCCTGATTATTCTATAGAATCGCGTTCTTGATTTTCCTTTTTGGGTTGTTATTGGATTGTCCCTCATTTGGGTTCTGGTTGGGGTTGCCCCTTGGTGGTTCTTGCGGGGGCTTTTCCTAATTTTTTCCCTCCCGCACAAGCTCTACCTGGGGCTTGTTCATTTCTTTCTTCTTAGCAACGTTGGGGGGATTAGCCATGTTTAGAAGTTCAAATTATTTTTTTTGTTGAGGAAGGGAAGGATGCACAAAATTTACCCATGCAATATGTTGTGTTGGTGGGTTATTCTGTTGAGGTGATGGAAAAGGAAAATATTGGTTCCCTAGTCCTTGGTTAGCATATGTGCTTTGGGAAGTGGAGTTTTGAGGTGGAGGTGTTGCATATGTGACTCCATACAATTGGACACTATGTGTATTTACAGAGTACTAGAAGGTGTTTCCTGGTTGATTTTTTGCTATGGTCCCAATCAATCTGTATGCAACACTAGATGTGTCTAGTAACTCGGGTTTAAAATTTTATAGGCGAGGTGCATCTAGAAGCACATGGTAGAGGTATCTAGATTACATGTATATGAAATCTAATTGATGATATTTGGAGATGGCCTATTCCTCATTTTTTGGGGAGGATGTTTCCACAATGTTTGATATTTTCAATGTAATAGATCTCAGAAAGAGGTATAGGAGGATTTTGGCCTCCAGAGGAGCATTTCAAAATGTAATATCCCCAAAAGGGAGAATGCAATAATACTTCACACAATATAATAACTTACAGCAAGATAAACAATAAATCTAAGTACAAATTAGAATATGCAGAAAGATTTGAGCCATTGTATTATATTGGAGATGAATTAGTTACACAAGTACAAGATATAAGTAGATCTAGCCAAAGAGATGAGCTAGGATCACTCTAAAAACATGTGTGAAGCAGGTACAATGTAACTGTTGAGGCTCTGCAACAAATACTATGTTGTCTCTTCAGCAGAATATAAACATAGAGTTGCAGGCCAAAAAGAGAAATGAAGATCTACTCAATACTGGAGCTATGATGATGCCAAGATTCAAGATCTGGCCAATGTGATGGATTCCCAAGATAACCCAGAAATTATTTTCCAGATCTGCAAATTTGGAAAAATCACCTCCCTAGGGTTTGATCCTTGATCTGTAGGGAAATATAGATCTAAAGCTAGATCTGAAGAATATATGGATTAAATGTGTTCTCAAATCATATCTAGGCTTGAAGGTCTGATCCCTTCCTCAAATCTATGAGCTAGAAGCTCTAGATATAGCTTCTCAATCCTTGAAAAGATGACTGCAGCTACTGCAACACAACTACCTCTGAAAACTACACTATGAGGGAAAGAGAGGCCTTCTTCCTGCTAAAATATGCTGCAATAAGATCCATGCTGATGGTAAGACTGATGGAAATGTGAAGGAATGATCCTCCACTAGATTGCTAGCTGAAGTACTAGCAACGTCCTTCCTCCTTTCAGATCTGCAATATGGAAAACGTTATTCTTGGAGAGAATACTGCTGCTATGAGGTCAATAAAATTTGGCCTGATGCCAGATCTTAAATGTGGCTCTGGGAGTACTGATCTATAAGCCCAAGTGATGGGAATAATCCATCACCCTGTTCTCCAGCTGAAGTACTGAAGACAACTTCCACCCTCCAACTGATCTTCATAAATCTACATATTTATGAATATGAATGTTCTACAGAAAGTAGAAAAAGGAAATGGCACTTAAATCTTGATGCATAATTAAGTACAAACCTCTTCCTTAGAGATCACTCAAAGAAAGAGGAGGGATTCTCGCCTGGGAACACCCTGTGCTAAACAACACCTGCAATCTCTGCTAAACAGCCCAAGAAGGCAGTGGAATGTCACTTGACAATTCCAGATCTAAAAGATCATACATCAAAATAATCCAAGATGCCTTTCACCTTTGCCTTCATCTCCTTTATAATGATTGAGCCATCCCAATCCTTGGCCCTAATCTCAACTGCACTATCTCATGTGGACAATATCCTCCAAGTGGGACACCGTTTTTTGATCAAATTAACCAAACAATCTAGGTGCAATGTACACCTCTTCCATCATGTGTGCTTCATTTGCACATGATCCTCCACCACTTGATCATTAATTCTCAATGACCCTTTGTTTGACATCTTCAAGATCATATTTGACTGAATCAACACTCCATGATCTTCTCATTAAATCAGACAAGATCTCCAATCTCATTCACACTAGTAGTTGCTCAGCTACCCCTTTTTACAGATCTATTCTAGATTAATCCACATTCAGACACACAAAGTGGATATTTATTATTATTGAGGATTGTGGTTCCCTCCACCCTTTTATTTACTTAATTCATTCAGAAAATCAATGACTCTAATATTCCAAATGTCATGTGAAAATTTGGGAATATTACAGTCCCCCCCCAGAAAAATGTTGCTTGTCCTCAAGCAACTCCAAAAGTAGATGCAAGTCCATCTATTCCCCTCCATATGGCATCCACATAAGGAAGGCTTCCTCCATTTGCTGCAATAGGTTATGTATGTTTGGTTCCAAAGTTGTCTTTCAAAAACATAAAAAATGACCTCCAACTGTTTGGTTAGATGTCCTCCTTCCATCATGAAGCACCAAGCGACAACCATATGATGTCCAACATTATCAACAATACATGAGAGACATAATATAAAGTAGCTCTTTCCACAAAGGAAAAGCTTCATCATACAATACACTCCTTCATCCCATGTTTCATGAACTAGATTGAGCATTGATGTGCTCCCATACTTAGCCCTGTTGGCCTTGTTGGACCCAAACTCCATCATTCCAAGGTTATGCAAAAGAAGAAGGGAAGAATTAATATGGGTAGACAAAGATGTCAAACCATATTCTCCTAACAATAACCACTAGAGTAAGGCCCTTTGCTGCCATCCTCCATCTCCTCCATGTAAGATGGACAAGCCAAACTCTCTCAAAAGCAATCCAATCAACAAGAGATCTTGCTGCTTTATCTCCTCCTCATGTGCATCATGAATCAAAAGCATACTAATGGACATATGAGATGTCACATCATCCCCATACAAAGAAACATCATCAATGCACATCATGAGATCATTATGCCAAGTTTTACACAATACAAAACACATAGACATAGGAGATGTCATGTGGTGGCCAACTTCTCTCAAGTGAAACAAAATTGAACATGTCTTCCTTTGCTGCAATTTATCATTGAAAAAAAAGGCATGATTTAGAAAATTATGAGCTATGGGGTGGTATCCATACTCGCCCAAGAGAAGCCAGCGCAGCCATGCCTCCTTCTTCATTTCATACATGTTTTTCAAGGCATGGATCAGAAAAATAGGTGCCTTTGGAGAGTGACAGAAATCTCCCAATGGTAACCAACGTAACCAAGCATGCTGGCCCATACAAATATTCAAGTGGCTTTGCAAACCCTTTCTTATCATCCTTACCCATTCATTCCCATGGGGATGATGAATGAGGTACTGCATAATCACGACATCCTCCCTTTGTAGAATGACATCCTTCCCAAACTGTTGAATACTTTTGCATTTCATGAAATGTTGAAATGCATCTCTAATGAGATCTCTTAATGAGATTCTCTCTCCATCAAAGGCCCTCCAAAACCAAATAATTTTTGGATTTAATTCAAGTAGAAGTTTCTCTTTGAGCAGTGAGAGGCTCATTGAAAAAGGGTCATCTAGAAAGGAGAAAAGGTTTCTTATTTCAAGATGTCTACCATTTTTCATCTTTGCTTCCATTGCTTCATGAGTGAAGCTACCTCTAGAATGCTCCAAGAATGATGAAGCCCTTTCTTTTTCATAGCTACAAGAATGATGAAGCCCTTTCTTTTTCATAGCTACTAAGTGACAACGCTATAGATCTGCAGGGTGATACATGCACTATCTCAAAGCAAGTTACAACACTAATCTCACAATCAGTCATAGTACATAGGATAATGCTAATCCCATTTCCTGAAACTCTACATATCAACTCAAGGGGTTGAATGTAGCTCAACAATGATGAACAGGGATAGTTTTCAGTCTCCTCCTTGATTAGATCAAGGGTCCTCTGCGCTGTGATATGTCTCTGCTTCAAATCAACATTTTGTTCTAACCCTTGGTTATGCATTGATATTGAAACAATATGTGCTAAAATTCTATGCATACCTCAGATCAAATGATATAAGGGAACCGCTTGAAAAAACACAAGAGTTCCTCCAACTGGGACAATAGTATCACCAACTACTGGTAAGAGTGATGGCCTCTCTTCTTCAAGAGTACCAGCGCTAGTATCCTTCTCCTCTTCCTCATTCATCTCCTAATCCATGCATGGGACTCCATAAGTCAAGAGCTCAAGACTACTTTGCAAATATGCAAGTGTCTCTCCTCTAGATATAAGTACTTCTGTAGCAGGTGGTGAAAGTAGTGACCTCTTGTCCAGAGTGACAAGATTGACATTCTCCTTGGTTTCCTTGGGAGATGCCCCTTTGTAGCACAACTCTATCTTCTCCACATCAAACTTCTTTCTCAACTTGTGAAATAAATCTGAATACTTGGTCACCTTTGCATGCTCTAGGTGCCCAAACCACCAATCTTCTGCTTCATCTCAGAGATGAAGTGCTGCAATTTGAATAGCATCCTCTTCAGATACAGGATTTAGCTTAAAAAATGAATCTAACTCCCTCCTCCAAGCCTTGACATTGCTTGAGGAAGATCCATCAAATGTAGGCAAATAGAATCTATTATGCCTCTTTCTTCTATTGCTGCTATAGGATCCTCTTTCTTCTCTAATCTGGAAGAATTGTTGGAGAGTTAGCTTCTCCTTGAAAGCTCTAGATTCTGCTTTATACTCTTCAAGATATAGACTAAGAGTCTCATGAGTCTAAGGTTCATGCCTTGCTTTACTCCTATACCTCTCACCTTCTTCAAAGAAAGTGGGCATAGTGGATCTATGAGGAGATCTAGGATTCTCCGGTCTTCTTTGCTGCTGATAGGAAGTGCTTTCCTCATTAGATCTTCTTCTTGGATCTTCTCTATGTTCTTCCTCCTTCATTTGATTGACCTCCTTGGAGAGATCTTGCATGGATCTGAAGAAAGGAGTGACATATCTCACATCCTCCATGATAGATCTCATCTATATGTTCTTCTTTCAATGTAAAAAGATGAAGTGTCCACAAGCTGAGCTAAAGATCATGCTCTGATACCACTGTAATATCCCCAAAAGGGAGAATGAAGTAGTAATTCACACAATATAAGAACTTACAGCAAGATAAACAATAAATCTAAGTACAAATCAGAATATGCAAAAAGAGTTGAGCCATTTTATTATATTGGAGATGAATAAGTTACACAAGTACAAGATATAAGTAGATTTAGCCAAAGATATGAGCTAGGATCACTCTAAAAACATGTGTGAGGTACGTACAATGTAACTATTGAGGCTCTACAGCAAATACTGCGCTATCTCTTTAGCAGAATATAAACATAGAGTTGTAGGCTGAAAAGAGAAATGCAGATCTACTCAATACTAAAGCTCTGATGATGCCAAGATTCAAGATCTGGCCAATGTGATGGATTCCCAAGATAACCCAAAAAAGGATTTTCCATATCTGTAACTTTGGAAAAATCACCTCCCAAGGGTTTGATCCCTGATATGCTGGGAAATACAGATCTGAAGCTAGATCTAAAGAATAGATGGCTTAAATGTGTTCTCAAATCATATCTATGCTTGAAGGGCTAATCCCTTCCTTAGATCTATGAGCTAGAAGCTCTAGATCTAGCTTCTCAATCCTCCAAAAGAAGGCTGCAGCTATTGCAACACAACTGCCTCTGAAAAATGTGTTGTGAGGGAAAGAGAGGCCTTCTTCCTATTGAAATATTCTACAATAAGATCCAAGCTGATGGTAAGACTAATGGAAATGTGAAGGAATGATCCTCCACTAGATTGTTAGCTGAAGTACTAGCAACTTCCTTCCTCCTTTTAGATCTGCAATATGGACAACATTATTCTTGGAGAGAATACTGCTGCTAGGAGGTCAATAGCATTTGGCCTGATGCCAGATCTGCAATGTGGCTCTAGGATTTCTAATCTATAAGCCCAAGTGATGGGAATAATCCCTCACCTTGTTCTCCAGCTAAAGCACTGAAGACAACTTCCACCCTCCAACTGATCTTCAGAAATCTATAGATTTCTGAATATGAATGTTCTGTAGAAAGTAGAAAAAGGAAATGGCACTTAAAGCCTGATCTATAATGAAGTACAAACCTCTTCCTTAGAGATCACTCAAAGAAAGAGGAGGGATTCCCGCCAGGAACACCCTATGCTAAATAGCACCTGCAATCTCTACTAAACAGCCCAAGAAAGCAGTGGAATGTCACTAGACAATTCCAAATCTAAAATATCATACATAAAAATAATCCAAGATTCCTTTCACCTTTTCCTTCATCTCCTTTATAATGATTGAGCCATCCCAAGCCTTGGCCCTAATCTCAACTGCGATGTCTCATGTGGAAAAGATCCTCCAATTGGGATATCGTTGTTTGACCAAATCAACCAAACAGTCTAGGTGCAATGTACACCTCTTCCATCATGTGTGCTTCATTTGCACATGATCCTCCACCACTTGATCATTAATGATAAATGACCCTTTGGTTGACATATTCAAGATCTTAGTTAATTGAATCAACCCTCCATGATCTTCTTATTAAATGAGACAGGATCTCCAATCTCATTCACATTAGTAGTTGCTCAACTACCCCTTTTTGCAGATCTATTCTAGATTAATCCACATTCACACACACAAAGTGGATATTTATTCTTATTAAGGATTGTAGGTCCCTCCACCCTTTTATTTACTTAATTCATTAAGAAAATCAAGGACTCTAATATTCCAAATTTCATGTGAAAATTTGGGAATATTACACACAAACTATGACGTTTCTGCCACTCATGGATATGGTCTGACATGTGCGTAGCAAATGTATGTTTGAAATGGGTTAGGAGTTCCAGTATTGAGTCTTGGCAGACTGAGAGTTGGAAGAATGTAAGGAATGTTGTGGCTAGGGAATTTAAGTCCCCATGTGATGCAGAAGGTTTCTTTATGTACCATTTTGTTGCGGGCCCTGTAAGGGTGCGTTGAAACAGTCATAGAAGAATATTATCTTATATAGTAATATTGGATGAACACCAAAGGTGAAAGGTCATGACATGACATCCTATTTCATCTGCTTGTTTCCCTTTGAATTTTGGGATGTCCGAAGGGAGATTGGTGGGAATGGGTGGCCAGTTCTGGCCATGTGCAATAGGGTCATTTTTTAACTTTATTAAATTAGGGATATCTAAGGAAGATAAAAACAAGACTTGCCAGTTTTCCACAATATAAAAATGATTTTGAACAACTATATGTAAAGGGGTTCCCTCATGATGATGGTTACCTTGGTGAGAATTGCATGGAGTCTACAGGGTGGAGCTATGTGGTCTCCTCTGAGGGGTCCCCTGAGTGGTAGTTTGTTGATTTCCGTGAGGGGTAGTGAAAGGAGTATTTTGACGAGGAGGGCTCCCAATAAAATTTTCACTGATAAAGGAAGATATTCGCACGGTGGATGTGTGGTTTCTTCTACCCCTAAACAGTGAGAGACATGGCACACCTTCTAGCAATGGAGGGAGCTTTTGAAAATGTCTAGAATGACAGGGAGCCATGGAATCCCCTATGGTTTAGAGTAGATTTTGTGTTACTTGCTGTGATGAGGGAAGGAGATAAGTATTAGAGAAAGCAAATCACATACATAAAACACAGTGAAAATAATTACTTTTCCATTAATTTATGTTATGTGATTCTGATCAATAATAATAATAAAGGTTGTTGTTTGCTTTTTCATATGATAAAAGATCCTATAAATACATATTTTTCCTTGTCACTCTCAAAGTAATTGGGCCCGCTAGAGATATCTTCTTATGGTTACTAGGGCAACATCCCGAGAGAACAAGCGACACTTTCCAACAACTAAAGAATCAACCAAGGTAACGGACGAGACTTTAGTGTTTCTCACACCTCCACCTATAGGGAAGGATGCCCTAATTTTTCCACTAATATACCTTTGTCCCACAGGAGCAGATAATTATTTAGCTTCTTGGTATTGAGTTACCAATATCGAGCACTAGACAAGTCGTGTAGCCCTAAATAACACTACACGCAGTCGACCTAAGTTGAACCCCCTCTGAATCAGGTCTCTAATATGCTCGGGTCGTCTTTTCCATGGGATAATGAAAGATTTTAAGCACCCTAAAAGTAGACTTCTATGTTTCAAAGATGTAACATGACCATGGAGGCTTATGGGATTCTTACCCGCAATGGTACTAACCTGAACTATAAACACTTTTGGGGCCATTGTGGGGAAATTTAGTTGGTTCAAGTTATAGTTTCTTTTATAAGTATTTCTTTTGTTAAGGTGTGAGAAGGTAAGCAACAATAAGATAACTACAAAAAACTCTGGAAACTGGATGCCTTTTTATACAAAATGTATAGAATCTTAGTGTGTGATGTTTAATTTGTGTGCAAGTGGAAAAGTGAACATAAAAATTGTGATAATATGTGGATATTCGATGATCCTTTACAATACCCCATAATTACACCAAGTGTGAATTTTTCCTTGCATGAAAAATAAATTATGAGTGGATAATGAGCCACTTACTCTTTTTCCTATTACATGTTAGGAAATTATATATTAAAAAGCAATGCAACACATAAAATATGCGGAAACACAAACATAGAAAAAATATAAAACCAAAGAGACACAGATATACATGGTTCACCCAATTTGGGATACATCCACCCCGAATAGCCAATCCTACCTTTCTATTATCCAGCAAAATGAAGAGACACAACCTACATCAGATCCGTTGTAATATCCTCGATTCTCTATCAGAGTCTCCATATTTGTTTCTAGCTCTAAGAATACACATACAATGCAGATCCGCAATACAATACCCTCATACAAAATGAGGGGTTTCCTTCTAGGGAAAAAAACCCTAAATTAAACATAAATTATACTGTCAAATCATCCGCATAATGAACGACCCAGATTGACTACAAATTAAAATACTTTTACAAGGCAATTTTACATTTTTTTTTAGCTTCAGGGGTGCTGCCCCCGAAACCCCCCGCCAAGGGGGGTTTCTATAAAGTCACAGTCACCCCCCTTGGACCCCCCAAGCGGCATTTAAATGAAGGGTGGTGTTGCTACCCCATTAAGAACAGGGGTAAAACGTTGTAATACATATAAATAAAGAATATAATCAAGCTTCACACCCAAAAATATCCCACTTGGAGACTGATTGTAGCAACTCCCCTGCTGCTTAATTTTCTCAAAAATTACTCCACTTTGGACTTGGATGTTTCTCATCTTTATCATCATACTTGAAGACAAATTGAAACTAAGCATAATCTTAGTTTCTCCCTAGTAAAAACTTTTGTTAGCATATCTGCAGGATTCTAGCTAGTGTGTATCTTTTCCAGCTTCAACTTTCCATCTTCCAATACTGACCGTATGAAATGGTACTTGAGTTGTATGTGTTTAGTTTTTGAATGAAATGATGAGTTCTTTGCAAGGTGAATGGCACTTTGGTTGTCACTGTATAAGATTCCCATCTCATGCTTCTTACCCAATTCATCCATAAACCTTTGTAACCAAATCATTTCTTTAATAGCCTTTGTAGGAGCAACATACTCTTCTTCTGTTGTTGAATGTGAAACAACACTTTGGACTTTTGAAAACCAACTAACAATTGTTCTACATACAGTAAATACATACCTTGTAGTGATCCTCCTGTTATCTCTATCGCCTACCATATCTGCATCAACATATCCATGTAGAGCAATGTTTGAACCACCAAAGAATAATGATTTATTTGTGGTACCTCTCAAATATTTGAGAATCCATTTCACTGCCATCCAATTTTCTTTTCCTGGATTGTTCATGTACCTGCTTACAACTCCCACTACATGTACAATATCAAGCCTTGTGCAGACCATTGCATACATTAAGCTTCCAACTGCTGATGCATATGGAACTTTAGACATATAATCCATTTCTTCTTGGGTCTTGGGGCACATCTCCTTACTAAGTTTGAAATGGCTAGAAAAAGGTGTACTAATTGGTTTTGCATTCTGCATATTAAATCTTTTCAGCACCTTTTTTATGTACTCATTCTGAGACAATGTTAATTTGTGATTTTTCCTCTCTAGTTATTCTCATACCAAGGATTTGTTTTGCAGCACCCAAATCCTTCATTGCAAATGAATTTTCCAATTTTCTTTTGAGCACATTTATTTCCTGCATGTTAGACCCTGCAACAAGCATGCCATGTACATACAATAACAATATAATATAGCTACCATCATTTTGATTTTTCAGATAAACACAATGATCAGAGTGACATCTAGTATAACCTTGTTCATACATAAACTTGTCAAATTTTAGATACCACTACCTTGGAGCCTATTTTAAGCCATGCAAACTCTTATTTAACCCTCACACCATTTTTTCCTTCCCTTTGACCTCATATCCTAGTGGTTGCTGCATATATATCTCTTCCTCCAAATATCCACGGAGAAATGTTGTCTTTACATCTAACTGTTGAAGATGCAAATATTCCTCTGCTACAAGACTTAAAATAGTTCTGACTGAAGTCATCTTAACAATGGGAGAAAATGTTTCATCAAAATCAATACCTTTCTTCTGTGAAAACTCCTTCACCACAAGTCTAGCTTTGTACCTCTGTTTTCCTCCATCTTCTACCTTCATCCTGTAAACCCATTTATTCTGCAATGGTGTTTTACCTGTAGGGAACCTGACTAAATCCCAAGTCTGGTTATGTATTAATGATTCCATCTCTTCTTTCATGGCTAGCTCCCACTTCTTTTGGGTTTCGACCTGAATTTATTCTTCATAACATTTTGGTTCACCAGAATCAGTCAACAATAAATAATATAGTGAAGGAGAGTATTGTTCAGGGGGTCTACTTATCTTGGTAGATCTTTTGACACCACTTTCAAGTCTTTTAGGTGCATTTTTCTATTGTGGTGGTTGTTGTTGTTGTGGTTGTTTATTATTATTATTTTCAGGAACCTTTACTTTTTCTGTGATCTCATCAAAAACTGTGTCTTATTTGTTTTCTTTTTCTTTTTTCTTTTCCTACAACTGATTCTTATACAAGAACTTTTCATTGAATATTACATCTTTGCTCCTAATGATTTTGTGACTTTCATAATCATATAAGCTATAACCAAAATCATTAACACCATATCCAATAAAGGTACATTTCTTTGATTTTTCCTCAAGCTTTGTTCTATTTTCTTTATTAATATGGACAAAGGCCTCACAACCAAAAGGCTTTAAAAAAGAGTAGTTTACATTTTTACATTTCCATGCCTCCTCTGGAATACCACCATCCAAAGAACTTGAAGGCCCTCTCCTCTGTTTATTAGATAAACAACATTATCTACAACATCTGCCCAGTAAAGGAAATCCTGCATGCAATCTCATGCACCTTGGACACCCCATGATTGTTTGGTTCATCCTTTCTGACACACCATTTTCTTGTGGTGTTCTTGGAATTGCTTTCTCTCTACGAATTTTGTGCTCTGAACAGTACCTATCAAACTCTTTGTTGCAATATTCACCTCCATTGTCTGATCTCAGACACATCAACTTCTTTCCTGTCTCAATGTCAACCAAAGCTTTCCATTTCTTGGAAGTATCAAATACATCATATTTATTCTAAATACAATAAATCCAAGTTTTTCTAGTTGCATCATCAATAAAAGTAACATAATAATGAGAGCCACCAAGAGATGATACCTGAGCAGGTCCCCATACATTTGTATGCACAAGCTCTACAATTTTTCTCTTCTTTTCTTTCCCAACTCTAAGAAATCTGACTCTCTTTTGTTTTCCATAAATACAATTCTCACATAAATCCAAATCAATATTCTTCAAACCTAGCAACAAATTTCTTGAGTGAAGAATCTTCATCCCCTTCTCACTCATGTGTCTAAGCCTATGATGCCATAATGTTGCATCTTCTCCTTTGGAAGTTGAAGAATTAACAGAGTTAGAAATACCATTGCATAAATACAGTGTACCAAATTTTTCTCCTTTTGCTATTACCAGGGATCCTTTGGTGACATTCCAAGTTTTATCTGTGAAATTTGTCACACAACCTTCACCCCCTAACTACCCTATTGAAATCAGATTTTTCTTCAGATCTGGAACATGCCTTACCTCCGTTAATAGGCATTGGTTTCCATTCTGTTGTTTTAAAAGAACGTTACCCATTCCAACAATTTTATAGGGTTTATTATCACCCATACGAACATGTCCAAAATCTCCTTGAACATAGTCATGAAAATATTTCTTATCAGGTGTGGCATGGAATGTGGCCCCTCAATCTACCACCCAGGAATCAATAACATTTTATAAATAAAGAATCAAAGCATCTTGTAACACATCACCTGTCACATTTTCTTCATGATTGTTTTCTTGTTGTGCGTCTCCTTATTTTCCCTTAAAAGATCCAAAATATTTCTTCAGATGTCCTTTATTTTTGCATTTCTAGCGCACTTTCCTCGATCTGGACTTGTATCTTTCTTTCCTTGATTTATTGCAATATCTTGAGCTCTTTCCTCTTTCCATTTTTCTTCCCCTAGTCTTTGCACTCAAAGAATTATCTGATGTCTCACTGGAGCTTTTCCATCACATTTCCTCGCTAAGGATAGCACCGACAACATCATAAAAATTTAAAGTACTTGGTCCAAAGACAGAGTTACCAATGGCCATAAATAAACCATTCCAACTCTCTGGTAATGAGAACATAAATACCAGAGCCCTAACTTCATCATCAAAATTTACCCCTATAGAACTTAACTGGCTGGTAACCGTATTAAAATCATTTAAATGGTCAGCAACAGATCCACCTTCTGACATCTTCATATTAAATAAATGTTTCATAAGAAATACCTTATTTGAGGCCAAGTGTTTTTCATATAGTTTCGCCAATGCCTTAATTAAACCCTCTATTGTTGTTTCCTTTGAAATATTGAAGGTTACCGATGCTACGAGGCACAACCGTATTGTTCCAAGTGCCTTTCTATCGATTATCTCACATTCTACGTATGTCATGCTCGTTGACTTCTTTGTTTTTCTGCTCAATGGTAGGTACAGATCTTTCTGATACAAATAATCTTCCATCTGCATCTTCCACAGCGGGTAGTTTTGGTCGTTAAATTTATCGACCCTAAATTTACCATCTTCTGCCATTGCTCCCACTCGAACCAATAAACCTTATTTCCTGCGAGTTTATCAACCAAATAGACCTTCAGCTCTGATACCATTTGTTAGAAAATTATATATTACAGAGCAATGAAACACATAAAATATGCGAAAACACAAACGCAAAAAACATATAAAACCAGAGAGACATAGATATATGTGGTTCACCCAATTTGGGCTATGTCCACCCCGAAAAACTAGTCCTTCCTTTCGATTTTCCAACAAAATGAAGAGACACAACCTAAATCAGATCCGTTGTAATATCCTCGGTTCTCTATCACAGTCTCCCTATCTTTTTCTCGCTCTAATAATACACATACAGTGCACAGCCGCAATACAATACCCTCATACAAAACGAGGGGTTTCCTTCTAGGGAAAAAAACACTAAATTAAACATGACTTCTACCGTCATATCGTCTACCTAATGAACGACCTAGATTGACTAGAAATTACAATACTTTTACAAGGAAATTTTACATCTATTTTTAGCTTCAGGGGCACTGCCCCCGAAACCCCCCGCCAGGAGCCGTGGGGGGGAGGCTCCAAAAATTCATAGTCGCCCCCCTAGACCCCCCAGGCAGCATTTAAACGACGAGCAGTGTTTCCACCCCATTAAGAACAAGGGTCCAACGTTGTGATACATAAAAATAAAGAAGATAATTAGGCACCACACCCAACATTACACTATGTGTGCCTAAAGGGAGATGGAAAACTCAATTTTTCTAATAAAGTTTCATATGCAAGCTCAGGTTCACCTAAAATACGCAAGGGAAGTAGGGATTCCTTACTTTTTGTAGTAACACTTGGTCCTAGTCCTAAAAACTAATGAAATAAAAATGCTTTGGTTAGTAACAATATTTGTGGATGGTTGGACACTTAATCCTTACTAATTAAGCTATGTGACTTCTCAAAAATGGAAAAGTAGATTAAAAAATGTATGTGTAATGTGGCCACTTACTTTTCCCCTTAATTAAGCTATGTGAGAGATGCAAATAAAAATCAAAGATAATCTAATTTCTCTATTGATAGTGATTAGTAAAGAAACCAAGAAAATAAAATCACCAAGTAAAATAAAATTACCATGGTTTTTAATGCTTTCTATAAACCACAATGGTTTTCCTACCCATAGACGTGATTGCACGTCTCTCTGACCAAAAGTCGCACGGACAATAGAAAAGTTGAAAATTAAATATTTTTAGGCAACGACAGGTGCAAAAGGTCCTGCAAAAATTCCAGAGAGCTAATGAATGCACCAAACTGTGATAATGCATAGAGGATATCTTGCAAAAAAAACCATTAGAGTAAATAAAATAAACTAGTGGAGTCGCCAAATCAATTTTGGTGTTTCTGTAGCAATGAGGAACCAAAAGACACCTTCTTAGCAGTTGGTTGTTGTTAGTGGACAAACATGAGAAACAAAGCATTTCAAGTGGTGAGAACAATGCATATATAAACATAAACTAAAAACTAAATAACAAACACATAAAAAATTCTTAATGAAGCAAAAAAATCAACGAAATGGCTCCATTTATTTACTGCTAAAAGTAGAAGATGGATATAATAGATCAATACTAAACACTTGGAGATAATTATTTGAGAAATGGTGCTAAAAAATCCCAAACAACGAGTTTCCTTTCTTCACTCTCTTTGCAAGCTTCTCCTTTCTCTCAAATAAGTATCAAAGCTCTCTTAATGGTGAAATCCTCTCCACACTAGAGTGTTGGATTGTTGAGAAACAATTTTTACAATACAATAATGCTCTACTTCTTCTTCAACAACGGAATGCATGATTGTTTGAGAACATTTTTTTCCAACATAACATTTCCTTTTTTTTGGTCCTCCAATGGGTTGTTTATATAGAATTTTGAATCCCTCTTCCCTCTCTTGATTCATTAATGAGAAAATAACCCATGAATAGGAAGAGGGGATCGTTTTAGGGGTTTCATATCTACAGGGTGACTAGAATTTGACTATCCTTGACTGGAACATGTAAGGGAAACTCAACTTCCAAGCGTGTGAAGTGGTCCCGAATTGTTGAGTCATATTTTTCTTCGACCATGTGACTATCGAAGAAAAAACAACACCATTTTCAATGATCTAAAATGATTGCTATTTATTGTTGTGCTAGTATCATATCAGATATAAATTTTCTTTTCTTATTTTTACTTATTCTTCATTGGTTTGTTTATGAGCATGTGATTGTCAAATCAGTGTACTTAGTGAAATTATGTGTTTGTCATAAGCTTAGAAAGAATAATTTTAAATGACTAAATAAAATTAATTTTAAACACAGTAAACACACATAACAGATCATAACACACAGAATTTCGATAAATGATTTCCCCCTCCTGGGCTACATCTCCTTGGTCCAGCTTCATAGTGTGGGCCTTTGTATTAGCTTCAAGTGTGCTCAAATTGTTGTTATAAGCTTCAAATCCTCTTGGAACCTATTCCAATGAGTTTAAAACATCATAATCTCCCATAAATGACTATTTTTTTGTTGAATTTGGACTCTAGATGCTCTGGAAATGGCCCCAACACCTAGTGGTCCTCACCTTAAAAAATATTAAAATGCACTAAAACACCTGTAGATGACCTTTTTTGCCTCTGAATCCTGCTTCATTGAGTTCCCCGCATGTCAATTAGCCTAAAATGCCCCTTCCTGAGCTCTATTTGGGCGAAAATTGAATGAGTTATGACAGAAACCACTTCTCCTAGGTTTTCTCCACTAAAACTAGAGTTCTGCTAGCTAACTTTCCAAATTTGGAAATTCCGCTTTAAATGGCGTCGCCACTATCTTTTCTGCCAAGTTAAACCAGGATTAACTTAATTTTAAGTCGCACTTATCTTATCGAGAAGCGGACTTTAATATGCAGTTAGTGCTAAGCGCAGTTTGAAATAAAACACGGATTATCTTAACAATAAACTGTATTATTAATGTTAATCACATGCTAAGCATGTTTAACAATCCTCCATTCCATTTTGTTGGAGCCCTTGGTCTTTAATGATGGTTTCATGGGAGG
Organism: Pinus albicaulis; assembly: GCA_034641835.2. Taxonomy (NCBI): domain Eukaryota; kingdom Viridiplantae; phylum Streptophyta; class Pinopsida; order Pinales; family Pinaceae; genus Pinus; species Pinus albicaulis. Next base: position 637,833,417 of record CM076583.1, on the reverse strand, counting down.
GGGTTGGCCCCTTCCAACCCCCAAATCTTGCATTGTATTAATTCAAATAGATGTGGCATCCTCTATGGTTAAGTACCATTAGATAGAGGATTTGGTAAGAGGTGCGGGTGCTAGGTGGAAGGTCAGGGGTTCGAGCCCGACCTCCAGCAATATATTTTTATAAACAAGATATCTAGCCGAACCTGCCAAATTTGGAGCCGCCTCCAAGTTATTCCTTCGTCTAATTTAGTTGGTAGTTCCTCCATACTTAGTCAAATCCACTAGATGTGGGTTGAAACCTATTGTTTAAAATAATATCAAACCATAATATATATATCCAAATTTAATTCTCATTGCAACCTCTAAGGCCATGGGGTGGGTCATGTGGCAGCCCTAGGATACTCCACATGACCTATCACCATTGGTCCAAAATTTCCAAATAAAACCAATATTTCCTACACCATTAATAGAATAAAATTCACCCTTATACATAGGAAAACAAAAATTCACTTCCTAGTCGTCATCGGCGAATCGCACTGAAACACTTAGAGCACTGCCATTGAAAGAATATGGAGAATATTCTTTGAGAAGATGATTCTGCCTGCCACATCATCCATGTACCTATTCTGCTCCTTTTTTGCATGTTTTAGAAAATGAAGAACACACCATAACTCACTCATACGAACTCAGATTTCGATGAAACGAATCACACCAGAATCCTGGTGACGAACTATATCCGGTCATTTAGGATCGAATAAATTTTGAGAACTTTCAATTTTTAGCTAAAACTTGAGCCTTAGATAATTCCTCCCCATAAGAAGCCTTTTGGACCCCCAAAAGATAATATGAATTGTTCAGCAAGTGAGGGTACAACTCCCTCACTTTTCCATTCTCCAACCATTTGGTCTTTGAAGGATTTTGACCCTTGAGTCCAACTTTAAGGTATTCAACATTCCCTCTTCTTGATGTTCTGATTCTTCTGTCAAGTATGAGATCTTGTTGAATTTCATCAAGATATTATGGCGATAAATCATCTATTGATGGAATTTGAACATGCTCTACTTGATCATCAATCAAAGGAGGCTCAAACAATCTCAAATTCTCAACATTAACGATAGAATACATTTGCATATAAGGAGGAAAATCTATCTTGAATGCATTTGTACCAATATTTTCGAGAATTTTAAATGGACCATAACACATTGGTGTGATATTTTTACCTTCCCCTTGCAATATTTCCTTTCTTATGTACAACCAAACTTCATCACCAACTTGGAATTTATGATCAACTCGATGTTTTTCATGCCTTGCTTTGTAGTTGCTTTGACTCTTTTCAAGTTGCTCTTGCATTGTGTGATGTACCAACTGAATTTTTTCAATGAACTTTCTTGCCTCATCTATGTCACTATGTCTGTCTATAGCAACATATTTCTCAAAGATGAATTCCAATGGCGATCTTTGCAAGTAACCAAAACATGCCTCAAATGGCGATGTATTTGTGGAATAATGGATTGCTCGATTGTATGCTTGTTGTATGTAGTGTAACTTGCTTCAATAGCCTCTTAGAAGATGAATAATGGTTATATTTACCACCTCTGTTTGACCATATGTTTGTGGATGAAATTTTGTACTTTTCTTCAACTTGGTATCCATCATGTCCCATAATTTTGACCAAAAACTCCCAACAAATCGAAAATCTCGATCACTTACAATAGAAGTAGGAAGACCAAAATGGATCCATACATTTTGAAAAAAAAAATCAGAATTTTGTTTAGTTGTAATAATTTTCTTAAATTCCATCAAAATACACATTTTGTTGAACCTATCTACCACAACATACAAATAATCATGACCTTTCCTTGACATAGGAAGGCCTCCTACAAAATCATTGAGATGCTCTCCCAAGGATGAGAAGGAACCAAAAGTGGTGTGTAAAAACCAATCTTCCTATTGCTAGGCTTACTTGTTGCACATAAAGAGCTTCCTCTAATAAAACAAGAAACACTTTCATTCATATGTGGCCAATAACAATACCTTTAGAGATGTGCTACTGTCTTGCCTACACCGAAATGTCCTGCAATAAATGATGAGTGTGCCTCCCTTATGATATTGTTTCTTTCTCCCTGTGGAATACATAACTTTCCCAAGTGATACAACAAACTGTTATGCACATGATAATCTAACTCTTCACTTTGGTTTCCCTAGCTCTCATACACATCTTGAAAATCACTATCATTTACATGTTGTTCAATGTAACTTTCCTGCATAATAGAATTGTGCTTGAGAATAATAGTTGAATTTACAATAGGCCTAGAGAGCATATCAGCTACCTTATTGTAAATTCCTTTTTTGTACCCGATAACCAAGTGAAACTGTTGTAGAAAACCCATACACCTAAAATGTCTTGATTGGTGCAAATTTGACTGTGATTGTAAGTACTGCAATGGTTGATGGTCGGTATGGATAATGGTCTCTTTCCCCATCAAGTAATGCTTCCATTTCTTTGCACTTTGTACCAATGCATATAACTCTTTATCATAGGTGGGATATTTAGACACAACTCCATTAAAAATTTCAGAATGAAATGTGATAAGCTTACCATGCTGCATGAGCAATGCTCCCATAGCATAATCACTTGCATCTGTTTGGATCTCAAATGGTTATCTAGGATCTGGAAGTGCTAGAACTAGTGCTAAACTTATCTTTTGCTTTAAACCATCAAATTATTTCTACTGCAAATCTCTCCAATGGAAGACTTTATTTACATTTTTCAATGCATGTAACAGAGCTACAATGGAAGAAAAATTAGCAATGAATTTCCTCCAATACTGTGTTTCCCCTAAAAAGCTTCTTACCTCAGTAATTGTAATAGGCTTGGGCCAATTAAAAATTACCTCAAATTTGGAAGTATCAATCTTCAACTCACCTCCTCCAACAATGTGTCCCAATTATACCAATGAAGTCTTACCAAATTTTCACTTTGACATCTTAAGAAACAATTTCTCTTTTCTCAAAACATCAAGTACCTTGTTCACATGCATGACATGTTCTTCTCTTGATTTTCTGAATATGAGTCTATCATCTAAGTAAACAATGACAAATTCATCTAGAAATTGTCTAAGTACATCATTCATTACTTTCATGAAAGTATCTGGTGCATTTTTTCAGCCAAATGGCATAACTATCACTCATATAATCCTTGTCTAATTTTGAAAGTAGTTTTCCAAATGTCTTCTTCAGCTATCCTAACTTGATGATAACAAATTATCAAGTATAACTTATTTAAATACTTTACATGCTTTAAATGATCAAGAAAATCATCAATATGTGGGAGTGGGTAGCAATTCTACCGTAATTTTGTTTAGTGCACGGAAATCGATACACATGTGCCAATTCCCATCCTTCTTTGGAACAAAAACTATTGGAGAACCACATGGTGAAGTAGATGGGTGTATGACACCTTTATTCATCAACTCTTGGATTTGATTCTTGATTTCCAAACTCTCCATAGTTTACATGCTATACATACCAATATTTGGAAGTGGAACATCCTGCTACAGCTGAATCTCATGTTGAATTCCCCTATTGGGTGGTAACCCCTTTGGTTCTTGAAAAATATCTCCATGATGACTTACTACATCAAAAAAATCAGATTTCAATTTTTCATCACATCCATCAAAATATTCATAATCAACATCATCCTTTTTCTTGATCATGAGAAGCACAAAATTTTTACTTGCATTTACTAGCCTCTTCATTTGCCTTGCATTAAGTAAATAAATATTCAGTTTCTTGCGATGAGCTCTCACAATATACTCCACTCCATCTTTTATCAAATGATATTTGTTCTCATGACAATAAAAAATTGCTTTCATGTTGTTATCACTCCACCAGATTCCCAAGGATGAGGAAGGAATCCCAATAGAGGCAACCACAAACCAAGCTTTTGACTTGATAGCTAGCCCTATCAAGCTGGAGAGGGCTCTCTCCAAAAGGGTCATAGCCAAGAGGATTTCAATAATTAGGTTTTTAGGCTAGGTATAGGGTGCAGGGGGTTTTTTTGAATTGATTTGGTTGGGGAAATCAGTAGATAAAGGAATTAGGTCAATGAAAGCTAGGTTAGGGAAAATGAGTTAGGTTTGCAGGGATCAATGGGGAAAGTTAGGTACAATTCCAATCACTTGAAGAGAATGGTTATGGAATGGTTTTGAAACTGTAATAAGCCAGAGAAAGTCATAAGGGATTTATTTCTCTCAGACAGAAGATAATGAACAAAATATGAATAGTCACCCAAAACAGAGCATGGCAAACATGTATTTTGAATTTCTAACTTGTAAAAAATCATAACGTATAAATGGAATTGAATATGAAAAATACATTAAAACACATGATTCTAAAGAAAAAACTATGAAATAAATTCAATACCATAGGTATCCCATAAATTTAGATGCAACTCCTCTTTATTAGCTTGGCCAAAATTGACTACAAGTTCCCTTGATCAACTAGCAAAATCAAACTGATTCCAACTTCCAACCTTTGAAAATGAGTCAAAACATACAACATATAGGCCTCAAAAAACCTCTCCCAACCTTATGGGTCGAATCTATGAGAGGAGGAGCTGATCCACCAAAGTCTAAACTGAAACCTAGAGTGTAGGGTGGTCAAAGTGACTCAACCCTAACTTTTTGCAAACTGATTCATTACACCTCATCATGAGTTTTAACCTAATGTATTTACCCTAGGTAATAGTAAAAACACCATAATTACATTTACATCATCAATTACATGAGGTAAAAACATGATTTCCCAAGGTAAAATTCAAATTTGTAGAAAAACTCAGAAAAAATCAGTCAATTGTTAAACGCACAGCGCCATTTTACCCCAAAGTGCAGACTATTTTTTACTAGGTTGTAGGGGTCTAAATTGGTGACATTATAGCTTTTTGGAAATCCCTTCAAGTCTTATTTCCAAATATACATTTTTTTTTCTTATTGGAGTTGATTTTCCTTGTCAAACATTGATATTCCCAATACTCGTCAAAACGTGCAGAATGAAGGTGTAGAAATGCAGAGTGTTGTTTCAGGAATTTTTTGGAGGCCTTCCTCAACTCCAAATTCTGCTCATGATATATTATTGGAAATATATCTTTGTCTAGTTATCTTTTGAATCATCAAGAAAGTCATTTGGACATTCCATCTAGGATAAAACATGATTTTCCCAAGCTCACTCCAGAAGTGCAGCAACTCTCCTATCGCACTTGTATTTTTTAAATTTCTCCAAAACCATGAAACCTGTGTAAAAAATGAAGGATTTTTTTCTTCCTTGACCTATTATGGACAAAAACCTCTCTCACTTTTGTCAAATTCACCTTTTTTTGGCCAAAAACACAGTTTGAAGAAAAAATGGCCCTATGAGTGGCAAATGACTTGACCCTTGGAATGATTTCTTAAAAAATTATGGAGACATGATATTATGAGTTTGAATGGCCTCATACTTACTGATATTACATACCTTATGCCTCCTCTTCTCAAATATCTCATTTCCATATAAATCCCTAACTCAGTGGGAGAGGAAATTAGAGTTTAGTGCTTGTGAACAATGATGATTTGGGCACCCTTGGGAAAAGGCAACTCCCTTTGACATTTGATAAATTGATGAACTAAAACCTCTTGCACCTTGACATTTTATGTGTTGGAATGTGGAACTCTAAGTTGGAAGCCTTGGGAACTAAGTACTTATTACATTTGAATTCACATAAAATTACATGAATAAATAAAAATTACATCTTTGTTTTTAAAATAAATATTACATATTGGAATGAAACTCACACTTGAAATTAAATTAAAAATTTGGAAACCATCTTGGAGGTCATATTTACATGGTAAAGAGACATTATTGGGATCACTTTCATACTTTGCTAGCCTTATGCAAATGAGATGGTGCATTTTTTGACCTTGAACAATGAAACCTAATGACCTAATGAGATTTTGAAACCTGATCTCCATGAATGAAGTTAACTGAGACAAGACAAGGTAAAATAAGCATTTTCATAAGTGTTATTATGCTCAAGAAGACATGAGAGTGAGTTAGCAAATATGGTTCTCTAAAGGGGAGTGAAGTTTTATTGAGGAAGGCTACCATCAGTGAAAGAATTTTTAGCATGACCTAATGGAATGATATAAAAATCTCAGAATGAGACACCTAAAATGAGAAATGAAGGAATGATATTGATCACGGATGGGAGAATTCATATTCTGACTCTAACATTGACCTTATTGGGGATGACAGCTCTGATAGAGGTGTCAAAAACCGCAGATCTCTGAGTTGAGCAGATCAGTGCTTTCTTCCATTAGACCAAATACAGTAAAAAATCACTGAAACTAAAAGGTAAGGTTGACTTTCTAACAATTCAATGACACAAAATAAATGAAACTAACTCAATTTGACTTGACTTGACTGAAACAAAGACTCAAAAACTGAACTTACCCTAATGCAAACTTATTGATGGTAGCACATCACCGAGACTTGAGGTCTTCAAATCCTAATGACAACCACCTACCTGTTGAAGATGTATGTACAATCATGTGAAGTGATCCTTCCAATGTAACCAATCCAACAGATGGCTACTTACTGAAAATTTTCTCTCATTTTCCTGAAGCAAGCAGAAAAAACAAAAACTAGGCCACTCCAAGTGTCTACTGAAAATGTGCTTTTGGTTTATGAAAACAAGAAAATACATATTCCATGATAATTTTAGCAAATCAGTAAAAGGATCTTCAAAAATACAGAATGTTACTTTGTCTGAAGACTCAAAAAAAGAACAAGCACACTCTTCATTCTGATCTGAAAGAACACTTGGTTGTTGATCCATAGGAGAGGATAGGGAAGTATGACTTTCTGCTATATGAGCGTTAGCTTCAAATTCCTGAATTGATGAGAAACTCTGATTATTTCTCTGGCATAATTTCTCTCTTAGGATCATACTCCTCAAATTCATATTCTAAGTCATCCTTAAATAAGAAACATTCTTCAAGATTAACAAAAATGACAGCCTTATCATCTTCATGAAAGGCAACAATATCTTCTTGTTGATCTCCTTGTAGGAAATTGTCATTACAAATCAGTTTACTCACAACAACTTCCTATATGGCTTCATCAGTCTCATTAATATCATCATTCAAACCCAGAATTTCATTTTCAATAATGGAAGATGCTTCACTCACACATTCTTGACTGTGTGAACACTGTAAGAGATGAAAATCTACATTCGCTTGGGTTGTAATATGACTATTCAGGAGTTGATCTATCTCATTTTCAGAAAAAGGAGAAAAATGAGTTTTAAAGAAATTTACATTGATTTGGTGATTTTCATTTTTAGGATCAGGAATTGGCATTTCTTTTTCTTGGTCCCAATCTATCCCATCTAAGGAGGGAGCTACTGATTCTTTTTGGTGATCAAAAGGGTTCTCATGCAAAGGCTCAAGGATATTTTCATCCAAGGAGGAAACTATTATTTCTTGTTGGGAGGAAAAATCATTAAGGGATTCTATGAGCTCATCATCTAAACATTCTTCATCCCCATACAAATTTTCAAGAAACTCAATGAAATTATCAGAGTTCTCACAATAACTATCAATCATCGACATGGAAGAACTAGAGATTTGATAATCTTGAAAGAAAACTGAATGAAATTTCTTTAGAGAATATAAACTAGCAAATGGTAGACTCTCATACCATGATCTCTCTTTTTCCTCCAAGGTAGCCATAACCATCTTCATCAGACAATCTTCAGGAAACTCAATATTTAGTCTATGAATATTCAAATGAAATTTGACCAAATACAAACTAGCATCTTCACCGTCTTGAACCTTAAACTTTGGCAACCTTGATTTCCAATCTATATGAGGAATATGGTTCAGAAAACTAGGAATATGAGCTTGATTTATAGAATCATACCTTCGAGCAATCAAATCCATTTTGACAATAGTGAGCCAACAGGAAGTTCTTCAGGCTACCGATTCTTGAAGAGTGGAGTCGCCATGAGAATTCTGAATCTTGGGATTTTTTGACACTAGACTCTCCAGGTAAATGATGCACAACCTTCTTGTGCCTGACCATTGTTCACCACCAACAATCAGATCTGATCTTTGTCATACACCTAGGGAAAATTTTGTCTCTTCGTTCCCTGACAATGGCACCAGTATGTTATCACTCCACCAAATTCCCAAGGCTAAGAAAGGTATCCCAATAGAGGTAACCAAAAACCAAGCTTTTGACTTGATAACTATCCCTATCAAGCTAGAGAGAGCTCTCTCCAAAATGGTCATAGCTAGGACTGTTGGAGTAATTAGGGTTTTAGGCTGGGTATAGAGTGCAGGGGGTTGTTTTGAATTGATTTGGTTGGGGAAATCAGTGAATAAAGGAATTAGGTCAACGAAAGCTAGGCCAAGGAAAATGAGTAGGTTTGCAGGAATCAATGGGGAAAGGTAGGTACAATGCCAATCACTTGAAGAGAATGGTTATGGAATGTTTTTGAAACTGTAAGAAGGCTGATAAAATCATAAGGGATGAATTTCTCTAAAATAGAAGATAATGAATAAAATATGATCAGTTACCCAAAACATAGCATGAAAAACATGTATTCTGAATTTCTAGCTTGTAAGAAATCATAACGTAGAAATGGAAGTGAATGTGAAAAATAAATTCAAACACATGATACTGAAGAAAAAAAATATGAAAGACATTCAATACCATAGGTATCCCATAAATGTAGTTGCAACTCCTCTTTATTAGATTGGCCAAAACTGAGTACAATTCCCTTGATCAACTAGAAAAATAAAACTAATTCCAACTTCCAACCTTTGAAAATAAGTCAAAAGGCACAATATATAGGTGTAAAACAACCTCTCCCAACCTCAGGGGTCGAATCCATGAGAGGAGGAGTAGATCCACCAAAGTCTAAACTGAAACCTAGAGTGTAGGGTGGTCAAAGTGACTCAAACCTAACTTTTTGCAAATTGTTTCATTACACCTCATTATGAGTTTTAACCTAATGTATTTACCCTAGGTAACAGTAAAAACACCATAATTACATTTAAATCATCAATTACATGAGGTAAAAACATGATTTCCCAAGGTAAAATTCAAGTTTGTAGAAAAACTCAGAAAAAATCAGACAATTGTTAAATGGGCAGCGCCATTTTACCCCAACTTGCAGGTTGTTTTTTACTGTGTTTCAGGTGTCCAAATTAGCTCCACGATATCTTGTTGGAACACCCTTCAATTATAATTTCCAAATCTACCTTTTTTTCTGATTGGAGTTGATTCACCTTGTCACAAGTTTTTTTTCAAAAGATTGGTAAAAAAGTGCAGAATGAGGGTGCAGAAATGCAGAGTGTTGTTTCAGGCAACGTTTGGAGGCCTTCCTCAAATCCAAATTGCACTCACAATAAGTCATTGGAAATATCCCTTTGTCTATTTATCATATAAATCATCAAGAAATTAATTTGGGCATTCCAACTAGGAGAAAAAATGATGTAGGGGCATTAGACACTAGCCAGCAATGTAGGAGTTTTGTCCACATGTTGTGGCTAGGAGGGTTTGAAAACATTTGGATTGTGTTAGCCACCTGTAAAATTTGATTATATCAAAAGGTGGCTAAATCTTTTTTGAGCCTTCAAGGAACAATTTTCTATAACAAAAACTGTTGGCTCTTGAAGACTCTTGAAGGCCTCCTGCCTCTATCCAAATCTTCACTGTTGTTTACATCCCAAAAGACCCTAAAATCCTGTTGATTTCCAAGGCCAAATACTGCTGCAAACACATTTTCCCATTTCTCTTCTCCCAAAACTAACCTCATTTTATGTCCCCCCATTTCCCATTAAAATCCCTCATTTTCATGCTACTCCCCTTTCCCCCTCATTAAAATCCCCTTTATAAGGTTTTAAGACTCTCTCTTAACCTTATTGAAACCCCCCAACTCCATCGAAAACCTTGAACAATTCCAAGAAAATCATGTTTTTTATGTATAGGGTTTAAGCCCCCTTGGGCTAAGCCCCTAGCCTTTTTTCCCATACACCCTGGCGCCATGACCACATGCTGAGCAGTCGGGCGCTTATCTAGTTTAAATAAATACTTCACCCAAAACATTAAAAAACCTTTGATATTTAGTTAAACCGTCGAATTAACATTTTATTAAATTTTTTCCGCCCGTGCAAATGTGGAGCGGTCTCGACCGTTGATCCAATCCATAGATCCGACAGTGCGGAGCGCGCCTCTCGGTGGACCCCCCAACCATGCGTCGTTTTTCCAAAACCATGTGGTTTTTATCGCACCACTCTTCGGCGGAGGGCGGTTTTTGCCCGATGGCCAATGATTCCATACATCGCTTGACATGCGTCCCTTGTACTTTTTGCGAAACCACCATCCATCGCGCATTAACGTTCGGACCAGGACGCCTAGTGATATCGATGTGGACCATCCGATCTGGGCCCACTGAATCAATGATGATCACTCGCCGAAGTTGCTCGATGGTTAACGAAGGTGCACGCACGATAACTGGGCCATCGTACAGCAGCAAATAAATCTTCGCCATCGATCTGATCTATAGATAAATGGCCCACAATTCATCGCTCGATCTCTCCATTTGACTTTCCATTGCCCAATCCCGACCGTCGATCTCTGCGCGATCGACGGCTCAGATTCATCCTTCTCCTCTGACCGCCTCATTTAATCTCGACCGTCGATCTCTGCAAGATCGACGGCTCAGATTTAATCCTTCTTTCACCCATTCCACGATCGCTCCCGATCAATCCTGACCATTGGATGATGCCATCCAATGGCTCCAATCTCCTTGCACGCCCTCCGAAGCAGTTAACCTATATATGCAGGTTTTATAATATTTTTCGTGTTTTGCAGGGTTCTAAATCATTTTTTCATTATTTCCAAAGAATATTCAGAGGCAGAGGGTGACGAATCTCCCGTCTTCGATTCGTCAAAGGAAACATCCACAGGGTGGAAATGCACGTTTCATCAATGTTTTCTCAGGCATGGATGCCTTATAAACCCCGCACAGCCTTGCACACTAGCCAAAACACCATGAAATGGGCACACTCAAAGAGTATCAGTGCCGAATACCAAAATGTATTAGAACAGAGGATTAGAGACATTTTTACGGGAATTACGGCTAAGACGGTTATCAAAAGCCTAATCCTTGATTTAAAACATAGTTTAAAGAATATTTTAAGGGTTTTATCGACAGGAGCACTTCCACCGCTGCAATTGAGGCAAATTGATCCCTCTAGTTACTGAAATGCCACCGTGCCTCAAATTTTTCAATCAGAGGCCGAATTTATTGATCAGGATCAGATATTTGTCTTAAACACAGCCGAAGAGTTACTCCTGCGAGGAATTCAACGCAAATAATGGCTACAGAGTTACTTCAATGCCAAAACAGAGGCTAATTGAACCTTCTCTAGCTTCTAAAGGCAGCTACAGCATCATAGAAAATCAAAGGCCACCGAACAATTAATACTAATCAAGGATCTTATCTCTAAATTGTTGACAAAACTATTTTAAGGATTAAAGAATAGTCCAGAAGCATATATTTTCAATCATTAGGCTTCGAAAGGCGGAAACAGAGTTATGAAGAAGAGTTAGGAATGATTACAACCCTGCCTTATGCCTTGCCTAGTTCTCAAAGGCCAAAGATTGGATTAATTACATAATTGATGATACTTGGCCCCTAGGAAATCCTCCCACCTTCTCATTCTTCTATAAATACTTCTGTAAATAATGAGAAAATGTTGGTCTCTAGAAATCTGAATGCATGTAATAGTTAGTCTGAAGCTACTAATGCCCTGTTTGCAATTCAAGGATACATAAGCTGATATGAGAAGTTTGAAGTTGTAGAGACCCACCGGGCTTGCTGATTGTAACCGGTTTGAACATCAAATACAAGCTACTGATTTATGGGATCCTGATTTGTGTCAATGGTGATGTGTTCCTCACTGTCAAATTGTTATTTTTCTTAATGTTTTCATTCTGTTCATTTTCTCTGATAAAGAGCAGCAAACATAGAGCTAGGATTTACTTTCTACAGTACCCTACTCTCACTAAAAAATTTATTGTCTATGTTTTCTTCATTTGAACATTCTCTTTGAAAAGTACATCAATGCAAGCTAGTTTAAAGGCACTTGTCTGATCTAAATTGCTCTTTGTCATTGTTATACATGTTTTCCTTATTGAATATGTTGAAAGCAGGGTAGTTTAAAGGCACTTACCTGATCTTAAGCTGTTCAACTGTCTTTTAATGTTTTCTTACTGAAAGTATTTCAAAGCAAGCTAGTTTAAAGGTATTAACCTGATCTCGGAATACTTTTATGTTTTCCTTATTGAATATGCTGAAAGCAGGGTAGTTTAAAGGCACTTACCTAATCTTAAGCTGCTCAACTCTCTTTTAATGTTTTCTAACTGAAAAAACTTCAAAGCAAGCTAGTTTAAAGGTATTAACCTGATCTCAGAAAACTCTCATGTTTTTCTTTAAGTACATGCTAAAGCAATATAGTTTAAAAGAACTTATTTTGATCTTAGGCATTTCATTATACCTTCATTTTTTTGTTCTTCATTTCATATCTGTTTAATTCCATAAAATCACCTTAAGAGATCCTTTGACATAAGTGACTTTCCCCATGGATCCTGCTTGAACCTTGCTGTCTAATTAAAATCCTCCTATGACTCCATAGCCCAATGGGTTAAAACTGACTTTTTCCTTTCTGTCAACCAAATCATTCCTTCACCTGCAAACACCTTCACCCTTCATTTTGAAATTGCCTTCACTTTCATCATGTCCTTGCCCAACCAAAACAAACAAAACAAAACCCAAGCTCTTCATAACTAGCCTAATATCATAATTTCAGCTATTAAAGATCACATATTTAAACTCATTCATAGAGAGATCCCTCTCTGGATTCAGGAGGGCTAGATCCTAGAATCCCAAAGTTGGTTGAAACGATGTTGCTTCTGTAATTGGACTCTACCAATCTTGCTAATAAATTACAGATTCCTAACAGATTGTTACAGCTAGGTGTCAATACCTCAGCTGATTGTATTATTTAGATCAATTAGAGTTGTATAAGTCGAATAGCTCAGTTAGTCTAGCTGTCATATTTCAGTTAGTTGAGTTATTTTAATTAGGCTGTTGATTTTCTAAAATGGTCCTCACAGAGGAGTCGAACAGAAAAGTATTCATGTATATAAATGTAATCCCTTAGATGTATATAGGAGGAGAGAGCAAGAAGAGGAAGAATAGAGGAATTTCTGCAATAAAACTCTGTGTATTGAGCAATTGCTTCTGGTTGAATAGACTTTGAGTCCTGTTGATTTCCAAACTATTTGAACTGATAATTGTGAAGAATTGTTTAACTACGAAGCGATTGTGCACTGGAAATTCTGTTTCTCTGTCTTTAAATTCCCGTAATTTGTTTGGATAACCCTGTGGATTCATCCAACCGTAGGCGAGGTCTGCGTGGAGAACCCATGGTCGTGAACCCTGTTCAATTATAAAATTCCCACTTAATAAAGAAAAACAGAGATGTTTGCTTTCGAAACCTGACCCTAGGATTGACCCGAGTTAACTGAATAAGAAGGAATAACACAACCCCAACGTGGCCCTGGTTAACCACTGTACCAAAACCACAAGCATATTTTCAAAGGCAGATTGCCTATATCGCATTGCTTTTGGTGGATAAGCGGTATTTCCCAGTTGAGGAGCGATTCCATAGAGGAGTCGACGCGTGGCAGGGCGGACCTGCGGAAAACTACTGTCAAAGAGTGCCATCGCGCGTTAAAGTCCGGCACTGGAAGCCGAGCGATATTGAAGAGAGCCCTGGATCTGGGAAGGGGCCATCGGACAGTGGTCGCTTGTTGTAGATGCACGAACGATAACCAAGGTGCGCAGATGATAAATGAGGTATGGTGCATGCGTTTGATTGGTTATTGCTACATATATATAGGTGGGGCCGGAGAAAAAGCTCTATTAAAAAGTTTTGTTTACAAAGCATGGAGTATTAATATAAGGTCCGAAGGTTTAAACATTGGCTATAAGGTGCGGGGATAATATATATATGCCGGGAATATAATCTAACATTCGAAAGCTGCGAATATGTTTATTTGTTAATTTCTTTGAAATTGATAAATAAAATAAAAAGAAGATAAAGAGCCACGTGGGTAAACCAAAGGGAAATGCAGGAAGAGCCACGTCATAGTTTACCAGCTCTCCTTGGGCAGACTTTTAGTTTTGTTGCGTCATTTGTGGTATCAGAGCTATTGTTTTTAAGGTTTTTTTTGTAGAAGAGCTGACATGGCAATCCGAGTTGGTAGAGGTGCTGGCAGAAGGAGACCTGTTGCCAACGCTGAGGTGTTGGGGATGTTGCAGAGGGTCGAAGCCAGAATGGATGCTATGGAGCGAACACAGCCCCGAGATCTAGAAGACATCAGTGAACCTAAAATAGAAGAAGCAGAAGAAAATGTTGAAATTCCTCCTGACATGAGACTCCTCAGAACTGTTCTGGGGTCTACAGTTAAGCCCAGAATTGAAGTGTCAAGTTATGCAGGGGGACTGAATCCAGAGGAGCTGGTGGACTGGATAAATGAATTGAACAAGTGCTTCGATTATTAAGAAATAGGTGAAGATAAGAAGGTCAATTTTGTAGTAACAAAGCTGAAAGGACATGCTGCACTTTGGTGGGATGGAGTGCAGGCAGAGAGGAGGAGAGTTGGCAAGCAACCTATCAAGAGCTAGACTAGAATGATGGCTAAATTAAAAGGTAATTTCTTGCCTAGTGATTACCAGCTGACATTGTATAAGCAGATGCAGAACCTGGGACAGAGGTTGCTGACAGTAAAGGAATACACAGAGGAATTCTACAGAGTAAGCATAAGGGCTGGGAAATTTCAAGACACGCCTGAGAAGACTGCCAGATATGTGAATGGTCTCAAGTTGGAGATCCAAGATGAGATTGGTCTCCTATCACCTAAGACAGTGGAAGAGGCCTACCAGATGGCCTTGAAAGCAGAGAAGAAACTCCTGAGGAAATATTCTGCTAAGAAGAGAGGTACTTTGAGTGGGAAGGGAATTCAGGGTGGTAGAGGAAAGCCTGCTACACCCATGGATGGAGCTAACGGTATCTCACCTCAGAATGCATCTATAGAGGATGATGCAAGGGGCAGAAGGGGTTCTTATAGAGGAAAAGGAAGAGGAGGCAGAGATAGAGGCATGGGTAGAGAATTGAGGTGTTATAGATGTCAGCAAGTGGGACACAAGCACTATGAATGTCCAGAGAATGTGGGTGTTGGTCTCCAAGGAATGCTGTTGTTGCCTAGGCTGGAGAAGAGGCAGAAATTGAAGAAGAAATTCTTCCAGAGAGGGGAGAATCCTTGGTGGTAAATAAGGTCCTGTTGAAGCAAGCCAAAGAGATCACTGAGCCTTCACAAAGGAAGACTTTGTTTAGGAGCATATACAAAGTCCAAGGGAAATGCTGCCAGCTAGTCATTGATAGTGGCAGCACAGACAATCCGGTTTCCACTGAGGTAATAGAAAATTTGAAGTTGGAGACAAGGGAGCATCCAACTCCCTACAGGGTGTCCTGGCTGCATAAGGGGCACCAGCTGGTTATAAAAGAGCAGTGTGAGATAGAGCTGCAAATGGGAAAATATAAAGATAAGGTCTTGTGTGATGTAATGCCCATGGATGTGTGTCATATACTGCTGGGTAGACCTTGGCAGTTTGACAGAGCAGCAGTGCATGATGGCAAGAAGAACACTTACAAGTTCTTCAAGGATGGGGTACATCATACATTGGTACCCATGGAAGAAGGAGAGCCATCCAGCAGAGTGATTGATCCAAAGACCTTGTTGCTGAGCGGGAAGGAATATATGCAGAAGATAGAAGAAGAAGAGGTAAGTTTTTCTTTAGTTTGCAAACTTAAAGTAGTTCTTACTTCTACAAAGATTTTTGATTTGTCAGTAGAAATCCAAGAGATGTTAGATGATTACTGTGACATTGTTTTGGATGATTTACCTGATGAGCTGCCACCTGTGAGAACGATCAGCCATCAGATAGATTTTATCCCTGGTTCAAATTTTCCAAGTAAGGTAGCCTATAGAATGACTCCCAAGGAAAATGAGGAAATTAGGAGACAAGTACAGGAATTGGTGGACAAGGGGCTGATTAGATAAAGTCTGAGTCCATGTGCAATACCAGCAGTATTGAGCCCAAAGAAAGATGGAGGTTGCAGGATGTGTATTGATTCCAGAGCAATCAATAAGATCACAATCAGGTACAGATTCCCTTTGCCCAGAATTGAGGATTTAGTGGACTGTTTGGGTGGTGCTAAATATTTCTCAAAGATAGATTTGAAAAGTGGATACCATCAGATTAGAATAAGAGAGGGTGATGAGTGGAAAACTGCCTTTAAAACAAATGAAGGACTGTATGAATGGATGGTAATGCCTTTTGGGTTGTCAAATGCACCTAGCACTTTTATGAGACTCATGAATTAAGTATTGAAAGAATTTATTGGTAAATTTGTGATAGTGTATCTGGATGATATATTAGTTTTCAGCAGAACTAAGGAAGAACATTTAAGGCATCTTAATCATGTCTTGAAGAAGCTGCACCAAGAGAAACTGCTGATAAATTTGAAGAAATGCTCATTCATGAAAGAAGAGTTGGTGTATTTGGGGTTTGTTGTTTCTGCAGAAGAATTGAAGATGGACCCAGAAAAGGTTAAGGCAATTGTGGAGTGGCCTCCACCCAGGAATGTTTTTGAGGTAAGAAGTTTCCATGGACTTGCTATTTTTTACAGAAATTTTATAAGAAACTTCAGTAATATTAATGCACCCATAATTGAGACAATAAAGAAGAGCAAACAGCCATTTAAGTGGATTGCTGAAGCAGAAAGAAATTTTAAAGTATTGAAGCAAAAGATAACGGAGAAGCCTGTTTTGATTCTGCCTGATTTTACTAAACCATTTCAAGTAAAATGTGATGCCAGTGGGGAGGCCATTGGAGCTGTGTTGAGTCAGGATAGGCCTGTGGCATATTTCAGTGAAAAACTGAATGACACCAGAAAGAATTATTCCTCTTATGAGAAGGAATTATATGCAATTGTTCAGGCACTGAAGAAGTGGAGACATTACTTGATGTCCAGGGAATTTGTATTGTATTCTGACAATCATGCTTTGCAGTATATTGTATAGCAGCCCAAGTTGAAACATAAGCATGCTAAATGGGTTGAGTATCTCCAAAGTTTTAATTTTTTTTTGAAACATATAAGTGGCCAAGCCAATAAAGTAGCTGATGCTTTGAGTAGGAGGCACATGCTTGTTCAAGAAACTAATTTTGAAGCTGTAGGATTTGATTTTCTCAAAGAATTGTATTAAGCAGATCCATATTTTAAGGAAGCATTTGAGGCATGTATTAACCCTGTTTTAGCATATAGAAGCCAGTGGCTAGATTATTTCCTGCAGGAGGACTTGTTCTTCAGAAGAATCCAACTGTGTGTATCATAATGTTCCATGAGAGAAAATTTGATCAAAGAGAAGCATAGTGGTGGACTTGCTGGACACTTTGGTATTGATAAGACTTATGACCAGCTGAGTCACTTTTATTACTAGCCTAGGATGAGAACAGAAGTGGACAAGTTTGTGAAGAATTGCAAGATTTGTCAATATGCCAAAGGAAGAAGCCAGAATGCAGGATTTTACACTCCCTCGCCTATTCCAGACAGGCCTTGGGACATGGTGAGTATGGCTTTTGTTCTAGGATTGCCCAAGAATCAGAGAGGGAATGATGCAGTATTTGTTATGGTGGACAGATTCTCAAAAATGGCACATTCTATTCGATGTTATAAAACTAGTGATGCCACCCATATTGCTAACTTGTTTTTCAAAGAATTTGTTAGATTACATGGGTTTCCCAAGAGTATTGTTTCAGATAGAGACACCAGATTTGTGGGGCACTTTTGGAGGACACTGTGGAAGAAACTTGGTACCAAGCTAAGTTTCAGCTCAGCTTATCATCCCTAGACTGATGGACAAACTGAGGTAGTGAATAGGAGTCTGGGAAATCTATTGAGAAGTCTTGCAGGAGAGCATCCCAAGCAGTGGGATCATATTTTTCCCCAAGCAAAATATACATATAATGACTCACCAAATAGGAGCACAGGGCAGATTCCATTCCATATTGTTTATGGAATGCACCCCAGAGGAATATCAGAGTTAAGAAATCTGGGAAGAGCAGAGCTAAGGAGTGCAGATGGTGAGGAATTTGCTTCAGAGATCCAGGCCATACATGAACAAGTGAAACAGCAACTACAAGGCAGTAGCATCAAATACAAGAGAAGAGCAGACTTAAGTAGAAAGTAAGTTCATTTTGAAGTAGGAGATTTGGTTTTAGCACACTTGAGGAAGGAGAGATTCCCAAAGAAGCAATATAACAAATTGAAGTTCAAAAAGATTGGGCCATGCAAGATACTTAGGAAGTTTTCTGCAAATGCTTATGAGATTGAATTACCTCCTGACGTTGGAATATCTCCCATTTTTAATGTTGCAGATTTGTACCAGTATGAAGATGATGGTGCAGAAGAAAGAGCAGTAGACAAGGAACAGATTGATTGGAGGGAGCAGCTACCTCCAGCACAACCATTGCAACCAGAGAAGATATTGGACAAAAAAGTGTTTAGAAGGACAAAAGGACGAGAGTACTTTCAGTACTTGATCAAGTGGAAGGAAAAGCTAGAGGAAGATGCCACTTGGATGACTGAAGAAATGTTGCAGAAGATAGGCAGATCAGTGGAAGAGCTCATGGGCAGGAGCCCATGAAGAAAACTGCCCTCGAGAGTCTGATGCAGGGGCATTAGACACTAGCCAGCAATGTAGGAGTTTTGTCCACATGTTGTGGCTAGGAGGGTTTGAAAACATTTGGATTGTTACAGCTAGGTGTCAATACCTCAGCTGATTGTATTATTTAGATCAGTTAGAGTTGTAGAAGTCAAATAGCTCAGTTAGTCTAGCTGTCATATTTCAGTTAGTTGAGTTATTTTAATTAGCCTGTTGATTTTCTAAAATGATCCTCACAGAGGAGCCGAATAGACAAGTATTAATGTATATAAATGTAATCCCTTGGATGTATATAGGAGGAGAGAGTAAGAAGAGGAAGAATAGAGGAATTTCTGCAATAAAAATCTGTGTATTGAGCAATTTCTTCTGGTTGAATAGACTTCGAGTCCTATTGATTTCCAAACTGTTTGAACTGATAATTCTGAAGAATTGTTTAACTGCGAGGCGATTGTGCACTGGAAATTCTGTTTCTCTGTCTTTAAATTCCCGTAATTTTTTTGGATAACCCTGTGAATTCACCCAACCGCAGGTGAGGTCTGCGTGGAGAACCCATGGTCGTGAACCCTGTTCAATTATAAAATTCCCGCTTAATAAATAAAAACAGAGATGTTTGCTTTCGTAACCTAACCCTAGGATTGACCCAAGTTAACTGTATAAGAAGGAATAACACAACCCCGACGTGGCCCTGGTTAACCACTGTACCAAAACCACAAGCGGATTTGCAAAGGCGGATTGCCTATATCACACTGCTTTTGGTGGATAAGTGGTATTTCCCAGTCGAGGAGAGATTCCATAGAGGATTCGATGCGTGGCAAGGCGGACCTGTGGAAAACTGCTGTCAAAGAGCGCCATCGCGCGTTAAAGTCCAGCACTGGAAGCCGAGCGATATTGATGAGAGCCGTGGATCTGGGAAGGGGCCATCAGATGGTGGTCGCTTACCGTAGATGCACAAATGATAACCAAGGTGCGCGAATGATAAATGAGGTACGATGCATGTGTTTGATTGGTTATTGCTACATATATATAGGTGGGGCCAGAGCAAAAGCTCTATTATAAAGTTTTGTTTAAAAAGCGTGGAGTATTAATATAAGGTCCGAAGGTTTAAACATTGGTTATAAGGTGCAGGGATAATATATATATATGCCGGGAATATAATCTAACATTTGAAAGCTGTGAATATTTTTATTTGTCAATTTCTTTGAAATTGATAAATAAAATAAAAAGAAGATAAAGAGCCACGTGGGTAAACCAAAGGGAAATGCGGGAAGAGCTATGTCACAGTTGACCAGCTCTCCTTGGGCGGACTTTTAGTTTTGTTGTGTCAAAAAATGATATTCCCAAGGTGATGGCGAGGCCAACCTTGGCCCTGGTTTACCTTGGTCCCAACTTTGCCTGTGTGTAAATTAATCCAAAGCTTCATGCCCAATCAACTCACATTCCGGGCAATCTCACAACATCCCTTTATTAAACACTTAAATCTAAGAGTATTAATATCTCAAATCTTTGAGATTTGAGATATTAATTTCGAGTCCCTTATGTTATGCGCTCAACCCTTATGTGCTTCTAATGTTCAACCAATTCATAATCCCCATATATTTCACAACGCTGACTTCACAAACGTGTTCATATGGTCTCCAATCTCCATATGTTCGAGTTGCAATACTTAAATAAAATGCCTTGAACTATATCCGAGCCTTCGGATTTATTAAAACATTCCTTTTAAATTCCGCGGGGTATGATGACTAAATTTTGAAACAATATACGAGGCCTCCGGAATTATAGACTTCTGGAATGACATTCTCAACCTTACGCCCATGTAATATAATTGCATCATATTTAAAATCTTTCGGGTGCATAACCATATTACATTTAATAAACATTTGTCAATTAAACAAACACTGCCATACCTTACGCTAACTTCTGTGTAGCTTCCAAATACGACCACCATTAGATAGCGAGCCTCTATATCAACGGTATGTATCAATATCGCTCGGCGTCTTTGGTCGATGGTTAATGCGCGATGGCGCGCAGTGGAGGGTGGTTTTTCTATTTCGCTCAGGGACACGCGTCGAGCTTTCTATGGAATCGCTCGCAACTCCTCTAATACCACTTGCCGACGATAGGTGGTGCGATGAAACCCACCATTCAGCTCTAAACCGCCTTTACTGTTCCTCTTGCAAGGTTCCATCCTGTCATGGTTCTGTTCATGATTCCTAAGGGTTAGTCCGTATTCCACCTTTCTCTCATGCTCAAGGTTCCATCCTCACCTTTTTCTGCTTGTGTATGTGTTATGCTCCTTTATAAGTGGCCCTTTTTCCCTAACGTTTCAACACGGTCCTACCATGTGTATAACGCACAGTTCCATTACTCTATGCTTCCAAGGTTCTGTCACCCCGAATCACAAGCCTCCAGTTCGATTCTTACCACCGTGGCTGATCGAGGAATGGGATTCCTTTCTGGCCTTTCTGCGCCTTGGTAATCACCATAAACACGTTAACCCTGAACGTGAACTCAAATCTCACTATGTCTGAGCAGAGAATTTCTCTTTGGCTTCTTACACAAAATCTTTATAAAGGCTTTTCCTTTTTTTATAGATTTTTTTCACCCATCAGCAACTCAGCAACCCAACCAGTTGACAGAGTGTTAATTAAATTCTATCACAAGGTCTCATTCATACATTCTTCTACGCCTTCTTCCTAAATGTACAGGCAGACTGTCAAGCTAAGATTCAGAATCTTCCCCATGTCCCGTTGATGAAGATTCAAAGCGCCCTCACAGGAAATTAGTTCAAGAAATACTCATGCAGTATTGAGACAAATCCATTCATATAAGAGTCACGGAAGTTCAACCATTCTCACACGGAAATTAAGAAACACATGCACAGTAATACTGAGACAATTTCCTCATTTATCCAGTGAAGGGATTTACAACTTCTAACTAGCCAGATCTTTGATTAAATGGCCCTTCTCCTCTATTCTACAGTCCTATGCAGCCTATGTAGTGCTCCCTACAGGTCTGTGCAGGTCTCCCTCGACTCTGTCACAGAGGTTTATTTTTATACAATTACAATGAATCGCTTCAATTTCCTTGATGACTCACAAACCCTTCAATTCCTACAGTTACAATTTAAACTAACGCTATGACAGACTGAAATGGACTATCACTTCCTATGCCCACTAATCATTCAGCAGTTACATTTCTCCCTCTAATTGACTAAAATTACTCAACTATGGATATTTACATAGGGAAACAAAACATGAGACCCCCCTTATGTTTATTTATGCACAAAAAAGTGTCTTGGGTCTAATGCCCCTACATCAGACTCCCCAGGTTCAAATGATTCATGATCTCCTGATCATGTGCTTTCATCTTGTCTTCCTAGATCCCATGCCTTATTCTGCAACTGGCCATCCGTTGCAGCATCCTTCTTCCACATTTCTCCTGGCTTCCAAAATTTATGTTGTAGCTTTCCACAGGCTGTACCTGCACATCCTCTGTCTGATTTTCTTGTGCTGCTATTTCCTTATTTCCTCGCTGCTGCCCTTTTTTGAGGCATCTTCTGCATCAGTTTCCTTATCAATTCAATTTCTCTATCAAATCTTTCCTCTGACTATTGGACACTTACTTTTGTTTGCTGCATTCCTATTTCTTCAGTTCTTACTACTACCCTATTCGCCACCCTATCATCCATGCCCTCTCTGCAATAGTAAAACTTATGCTCCTCTGCTGGCAACACTTCAACTTGTTGCTTCAGTACTCTCTCCAGCAACACTCCAAGCTGCTGCTTTGGCAATTCACCTTCTTTTCTGAATATCTTCAGCAAACATTCTTGCCATCTCCTTTGGCCAAACAAATCTTCTCCATGCTACAACTCAAGTTCAACATCTTCTTCTTCTAAGACAGCTCCAAGTGATGGATTGTCTTCTGCTTTGCCTGTCAACGCAATCACTTCATCAGTTCCAAACCCCCAAGACCCAATGGTCCCTACTAATGATTCAATCAACAATTATTTTCTATCTTCGTCCCATTGTGTCTTCACATTCTGCAATCCCCAATTCTAAAATTGAGGTCTTCTCTCTTGTATGGAATCTTGCCGATTCAGCATACTCTCTAGCGGCTCAATTTCTCCATTCCATGGTTTAAAGTCTTCCACAGAATTCTCCTTCTCTGTCAATTGACTGCCCCATGCTGTCAACTTATCTCCATCATCAACAGGATCTGCATTCATCAAATATTTGTTAGAACAAATTCTACAAGGCCTCAGAGCCTTCCCTTCTTCTGTCAGCATCTCAATATGATGTCCCAACTTTCTCTTCTTCTCAATCAGCACATCAGAATGCTGATTCCAATTCTTCAAACATTTCTTGAGACCATCAATTAGTCTCCCTTCTACACCATCCTCTTCAAGGATGTCTTTCTACTCTATTTCACAAGAAGGAACTTTCTCATCTTGAATCATCTCTGTCCTTACCATGTGAACATCTTCTCTCTGTGGTTCTGTCCTCTACTCATGCCCCAATCTTGGCATCTCACCACAATCTTCTTTATCTTCTGCTGTCACTATCTCCTCAGTCTTCATCAGAATAAAATCCTGATTTCCCATCTTTGCAAAGACTCCAGCTACCTTTCCATCATTCTCCACCTGGCCATTTATCAAAAGCAGCCTGTCATTGTCTGCATTAATGAAAAATTGATCATCAACTCCATTAAAACAATCTCTTCTATCAAATAAGGAATTAATGAATTTCTTCTACTGCAGTAGTTCAATCTGTTCTTCATCTGAAAGATACTCATCATACTTTACTTGGCAACAGTCAACTTCATCTGTCACATTTCCATCATGTGAACTATCTTCATTAACACCTGCATTCACACACAACTCGTTAGATGCAAAAACACAAGACCTCATGGCCACGATTGGTGATTTGGTCACCAAATATTTTTGTTGTTCCAAGTCTTCCATTTTCTCCAGAGATTCTTCAATGGTCTCTTCTTCAGAGTCCTCAAGCTGTTCAGCCTCCAGCTTCTGGCCAATATCACAAACTAAAGCTCTTCTACTTCCAATATGTTGGAAAGTAGAATCCATCTCCAACTGTACATGGACATCCTCAAAACATGTAGCTGCTCCATTTTCTTCCTCAGTGACAACATCAGCAATTTGTTCTTTCTCACCTGCTGTTCCTGCAAACATACAAAATATGTCAGATGTAAGGCTCTTGGACCCCTTGGTCCCACTTGAAGCTTCAGTCTCCAAGTCCTTCTCCAAATACTCAATTACTCTGAGTATTTCCTTTTTCCTCCAAGCATTCATCATCTGCTCCTTCTTCCTTTGTAGCCTCTGCCACTTTATCTTCTTCTTCATGAGCGAACCAACTCTTTGGCTTTCTTCTATCCTTCTCTTCAGTTCATTAAACTTTTCCCTAATCTCAACTAATTCTTTCTGCCATTCTTCATCTATGGATTTCTTCTTCCTCATGCCATTTGCTTTGGCATATTCACACACTCTTCTGTTATGGTCTCTCTCAGAACCTCTGCAATCTCTGCAGTCTCTGTTATGGCTCTCAGTAGCCATTCTCTTCTCTAGGAGTTCTTCACTCACAAGCTACACTAAGCCTCTGCAACAACAAGTTCTCTTACTGCAACTTACCTCACCAAGCTTCTCTCCTGAGCTCCAGCTTTTGGCAAGTACTGGTCCCCTCTCTTTGGAACCTCCTGAGCACTCTCTCTACTCTCTAGGCTTCACTCTGCAACTTCCTCAAGAAAACCCCTTTTCTCTTTTCATCCAACCTCAGTTGGGAATTATTTCAGGTTCTGCCACACTCTTTATGCACTCAGAATCCCTTGCCAGACTCTTCTATCACTACTCTCAAAGCTTGTGATCTACTTCTGCTGAGATGTCTTCCTCAATTTCTTGCACTCTGTATTTTGCAAACAATACCTTCCAACCAGAGTTCAAATAAGGCTCATCATCTTACCTCTCAAGATCCTTGAATGATCTCGTTCCTTCTCTCCTCACCTGCATTGTATTTCTACCTGCTGCAATCTTCTGTCTTCAAATCCAGATTCTGTTCATCTGGAGACCTTCACTGCATGTCAAATCAAATCTACAATTTTCTCTATTAAACAGATTCTAACATCAACTATCCTTTCCTGTTCAGTACATGTGCATTTCAAAAACAAACTCTTCAACGAGCTAACTAAATTCTAGCTCTGATACCACTTGATGGCGAGGCCACCCTTTGCCCCGGTTTACCTTGGTCCCAACTTTGCCTGTGTGTAAATGCATCCAAAGCTTCATGCCCAATAAACTCACAATCCGGGAAATCTCACAACATCCCTTTATTAAACACTTAAATCTGAGAGTGTTAATATCTCAAATCTTTGAGATTTGAGATATTAATTCCGAGTCCCTTATGTTATGCGTTCAACCCTTATGTGCTTCTAATGTTCAACCAATTCATAATCCCCATATATTTCACGGCGCTAACTTCATAAACGTGTTCATATGGTCTCCAATCTTCGTATGTCCGAGTTGCAATACTTAAATAAAATGCCTTGAACTATATCCGGGCCTTCGGATTTATTAAATCATTCCTTTTAAATTCTGCGGGGTATGATGACTAACTTTTGAAACAATATACGAGGCCTCTGGAATTATAGACTTCTGGAATGACATTCTCAACCTTACGCCCATGTAATATAATTGCATCATATTTAAAATCTTTCGGCCACATAACCAGATTACATTTAATAAACTTTTGTCAATTAAACAAACGCTGCCATACCTTACGCTAACTTCCGTGTAGCTTCCGAATACGACCACTGTTAGATAGCGAGCCTCCAGATCAACGGTATGTATCAATATTGCTCGGCATCTTTGGTTGATGTTTAATGCACGATGGCGCGCAGTGGAGGGTGGTTTTGCTATTTTGCTCAGGGACATGCATCGAGCTTTCTATGGAATCACTCGCAACTCCTCTAATACCTCTTGCGGACGATAGGTGGTGCGATGAAACCCACCGTTCAGCTCTAAACCACCTTTACTGTTCTTCTCGCAAGGTTCCATCCTGTCACGGTTCTGTTCATGATTCCTAAGGGTTAGTCCGTGTTCCACCTTTCTCTGATGCTCAAGGTTTCGTCCTCGCCTTGTTCCACTCGTTTATGTGTTCCGCTCCTTTATAAGTGGCCCTTGTTCCCTGACGTTTCAACACGGTCCTACCATGTTTATAACGCATAGTTCCATTACTCTGTGCTTCCAAGGTTCTGTCACCCCGAATCACCAGCCTCCAATTCGGTTCTCACCACCGTGGCTAATTGAGGAATGGGATTCATTTCTGGCCTTTCTGTGCCTCGATAATCACCATAAACACATTAACCCTGAACATGAACTCAACTCTCACTATGTCTGAGCAGAGAATTTCTCTTTGGCTTCTTACACAGAATATTTATAAAGGCCTGTCCTTTTTTTATAGATTTTGTTCACCCATCAGCAACTCAGCAACCCAACCAGTTGACAGAGTGCTAATTAAATTCTGTCATAGGGTCTCATTCATACATTCTTCTACGCCTTCTTCCTAAATGTACAGGCAGACTGTCAAGCTAAGATTTAGAATTTTCCCCATGTCCCGTTCATGAATATTCAAAGTGCCCTCACAGGAAATTAGTTCAAGCAATACTCATGTTGTATTAAGACAAATCCATTCATATAAGAGTCACAAAATTTCAACCATTCTCACACGGAAATTAAGGAACACATGCACAATAATACTGAGACAATTTCCTCATTTATCCAGTGAAGGGATTTACAACTTCTAACTGGCCAGATCTTTGATTAAATGGCCCTTCTCCTCTATTATACAGTCCTATGCAGCCTATGTAGTTCTCTCTACAGGTCTGTGCAGGTCTCCCTCGACTCTGTCACAGAGGTTTATTTTTATACAATTACAATGAATCACTTCAATTTCCTTGATGACTCACAAACCCTTCAATTCCTACAGTTACAATTTAAACTAACGCTATGACATACTGAAATGGACTATCGCTTCCTATGCCCTCTAATCATTTGGCAGTTACATTTCTCCCTCTAATTGACTAAAATTACTCAACTATGGATATTTACAAAGGGAAACAAAACATGAGACCCCCCTTATGTTTATTTATGTACAAAAAAGTGTCTTGGGTCTGATGCCCCTGCATCACTAGGTCACTCCAGAAGTGCAGCAACTCTCTTGTGGCACCTGTATTTTTTACATTTCTCCAAAACCATGACACCTGTGTAAAAAATGAAGGATTTTTTCTTCCTTGACCTATTATGGAAAAAAACCTCTCTCATGTTTTT
The DNA here is from genome assembly GCA_034641835.2 of Pinus albicaulis. Lineage (NCBI taxonomy): Eukaryota > Viridiplantae > Streptophyta > Pinopsida > Pinales > Pinaceae > Pinus > Pinus albicaulis. The sequence continues at coordinate 637,806,200 of CM076583.1, read as the reverse complement.
TAAATTCATCTTTGTTTGGTCAGAAACACAGTTTGAAGAAAAAACGACCCTATGAGTGGCAAATGACTTGACCCTTGGAATGATTTCTTAAAAAATTATGGATACATGATCTTATGAGTTGGAATGGCCTCATAATTACTTATATGACCTACCTTATGCCTCATCTTCTCAAATATCTCGTTTCCATAGCAAAGCCTAGCTCAATGGGAGAGGAAATTAGGGTTTAGTGCTTGTGAACAATGATGATTTGGGCACCCTTGGGAAAAGACAACTCCCTTTGACATTTGATGTGTTGGCATGTGGAACTCTGATTTGGCAGCCTTGGGAACTAAGTACTTATTACATTTGAATTCACATAAAATTACATGAATAAATAAAAATTACATCTTTGTTTTTGAAATAAATATTAGATATTGGAATGAAACTCGCACTTGAAATTAAATTACAACTTTGGAAACCATCTTGGAGGTTATGTTTACATGGTAAAGAGACATTATTGGTATCACTCTCATACTTTTCTGACCTTATGCAAATGAAATGGTGCATTTTTGGACCTTGAACAATGAAACCTAATGTCCTAATGAGATTTTGAAACCTGATTTCCATGACTAACTTTAACTAAGACAAGACATGGTGAAATGAGCATTTTCATCGGTATTATTATGCTCAAGAAGACATGGGAGTGAGTCAGCAAATATGTTTCTCTGAAGGGGTGTGAATTTTTATTGAGGAAGGCTACCATTAGTGAAATAATTTTTAGCATGACCTAATGGAATGATATAAAAATTTTAGAATGAGACACCTAAAATGAGAAATGAAGGAATGATATTGATCATTGATGGAAGAATGTGTATTCTCACTCTAATATTGGCCTTATTGGGGATGGAAGCTCTAACAGAGGTGTCAACAACCGTAAATATCTAAGTGGAGAAGATCAGTACTTTCTTCCATTGGGCCAAATACGGTAAAAAATAACTGAAACTGAAAGGTAAGGTTGACTTTCTGACAATTCAATGACACAAACTGATTGAAACTGACTCAATTTGACTTGACTTGACTGAAACGAAGACTCAAAAACTGAACTTACCCTAACTCAAGCTTATTTATGGTAGTACATCACCAAGACTTGAGGGCTTCAAATCTTGATGACAACCATCTATCTATTGAAGACATACGTACAATCATGTGAAGTGATACTTCCATTGTAACCAATCCATCAGATGGCTACTTACTGAATTTTTTCTCTCATTTTCCTTAAGTAGGCTGAAAAAACAAAAACTAGGCCACTCCAAGTGTCTACTAAACATGTGCTTCTAGTCCATGGAAACAAGAAAATACATCTTCCATGCTAATTGTAACAAATTAGTAAAAGGATTTTCAAAAATATAAATTTTACTTTGTCTTGAGACTCAACAAAAACACAAGCACACTCTTCCTTTTGATCTGAAAGAACACTTGGTTGTTGATCCATAGGAGAGCATAGGTGTTAGTATGAATCTCAATTGCAAGTGTACGAAAAAATACCACTTTAGTTGTGCATAACAAACAGCCCTAACAACAAATATGGATGCCAATATCTTCATATATGCAATTAGTTGATCAAGACAAATGCTGCAAAAATCTAGATCTATGCATCAAAATACATTAAGCAGTAAATAAAAATGATATTTACTCCATGCATCCAATAGACAAGACAAGAATATGTTGAATGAAGTTTATATTGAGGGCGCCTGGGAGGAAAACATAGAAGGATGTTACTAGTTGTCCTCAATGGGATGGGTTCTTGTAATCCCTTAGCACTTCAGATCTAAAATTCCTCTCTCTTGATGGTGTAGAAAACCCAGACAAAAATGGAACTCAAAGCGAGCTCACAAGCAAAAAGATAGAAAAATATGACAATGATGGTGGATCAAATTCAGACCAAAAGTATAGATCCAGAGTGATCTTAGGCAACAAAAGGCAATGAATGAATGGAAAAACCCTTCTATTTATAACAAAATATTGAGTTAGTCTAGATATTGGTGCATAGTTAAAATATTATTAACCAAATCAAGATCCAAATTTTATGGAATATTTTATTATATTTGTTGGAGGGAAAAAATTTGACTTGATTCAAATCCTTTATTTGTAAATAATAAATAAATAAATGATTTATTTATCATTTTTATGTGGTTGATCGCTAATTAAATAAATAATGATTTATTTAACTATTTATGAGTGATTTAGTCAAATTTAACAAAGAATATTTAAATAAGGTTTTAATATTATTCTGAAAATAATAAGATAATAATTTATCTAATTGCTTTTCTGTTGTTTAGGTTAAATACAATGAAGATAATATTCTATTGTTGTTTAACTAATTGTTGTTATTCCTTGATGAAAATCAAACAAATGTGGATTTATTTAATATTTCCTCATGGGGTTTCCTGTTTAGACCATAAAAAACTTAATAAAGGTGTTTTACTAAGTTATTTTTCATAGTGAAAGAAATTTTACTTAGGGTAAAATTGGTCTTACATGGTTGTTACACAGTAATTTGTCACCATCCCTACCATTCCCCATCCTGCACATTGGAGGACCCATTCTGTGACCTGTGAGCAATGTCATGCCTTGAAACCACTATCATTGCATTCCTCTAAATATGAGCTTCAATTGCCCTGAAGACATCTCCTTGCAAAAAACCATAAAAACATCCCTTTTTGCATTGGCGCGGGTAGCCATTTCATCACTCGTGCCAATGGGGAAAATCCTAGAAAGAGGCCGCGCCAACTGGCGCTCTGTCCCAGAGTCGCAGTTGCGCCATCCAATTTAAGGAGTGTTTTTTAAAATAAAATGGCAGAAGTTTCGTTTCAACAGACTCAGGAATTGATATCTATCTTGAGTTGGGAGGTTTGGCTCTGGAAGTTCCATAGAGGGGAAGTGGTTTGCCACCTCTCATGGAAGCTTCCTTGAAGATAGGGCCAATCCCACAATTATAGGGATCCCAACTCCCCTTCCTCCATCTATAAAAGCTTGCCCATTACCATTGCAAGCTAGTCTTGAAGTGCCCAAGCTTTGAATCTCCAAGTTCCCAAATTCCCAAGAGCCTTAATGCTGCAAGAGCCCTCATTCTTCCCTTAAGGCCAACTCAAGCAAGGAGACTATCGTCGAGAGACTCTACGAGAGGCTTGTCCCATCCTTGGCAAGCTTTGCGAGACGTGTACTATTGGAGACCCATCTGAAGGAGACCTTAGCGTCAGAACATTGGTTGTACTCTCTTTCGATTGTTTATTAATGAATGACTACTGGTTATGGTTCCACTCTATTTTTCACTTATGATAATGATGAGTTATATCCTTTCTGACTGATATATAGTTGCGTATTCTAGATTTTATGCTTGTATTCGTATTGTTTCTTGCATGTGCAGGTGTCCATTCACAGAGATCGTGGGGATCGTGATCTACCGAGGCTGAGGAACGGGAACGTTGTCTCTTCTATGAATCATAGCGTTGGACTCCAAGTAGGCCTCCATCGTTGGTCTATTTATTCGCAATTAGGAACTTGCGCTGTAGCATTTGATGATTGTTGCTAGACCTGTTCTGGGCTAGTAGGGATCGCCTCTATCCGCAGAGGGGATTTACCTCTTCAACAATGGTGTACTTAGGTCCATCTAATAGTAACAGGTTAGATGACCAAAAAATGGTGTAAAAATAGCGAAGTATGAATTTCTAATATTTGAGTGTTGGTTGCAAATTCTTGAAGCATGAGCAACTTTGATTCTTTCTTTGGCATATTGTCTCTCTTAGGATCATCCTCCTCAAATTCATATTCTAAGTCATCCTTAAATCAAAAACATTCTTCAAGATTAAGAAAATGACAGCCCTATCATCTTCATGAAAGACAACAGTATCAGATAGTTGATCTCCTTGCAGGAAATCATCATTACAAATCGGTTTACTCACAACAACTTCATGTATGTCTTCATCAGTCTCATGAATATCATTATTCAAACCCAGACTTTCATTTTCAATAATGGAATATGCTTCACTCTCAAATTCTTGACTGTGTGAACACTGTAAGAATTGCAAATCTACATTCTCTTGGGTTGTAATATGATTTTTCAAGAGTTGAACTATCTCATATTCACACAAAGGAGAAAACTGAGTTTTAAAGAAATTTACATTGATTTGGTGATTTTCATTTTCAGGATCGGAAATTGGCACTTCTTTTTCCTGGTCCCGATCTATCTCATCTAAGGAGGGAGCTACTGATTCTTTTTGGTGATCAAAAGGGTTCTCCTGCAAAGGCTCAAGGATCTTTTCATCCAAGAAGGAAACTATTATTTCTTGTTGGGAGGAAAAATCATTAAGGGATTCTATGAGCTCATCATCTAAACATTCTTCATCCCTAGACAAATTTTCAAAAAACTCAATGAAATTATCGGAGATCTCATAACAGCTATAAATCATCGACATGAAAGAACTAGAGCTTTTATCATTTTGAAATAAAACTTAATGAAAATCCTTAAGAGAATATAAACTAGCAGATGGTAGACTCTCATACCATGATATCACTTTTTCCTCCAAGGTAGCCATAAACATTTTCATCAGACAATATTCAAGGAACCCAATTTTTAGTCTATGAATATGCAAATGAAATTTGACCAAATGCAAACTAGCATCTTCACCGTCTTGACCCTTAAACTTTGACAGTCATGATTGAAAATCTATATGAGTAATACGGTTTGGAAAACTAATAATATGAGCTCAATTCATAGGAGCATACCTTCGAGCAATCAAATCCATTTTGACAATAGTGAGTCACCAATAAGTTCTTCAAGCTACCAGTTCTTCAAGAGTGGAGTCACCATGAGAATTATGAATCTTGGGATTTTTCAATACTGAAGTTGCCAGGTGAATGATGCACAACCTTCTTATGCTTGATTGTTGTTCACCATCAACAATCAGATCTGATCTTTGTCGTACACCCAAGGAAAAAAAATTCTCTTCATTCCCCGACAACGACACTAGTATGTTATCACTCCACCAGATTCCCAAGGTTGAGGAAGGAATCCCAACAGAGGTAACCACAAACCAAGCTTTTGAATTGATAGCTAGCCCTATCAAGCTAGAGATGGCTCTCTCTAAAAGGGTCAAAACCAGGAGGGATAGAGTAATTAGGGTTTTAGGCTAGGTATAGAGTGCAGGGGGTTGTTTTGAATTGATTTGGTTGGGAAAATCAGTGGATAAAGGAATTATGTCAAGGAAAGCTAGGTCAGGGCAAATGAGTTAGGTTTGCAGGGATCAATGGGGCAAGGTAGGTACAATGGAAATAATTTGAAGAGAATGGTCATGGAATGGTTTTGAGATTGTAAGATGGATAAGAAAATCATAAGGGATGTATTTTTCTCAGACATAAGATAATGAACAAAATATGATCAGTTACCCAAAACAGAGCATGGAAAACAGGTATTCTGAATTTCTAACTTGTAAAACATAATAACGTAGAAATGCAAGTGAAAATGAAAAATACATTCAAACACATGATACTAAAGAAAAAAACTATGAAATACATTCAATACCACAAGTATCCCATAAATGTAGCTGCAACTCCTCTTTATTAGCTTGGTTCCCTTGATCAACTAGAAAAATCAAACTCATTCCAACTTCCAACCTTTGAAAATGAGTTATAAGTACAATATATAGTTCTCAAACAACCTCTCCCAACCTCTGGGGTCGAATCCATGAGAGGAGGAGCTAATCCACCAAAGTCTAAACTGAAACCTAGAGTGTAGGGTGGTCAAAGTGACTCAACCCTAACTTTTTGCATACTGATTCATTACACCTCATCATGAGTTTTAACCTAATGTATTTACCCTAGGTAAAAATAAAACACCATAATTAAATTTACATCAGCAATTACATGAGGTAAAAACATGATTTCCCAAGGTAAAATTCAAATTTGTAGAAAAACTCAAAAAAAAAAAAAAAAAAAAAAAAATCAGTCAATTGTTAAATGTGCAGCTCCATTTTACCCCAACTTGCAAGATGTTTTGGACTGGGTTTCAGGTGTCAAAATTGGTTCCAAGATATATTTTTGGAAATCCCTTCAAGTCAACTTTCCAAATCGACCTTTTTTTTTTCTGATTGGAGTTGATTTTCTGTGTCAAAAGTTGATTTTCCCAAGACTGGTCAAAAAGTGCAAAATGAGGGTGCAGAAATGCAGAGTGTCATTTTAGGAAACTTTTTGAGGCCTTCCTCAACTCAAAATTGAGCTCATGATATTACACTGGAAATATTTCTTTGTCTAGTTATCATTTGAATCATCAAGCAAGTCATTTGGACATTCCAGCTAGGAGAAAACTTGATTCTCCCAAGGTCACTCCAGAAGTGCAGCAACTCTCATATGGCACCTGTATTTTTGAAATTTTTCCAAAACCATGACACCTGTGTAAAAAATGAAGGAAATTTTTCTTCCTTGACCTATTATGGACAAAAACCTCTCTCACATTTGTCAAATTCATCTTTGTTTGGTCAGAAACACAGTTTGAATAAAAACGGCTCTATGAGTGGAAAATTACTTGACCCTTGGACTGATTTCTTAAAAAATGATGGATACATGATATTATTAGTTGGAATGGCCTCATACTTACTGATATGACCTACCTTATGCCTCCTCTTCTCAAATATCTCGTTTCCATAGCAAACACTAGCTTAGTGGGAGAGGAAATTAGGGTTTAGTGCTTGTGAACAATGATGATTTGGGCACCCTTGGGAAAAGACAACTCCCTTTGACATTTGATCAATTGATGAACTAAAAAATCTTGCATTTTGAAAATTAATGTGTTGGCATGTGGAACTCTGAGTTGGAAGCCTTGGGAACTAAGTACTTATTACATTTGAATTGACATAAAATTACATGAATAAATAAAAATTGCATCTTTGTTTTTGAAATAAATATTACATCTTGGAATGAAACTCACACTTGAAACTAAATTAAAAATTTGGAAACCATATTGGAGGTCATCTTTACATGGTAAAGAGACATTATTGGGATCACTCTCATACTTTACTGACCTTATGCAAATGAAATGGTGCATTTTTGGACCTTGAAGAATGAAACCTAATGACCTAATGAGACATTGAAACCTGATCTCCATGGTTGACTGTAATTGAGACAAGACATGGTGAAATGAGAATTTTCATAGGTGTTATTATGCTCAAGAAGACATGGGAGTGAGTCAGAAAATATGGTTCTATAAAGGGGAGTGAAGGTTTATTGAGGAAGGCTACCATCAGTGAAGGAATTTTTAGCATGACCTAATGGAATGATATAAAAATTTCAGATTGAGACACCTAAAATGAGAAATGAAGGAATGATATTGATCGCTGATGGCAGAATGCATATTCTGACTCTAAAACCTATCATAAAAATATGGACTACCCAGGATAATCCTTGAAATTTCAAGTAGAACCACATCTAACTCAACTTCATCGACAAATTTTGTAGTAATATAAAATATGAAAATTCATTTCCTTGTAACTTGTAAATTGGCATTGTTAAATATCCAACCCAAAGGGTATGGTTTATGATGAGGTACAACTTCAAGGTTTATTTTTTTGATTAAGTGTTCTGGAATTGAGTTTTCTTGTGACCCCGTATCAAAAAATGCATCAATCTTTGTATGATTAGAAATTACTCTAACATGGAATAATTCTATCCTTTTATCTTCATTTGGAGTGTTGTTGTGACTATTTGAGGAACTAGAACTTTATATATATTCCTTTACTTTGTTAACCATGGAAACTATCTTGGTTTCATCTCCTGAATCAGATCCAAGATCTTTTTGTGTAGTGGCAGTCGTCTTTTGTTTCCCTTTGTTATTTGGTTTCTTTGGCCTTAATTTGGGATGTAATTTCCAACAGTGGGCTTCATCATGTCCCTCTTTGGAATAATGTTTTCATGTAATTTTCTCCCCTTATTTCCTAACACTTGCATTCTTCTTTCCCTTCCATTTTCCTCTCTTCTCTTTTCCCTTACCCTTGAATAGATTCTTCTTACTACCCTCTTCAGAAATATTTTTACCCCTTGCTTCAAGATGCGTGGCTTGCACACATACTTCATCTAGGTTATTTGGGTTAAACATAAGGATAGTGTGTTTCAAGTAGGAATGTAAAACTCCTATATATTTCAAGAGTGTATCTTGTGAATTGTAATATCCCCAAATGGGAAACTTCAGCAATACATGCCAAATAATGCATTTTTCATAAATTTATGCAATGAAAGTTAAATGTAGCTCATGGATCCATTAGATATGATATTATAGTAACTATATCTGAAAGGAAATCAGAAACAAATCAATATTTCATAGTTAAACAGGCCTCCCATGCCATAAATAGCTCAAAATCATGCAAAAATAGGGACTGAAACCATGTGTGAAAGCTCGAATACCATGAAAACGTTATTTAATTACCTTTGCAATAGTAGTAGGTTTTACATCAGATCTAGAGCAAGTATGTGGAAAAAAATTTATATCTATAGCAGATCCATGCACTATACAAGCTCTTTTATCAATCCCCCTTGGGGTTTTCAGCAATACACCAAGTACAAAGTGTAGATCTGAGTTATAAGACTATAGACCTATGGAAATATTCATATCTAGAAAGTGGATATGATCTGATATAAACAATAAACTGATCTCCTCCAACAGATCTCTAAAGTGAAGGGCAGATCCCCAACACTCACAAAATCAGCTCTCCAAATGGTGCACTGAATCACCCTACAGCAGCTCCTTCAGAAATTACGCAGATCTGGACTTCTTCTATGTTGTAGGGGACAAAATAATGTTGGCTTACATCCAAGATATGAAAATATAGCTCAAAACCTTCAATATTATCCTCCCAATGGATTATAACCCTTCTCCACTGAAAATAAGTATTGAGATGGCCTAGATCTGAATATCTAGCCTCCACTTGTTGTAGCTTACTGAAACATTCAAACCCTCAATAGGATCTGCGATGTCAAATGAAGATGAATATTGGCCTCAAGCTAGATAGTGGACAATATGGTGCAAGACTCCTCCAAGAGCTCCTCAAGGAAAGAGAATGAATTCCTAAACAGGAAGACCTTGCGCTAAACAACACTCTATCTCAGCTAAACAACCAGAGAAATAAATATTTCTAAACAGACCATATAATCATAAAATCATAAGCATAAGCTAACCCCATATGGCTTCCATCCTTATCCTTATAAACAATGTGAGCCTTCTCACCTTGGGTCCTAGTCATTAGGGTTTCCATCTTCATACAATGAATCTCCCTCCAAAATTGCGTTGTCCCGTCATCAATACCACTCCTCCATAACATCGCTGATGGATTTGGTCAATATTGACTGGATCTCCATGCAAAGTCTTCTGCCACACTCAATGTGGCTCTATTCTAACTATCTAAACAGATCTATATTCCCACTGAGTTATCTTCATTAATGTTCCACATCCTCCATCTTAGCTTAGTTGACTTGGTCAAAATTGACTTAGTCCACATGAATTTAGCCTTTGTTTACACATGAAGGTGGTTTTATCCAGTTATGAATATGATCCCTTTCCCATTACGAGGGATTTTATTTCTGCTGAAAATATTTATGGGCCTCCCCACCCATTTATTAATCTAACTATGTGTTTGGAGAAAAATTAATATTCCAGCTAGTTGCATGCTAAGTTAGGAATATTATAGTCCTCCCCTCCCAAATGTTGCCTGTCCTCAAGAAACTGCAAGGATAGAACTAAAGAGCCTCCCCTCTTCTTCTTGTAGAATCCTCAAGTGATAAGTTCCTCCAAAGAACAAAATTCTTTCTCAACAATATGTCTTCAAGTTGTTCCTCCCATGTGTAAAAGTATGCCTTTGGTGAAAATTCCAAATGGATTTCAACATGAAAAAGTGGGATATACATGGAAACAACTATATATAACCTAGAGGCCTTCTTGAGGCATGGAATCAGAAATATATTTGGAATCATCATCCCCATGTGAAGCCTCCATCCCCAAGCTATCATCCACAAAAAGTGAGTCACCCTCCAACATGGAAACTCATGAAACATCTCCTCCACCTTAGGCTCCTGCAAGGAAGGTGGGCTTCATGGCTGAATGTGTGGGACTAAAATGTCCATACCATGCTACTTATTTCTCCACTTATGATATGTTTGGGGTTTCTACTGACCTTGGGATGAAATATTACAGTCTCCCCGCATGACCCAAGTCACCCCTCCAATCAAAACATCCATGAAGTGCCTCTCCCAAGAACTTAAGTTCTCCAAATGGCTCCTTCCACATGAAGACAAGAGGTGTAGTGTGGCAATCATGGTTTGCCCATTGTTTCTCCTGAAACATGTAACATATGAAGTATGGAGAATCATACTCCCAATGGGCACCTCCAACTCTTGTGCCATCCTCCCAACAAAACTCCCCATAAGAACAAGAACATCATCAATACATGGAAGCAAAAACCAATGAAAACAAGTTGCCACATGACAACCAGGAGGTGGGTCATAGTTCCATATGTGGAACCAGCATAGTGCATCCCTTTCCTGTCTCAAAAAAAAGTGTAACAAGTGTCTTTTCATCCACTTTTTTGCTGCCACAATCATCCTACAAGATGAAATCATGAAAGTAACATTTGGTTCCAATGGTGCACACCAACAATCATGTAGCATCCCCCACAACCCATAAATAGAATGGCCAACATCAATGTTGTAAATGGCCTTAAGTACATAACAAAATAATATGCAAGAAGGGAAGACCCTCCTAGGTACAATATTTTGATCACAAAAAATAAAAGAGTACAAGTCATAAAGCATAAATATACATCCTCTATCATGTACTTTGGTCATTGAGCTGAAATGGCTCAATTGAAAGTTCTCCCTCACTCCAAATGAGTAGGGAAGTGTTTGTGCCAACCTATCCATCATCATCCATGCTATGCATCTACCCATATGTTGATATAAATCATGTTGGATGCCCTCCCAAGTGAACTCCTCCATTAAGGAATGGTATGTATCAAGGTGCATGGAAAGAAAGCCCACAAGTGTTGCATGTAGATCTCTCTTCTTATACTTGAAAATACAAGTCAAGAAGATCATATCATGGTAATAGATGTCTCCATCCACTACTCCATCACTCTCATCTCCTACATGCCCATCAAGTGCATCATATATGAAGTGATCCTGGGACCACTCCATCAAAAGACCCAAGCTCCCAAATGATAGTGTTGTTGGCCTTAGTAATAAGGCTTCTATCATCTCATAGCTCCATCCTTTGACATCCCACATGTAAAATTCATCATCAAACATAATGCTGCTATATGTGAGAGTTCCTTCCCAAAGTGGAAGCACCTCCTCATCTTCCAAGGTTAGAAAGTAACCCCTTTGCACCATGATAGTGCCATCTCCTACTCCTGCAACATCATGCAAAGTATGGGAGAAGATCAACCCATAATCTTTCAATAAAAACCAAAGCAACAATAGCTCTAGTTGCCTCCCCACACCATCATCATATAATTCATGGAGCAACAACATAAAAATTGATATAAAAGATATCACATCATTCCAATACACCCAAACTCCTTGCTTCCATATGATGTAAGTGCCATGCCAAATTCCATCCATCCACATACCCTTTGAAATAGAATGTGTCATAGGATAACCAAACTCTTTCAAGAGTAACCAATGTAGTCTTGCATCCTGCTATACAGTGTCATAAATCTTCCAGTGTCTTTCCACCCTCTTTCTCATCAACATCACCCAACCAACCCATGGTGAGTTTCTATCATCATGTCCAAAAGTGGCATTCCTCCAATGGAGAATACCATCCTCCCAAATTAGATTTCTGTCTTTTCATTTCATGGGATGTTGAAATGCAATCTCTTGGAGATCTCCAAATGAAGACCACTCATCAATGACCAAGTTGACCCCATAAGGATCCAAATAGGTGGTAGGAAAAAACCTCCCATCATGATGTGAGAGATCCATCAAGAAATATCCATCACAATCATGAGAGATGTTATCCATCATAAGATGTTCCCCAAAAAATATCTGCCCATCCTTTGTCATACATATGGGAAGGTCATTGGAATGCTTCAACAATGGTTGGGCCCCCAACTCATCACTGTTGCTTAATGACAACGTTGTTGATCTCCATGATGGTGCAACTGCTGCCTCAAGATCATGTCCAATTTTGAACACATAGTTTTGAAATGTGTTGTTCAAGACAATACTCATCCCATCCTCCAAGAATCTACATCCCAACCTCAGGGTTGTGTGCATCTCATCAATGATACATTAGGATGATTGTTCATCTCTTCCTTGAATAAATAAAGGCTGCTCAACAAAGTGAAAGTTTGCTGCTCCAAATCAGCAATATAGTTTGACCCTTGGTCATGCAATGGTACATTCCCATCATCCTCCACATGATGCATTGAAATAACAAGAAATGGAAACATGTGCATACCTTGGTACATTTTGGGAACATCTTGTACTGCTACAAGGGTTTCTCCTTCTGATGTGATGGCTTCTCCAACTACTGATGATGATGACTGCTCTTCTATGGCTTCATCGGCACTGGTACAAGTCTCTTATTCTTCATGCATCTCTAGAATAGTGCATGGGACTCTAGATATCAAGAGATCAAGATCACTTTGCAAAGGTGCAAGTGTCCTTTCTCCTGAGGAAAGTGCTCCTGTAGTAAGTGGTGGTGAAGGCTTCTCCTTCTTCTTATCAAACTTCTTGATCAACTTTTGAGTAAAATATGCATATGAAGTCACTTTTGCATGACTCAAATGGCTGAACCACCAATTTTTTGCTTCACCCTGAAGGTGTAGTGCTGCAATCTCAACAACTTCTTTCTCTACTACTAGATGTAGCAGAAAAAATGCATCCAAATTATTTCCCCAAGCCTTTGTTGTGCATGAGGATGACCCATCAAAGGTAGAAAATATAAATCTATTGCCCTTCATTCTTCTCTTGCTGCAAGGTTTCCTTTCTTCTTTGAGCTAAATGAACTGTGGAAGAGTTATATTCTTCTTGATAAATCTAGGTTGAGACTTATATTCTGCAAGATATTCACTTAGAATCTCATGATCTAAGTATTCTTCATTTCTATTCTTCTTATCTTTCAAAGAAAAGGCCATATTATGTTTCTTTGGAGCTTTATGCAATACCGGATCTTCTTTTTGCTGATAGGAAGTACATGGACCTTCCTCATCTTGAAACCCTAAGGTGGTTTCACTTTATTTTCCCAATCTTCTTTGCTTGACCTCCCTGGTGAGGTCCTTCTTAGATCTGAAAAGAGATGAGATGAAACTCTTTCCTCCCATCATTCTGATCTCTTTCTTCTTCTATAGCATCTTGGATTGAAACTCACAGGCTGAGCCAAATATCATGCTCTGATACCACTGTAATATCCCCAAATGGGAAACTTCAGCAATACATGCCAAAATAACACATTTTTCATAAATTTATGCAATTTAAGTTAAATGCAGCTCATGGATCCATTATATCTAATATTATAGTAACTATATCTGAAATGAAATTAGAAACAAATCACTATTGCATAGTTAAACAGGCCTCCCATGCCATAAATAGCTCAAAATCATGCAAAAATAGGGACTGCAACCATGTGTGAAAGCTGGAATACCATGAAAGCGTTATTTTATTACCTCTAAAATAGGAGTAGGTTTCAAATCAGATCTAAAGCAATTATTTTGACAAAAAGTTAGATCTATAGCAGATCCATACACTATACAAGCTCTTTTATCAATCCCCCTTGGGGTTTTCAACAATACACCAAGTACAAAGTGTAGATCTGAGCTCTAAGACTGCAGATCTATGGAAATATTCAGATCTAGAAAGTGGATCTGATCTGATATAAACAATAAACGTATCTCCTCCAACAGATCTCTAAAGTGAAGGGCAGATCCCCAACACTCACAAAATCAGCTCTCCAAATGGTGCACTGAATCACCCTACAGCAGCTCCTTCAGAAATTACGCAGATCTGGACTTCTTCTATGTTGTAAGGGACAAAATAATGTTGGCTTACATCCAAGATATGAAAATATAGCTCAAAGCCTTCAATATTATCCTCCCAATGGATTATAACCCTTCTCCACTGAAAATAAGTATTGAGATGGCCTAGATCTGAATATCTAGCCTCCACTTGTTGCAGCTTACTGAAACATTCAAACCCTCAATAGGATCTGCGATGTCAAATGAAGATGAATCTTGGCCTCAAGCTAGATAGTGGACAATATGGTGCAAGACTCCTCCAAGAGCTCCTCAAGGAAAGAGAATGAATTCCTAAACAGGAAGACCTTGCGCTAAACAACACTCTATCTCAGCTAAACAACTAGAGAAATAAATATTTCTAAACAGACCATATAATCATAAAATCATAAGCATAAGCTAACACCATATGGCTTCCATCCTTATCCTTATAAAAAATGTGAGCCTTCTCACCTTGGGTCCTACTCATTAGGGTTTCCATCTTCATACAATGAATCTCCCTCCAAAACTGCGTTGTCCCGTCATCAATACCACTCCTCCATAACATCGCTGATGGATTTGGTCAATATTGACTGGATCTCCATGCAAAGTCTTCTGCCACACTCAATGTGGCTCTATTCTAACTATCTAAACAGATCTATATTCCCACTGAGTTATCTTCATTAATGTTCCACATCCTCCATCTTAGCTTAGTTGACTTGGTCAAACTTGACTTAGTCCACATGCATTTAGCCTTTGTTTACGCATGAAGGTGATTTTATCCAGTTATGAATATGATCCCTTTCCCATTACGAGGGATTTTCTTGCTGCTGAAAATATTTATGGGCCTCCCCACCCATTTATTAATCTAACTATGTGTTTGGAGAAAAATTAATATTCCAACTACCTACATGCTAAGTTAGGAATATTACATGAATTTAAGTCTAGTCCAAGTAATAAATCCCTCTTCCTAAACTCTTGTGTATACTCTGTTAGGTTCGATTGATTTGTTAGATTGGTGAGATCAAATGCACAAGGTAACATCAGACCAATATTTGGAGTCCTAGGAACTGGCCTTCTTGGACTCAGAGAGGATAAAAAGCGTATTTTAAACTCCTAATTACCTTCACATTAATTATCAACCCAGGGACGACTTTTTGTTTCAAGAGTGTACTCAGTCTGAGGCGGCTATTTACTCAAGAGTAATGTTTGTGAAGATGTAGTATAGAAATACAAATGCAGAAATAATAAATGCTTGAAAAGAAATCTAATTACAAATGACAGAAATGTAAAGACTACACTACGGCAACCTTGCTAGACATCGATTAGGGATGCAGTAGTAATAACTCTTTCCCCTAGAAGTCGATGTGAGATGACCAAATCTGGGGACCTGGAATGATTAGCTCTACCCTCTACAGTTTAGAGATCTCAAAGCAAGTGAAAACAACTCAAAGGAAATGAAATCTAAAACGCAAACTGGAAAGGAACAACAATCTAAAAGCAATGAACAGGAATTGAATAGCAGCGTAAAATAAACAGTGAATTCAATTCATAACCAAGCAAACTAGATTTCTACTCTTTAATCCTGTTGACAGCCACGCAACAATCAACTATCGTAATTCGTAAACAAAAGGAATAACAACTGGAATTAGATACAGAAAAACAACATTTTATAACAATTGAATCATGAATCATGCTTCTTGTAAAAAATGGAATAACAATGACTCTGTATTTGATCCAATTAGCAATAACTCAATTCTTTAATTGTAATAAACGAACTTCACACAACAGAAATAAACTAGTAGAAATACAAACAGCAGATCGCTCCACCAGGGCCGGGCCCTCAACCACTGGTGAAGCGTTGCTGTGCTTTACTCCAGCGCTTGAGAAATGGAACAACAGTGAACTCTTTTATTAATCAGGCATTAATAATGTTTACAAACAGCTCACACTCTCTTAACAAGAGCCGATGCACAATTCTGCAAATTACAATAAGAAAAGTTTCTCCATCCCCAATCATCCCCATCTCTGATCTCTGTTTTCATTTAAATAGAGAGAGATCAGAGAGAAGTTACAAATAAAGATAAGTACAACATGATTTACATTACAAAATTGGATTGTTTCCAACCAGTTGATAAACAAGAACAAGGCGAATTTGGCTTTGCAGCTGAGATTTGGAGGACGGCCGCAACCACAGATCTGAGAAAATCGTGCTCAAAGAACTCTGCGAATCTCTCAACACAGGCCGAATTTGGACAAACCGTTCTTTGTTAAAGTTAATTGGGTCCGTTCTGGACAAAACCCATGTTCCGGATTTTCTAGATTCGTCTTCATTTGCTCAGAATCTCAACCGCAAAACTGTCACTCCTTATTCCAGCGCATTTCTGAGTTGGCACTTTTAATGATCAAATCTTCAATCTGGAAATTATCTTGTAGGCTAAAAATGGTGAATAATGTTATAACCAACTTATTAAAACCATCATTGATAAAATAATTCATAATCATCAATTTATTAGAAATAAAGGAAGATAAATAATATTCATCCATAAGAGCATAAATCATTTATAAAATGGATTTAAATAATAAATTATAATAAATGGCGTGATGAAGAATGGTAGAAATGGGTGGAATAAGCGTTCACAAGTGATAATAATAATGGCATATTAACGGCCCAACATACCCCCACACTCAATATGTTGCATGTCCTCATGCAACGAAAACATGAATATATTGCATGTCCCCATGCAACCCAAAGACAAAAACCCATGTGTTAACCAAGCAATAAAAAATATGTTCATCTCAGCTCATGAAATGGATAGAACAAATGAATTCTTCCTTAATTAATGAATATTCACTTTTAATAATCTTGATGAAGGCATAACAATTTTTATATTGACATTCAACTATATGTATGAAGTTGCAACAAAATATGATATAAGTAACAGCAAACTTCATTAACCATTTTCTCAGAAACTACAAACCAGATTTTGTTGAAATGTTGCAAGTAAATTTATAATATATGAATGTCTCTATGATCCAAAAATCAGATCGTTTTGATGCATGGATCATGAGATATAAACAAAATGGCTGTAGGTGAGAGTGCATGATTTCCGAAATTTTATGAACCAATATTTCTTGAAATTATCTGGGTATGTGTATTTTAATAGTATGTCTGTGTTTCCCCGAGATCACAAGAATGGAGTTGATAGTTTTAAAAATATTATGGAAATCAATTTCTACATTGTGTAAAAATGAAATTGTATGCCTTAAATGAGAAAGAAAATAGAAAACATCCATCATGCGTAGCAATTCCTCCCCCTCTCTGAAGAATTAGCATGTCCTCATGCGATGCTAGAAAACAAATAGAGGTGGTTGCTACCAACTATTGAATTCTATGCTTGGTGTAAAACAACATAGAATAATGGAGGTGTTGAGAATGAATAAGAATAACAATGGATGATAAAGAATATGGATGACATGGTCATAAGAAAGAAATGAATGAAAGGAACACTCCCCCATACTCGAAAATGATATGCCGCTGAAAAATAGGGAGTGGTATAGATGTGGACTGAAGGATGATAATTGATGCTCAAAATGGATTTTTATGAAATTCTCCTAAATTCATAATAAATCAGGAAATTATGCGATTTTACCTCAAGTTTTCCCTCCAAAAATGTGGAATGACATATATGGACTGGCAGTTGTTGAAGCTGATGTAGGGAGAGTTGGTGCTGAAAGTGATGCAAAAGGTGGAATCCAGGTAAGCACATCATGTCTGAAGAATTGTTCACGTTCGCGAGTTGCTCGAGCCTCTTCTGTTAGTTGCAATACTGTAGTCATGTTGTGAATAGAATTCTGCCCATACTTGTTGTTTTCCTGCAAACAAAGCACTATTTGGCATACAATGTTCTTGAATCCATAGTGTTAGGTTTGAATAGCAACAGATAAGATGCATGCAAAACTTTCAATCAGAAAAACTTATGTATACATGAAATACTAATATTTTGGCAAATCAACAAGTGATGGCAGAGTGCAGTAATCATATCGCATGCAATCCCATAATGCATACATTCCCCCCTCCAATTGGAAAAGGAATTCCATGACCATAAAGCATATGAGAGGTGTTGTGCTGACGGCAAGGCAAGGGAATGAACAATACAGTAGTAAATGAAACAGAGTACACATATCAATGATAGGACAACGAGAGTGATGTTTATAATGATAGCAGAGTGTATAAAGATAGTTATGAATAAAAGATAGGACGCTTTGGATTGATGATAAGTTATGAAAAAGAGAAAAAGGACGACAATGTGCTAAAAAGATGCTTAACTGACAGCATTCTAGCTGAAAATGATGTGATTGATCATAAAACAATTTCTCATGCATAAAGGTTCAAAACAGGGAAAAAGCTAAGGAAATAACTTCTCTGATAAAAAGAAAAAAATAAGAAAAGGGTATTATAATAATAATTGACGATAAAATATAACTTCAATACCATAAGCAGAGCCGCTGCTGCCAGCAGGCGTCCATAGCCTCGGCAGGGTTGCTTTTTAACCCATATGAGCCAGAATCCTCAATTTATAACTAGAGAGTTACATTGTTGTTCTATAGAAGAGATCAATGTGCTGGCGTGGTAACCAGACAACCACACTGCCATTCACTGGGATGTAGCAAAAGTGATCAGGCCAGCTCGTGATGAGACCTCCTGTTCCAAGGATAATTGGGCTATCCAATGGATCATAACCCTGGTGTGGTGGCCATAATGGGAATGTCACTTTGTTACAGCCTTATGAACATGGTAGGCTAGCTCGTAATGAGACCCCCTATCCTCCATCTGCGAACAAAATTTTGTTATTATTACACATTTTTATGATAAAAAGAGGGAGGCTCAGTACTCCTTAAGAGCAGGGATGGTGGAAGAAGTTGAACATGTCAATAGAAAAATATACACATAATCTCATTTATTACAGACAGAGAAGATTATAATCCAGAAGGGTGGAACCAGCATGGTATTAAGATGATCAATCAATATCATGTTCAACAGAAAACAATGCAGTAAAGTAGTATATAAATAATTGTGTCGCTTTTGAAAATAATCTATCATCAAGGAGCTGTCATGTTAAAGATCATAACATGAATGATATTAACTTGCCTCAATAGAATCCATAATTCTTGTCCTCATAAAAGTAGTGTACTTCATGCCATGAAAGGGAATCAGTAAAATGTGGTTGAGATGAACTAAAAATAATTCCACAAGAGGAAGGAAGGGTTGCTCCCAAAGTGTTGCTTCTTTGAAGGAATAGCAAAAACACTCGAAAAGTGGTGTTCCTCAAAGGAAATGCACACAAAAAAAAACAAAAATACACACAAAAAAAAGTGTGAAAATGCAAATGTCGTTCCTTTGGAAAAAGGAACAGCAAAAACGCAAGTGCCGTTCCTTTGGAAAAGGAAAAGCAAAATGGACAGTCATACAATGCAAACATGCAAAAAAAAAAAACAAATTAGCTGTTCACGGTATTGATGCTGAGGATGAGTTACACTTTGAATGAAGCAATACCTGAAACACAAAATATAAGAGAAATTAGAAAAAAAAACAACAAAAACAGTATGTAAATAAATAAATTAAGTTACAACAACTATGATGTTATGTCAAAAAAAATGATTTATTCGAAAAATGTTTTGGCAGCAAAGACATGACATGAATCTTCAAATGGAAATCAATTCTTCATTTGTTCTATTATGAATCCGTTGGGTAATGAGTTGGATGAAATTCCTTTGTTTTATTAAAATTTGTTTCAAGAATCACTCGTCCATAAATTGACCTTCTTTA
Source organism: Pinus albicaulis (assembly GCA_034641835.2). NCBI lineage: Eukaryota > Viridiplantae > Streptophyta > Pinopsida > Pinales > Pinaceae > Pinus > Pinus albicaulis. The sequence goes on along the minus strand of CM076583.1, from coordinate 637,786,361 downwards.
TTTTCCCAAGACCTGCAAAAAACGAGTGTCTACCTGCAAGAAAACATTAAGTCATAGAGAAAGAGAGGTGCGCGGGCTCCCCTAATCCAAGAATTATGCAAAAAAACTAACAAGTAGTTACTCTGTAGAACAAATCCACGGAGAAAATAACAAAGTAAAATATATTTGTTACCTGCGGGAGAGCAGTGGCCAATCATGCTAACCTACAGTGTTTTAGTCACAACTTCTTTGTTTTTCGTCCAAATTGAGTGATTCCAAAGCCAAATGAGAGCTAATTCAAAGGTTAATCTTCAATAGCAACAGGTTTTAAAAATTCAATGATATGATATGTCAATTTTACTTAGAACAACCTGCATAACAGAGTCATTTTCGCTTACCCCATCTAGACCAACGATTGATATTTCAAGCATAGATTCTTCGTTTGATGTCGGATTCAAATGATTCAAATTGGAAATGAAAGTAGATTCATTTATTTATTTCCAATAGAAACAGGTTTTGAAGACAAGAAGAATTGATAGGTCAAATACTGTAAGGAACATCCGGAAAAATAGAGTTTTAAGGGTGCTGATTTACGATAGACAGTCAGTATTTTGATCATAACTTCCCCATACGATATCGAAAATGAGTGATTCCAATTGCATTGGAAACTAGATTCATAGGGGAATCTACCATAGAAACAGGTTTTAAAAATTCATTCATTTAGGCCTCCAAAAACTGACTGTCCCATCTCTGTTCTTGAGCTGTCCGCTAGACATCCGGTCAATGTTTTGGTTCTAACTTTTTCATTTCAAATCCAAATTGACTGATTCAAATTGGGTTAGAAAGTAGACATCAAGGGATATCTAGGGTAGAAACAGGTTTTAAAAATATGGTCATTTAGGCCTCCAAAAACTGACTGTCCCAACTCTGTTCCTGAGCTGCCCGCTAGACATCCGGTCAATGTTTTGGTTCTATCTTTTTCGTTTCAAATCCAAATTGACTGATTCAAATTGGGTTAGAAAGTAGACATCAAGGGCTATCTAGGGTAGAAACAGGTTTTAAAAATATTCATTTTTTGTCCCTCAAAACATGACTGTCCCGACTGTTTTTCCAGAAAGTTCATCAAGCCCGCAAGCCAAAAAAATGATATTCAAGCATTTTTTCAAATTGGTGATAAAAAATGAATATGAGTGTTTGTAGAGCTATTATTTCCATTATAAGTCATCTAAATACACAAATGAATTAAAAAATTATCACCAATATTGATTTGCATAGCATGTTGCAACAAAAAAAAACTAGTTTTACATAAAAAACAAAATGCATTTATTTATTCCCTTATTTATTTTATGTTTTATACTAACCTATTTTGATTTGAAAAATGAATATGACTACGTATATGAGTACTTCCAGTGGAGCCATTTTCGAAATAAGGCTTCATGTATACACATACCCAAATTTGAAAAATGCATATTAATGAAAAGTAGGGTATGAGAAGCCAACTTCCCTTGAAAAAATGGTATCAAAAATTGTTGAAGCATAGAGTGATGATGCAAACACGTGATGGAGTGAAACCAATCTTCAATATATCCTTTATTTTCTTGATTTCCCATCATATCATGAGGTTCTTGAGCTTTTAAAATGGCTTGTTGATGCAAACTAGAAGTAAGCTCATTTTCTTCCATAGCTTCTACAATTTTTGAATTTGAAACATTCTGAATCTCATTGTAAGTTTTCTCTAATGGCGCATGTGAGATAGAATGGGTGGGAAGGGTGAGTAAATTTGGCAGTTCAACATTGTAAGCATGTTGTACTGGTTTATTGTGGTGAGGGTGTGGAATTAGTTGAGCAGGAAATTGTGTATGGAATGGAGCATTGTGATGATGTGGTTGGTTGGGTTGAGTGGATAAATTTGATATGCAAGCAGGATGTTGTGAAAGAGCTGGTGGAGAATATGGAGAATGTGCTTGTGCTACAAGATGAGGGAGAGTAGTCATGCAATCATAAGGTGAACCATACCAAACTTGTAGATAAGATTGGTGGTTATATTGAAATTGACATGGCTGCCCTAGAACATGAGTATTCCATAATGGATTATGCAAGTAAGAGAATGGAGAAGAAGTGTTTTGAACCATACCTGTTGACCTTGTTGTAGCTTCCTTATCTCTTTTATATGCTACTTCCATCCTAGATAAGGAAGAGTGAGTATCTATGGGCTGCTCCTTTCGGTCATGAGGGAAAAACACTTCATCAAATTCTTCATTTTTATGAACCTGCAAAACATCCAATTTTGAGCTTAGAGAGCTAATAAAATCAACTTTAAAATTTTCAAATAAATCATTGATTTCAACTCTTATGTCTCCTATTCTTGTAGCAGATTTGGAAAACAAAGAACAAACATCTCTAGAATTCTTACCAGCCTTGGAGATTCCTCTTGAATACCTTATGCACAACTCACAAACATCATCATATGATAGCTGAAAAACATCACCTTTTCCTATCAGATTTAAGAGTTCTAAAAATTCATCTTTGATTCCTTTAAGAATGAGTGTTTTTAAGATCTCTTTTTCCAAATGCTTATGCTTTGATTTTTGAAGGTTATAATGAAATCGATCTACATAATCCTCCAAACTTTCATCTTCCCCTTGTATTATACTGAAAATATCTTCATTGGATTTGCAATAGTCTTGGTACTTTTTCAAGAATATGTTCTTCATGTCCTCCCATGATTGGATGCAATTCCCACCTAGGCTCATGAACCATCGGAGAGCTGCTCCTTTTAGAGTAAGAGGAAACACTTTCAATCTTTGATCATTAGTACAATAATCATATCCTCTAGAAAGTATTTCGAACTCAAATAAGAATGTATCTGGATCTTCATTTGCTAAACCATGAAAATTTGGTAAAGATGGGGGAATTATGTGCATTTGTGTCACTCCTCCTAGATCTTTGATAGGAAATTCAAAAGTAGAAACGTGAGCCATTTCTTACCATAATACAAGATGTTCTTCATGTGTTTCTTCGAGGCTCCTTCTTCAAATGTTCATGTCAATCGGTTAGTGAAATGGGTGGTGCTTACATCACCACTTGAATGAAATCATGTGATTTATTTTTCAAAATTTCTATTTTTTCCCTAGTCACTCACACAAAAATTCAAACATCTATTTCTACCCAACAAAGCAACAACAAATCTGTTAGGAAAGCGGACAGTGGAGTAGGGCTTTTACATGCTCCGCACGTAGGTTCTTACCTTCCGTTTTTAAGATCCAACTCTTCCCTAGCAGGCACTCATCAGATTCACACTACTCTGTAGAAATGGCTACACTCTCCCCGGCAACGGCGCCAAAATGTGGAGCGATAAAAAGGGTCTCTTTCACCTCTAATTACCTTCACATTAATTATCAACCCAGGGACGACTTTTTGTTTCAAGAGTGTACTCAGTCTGAGGCGGCTATTTACTCAAGAGTAATGTTTGTGAAGATGTAGTATAGAAATACAAATGCAGAAATAATAAATGTTTGAAAAGAAATCTGCTTGAAAAGAAATCTAATTACAAGTGACAGAAATGTAAAGACTACACTACAGCAACCTTGCTAGACATCGATTAGGGATGTAGTAGTAATAACTATTTCCCCTAGAAATCGATGTGAGATGACCAAATCTGGGGACCTGGAATGATTAGCTCTACCCTCTACAGTTTAGAGATCTCAAAGCAAGTGAAAACAACTCAAAGGAAATGAAATCTAAAACGCAAACTGGAAAGGAACAACAATCTAAAAGCAATGAACGAAATTGAATAGCCGGCGTAAAATAAACGGTGAAGATTCAATTCTATATAGCCAAACAAACTAGATTTGGACTCTTTAATCCCAATCGGCCATGACAATCAAGCTATCGTAATTCGTAAACAAAAGGAACAACAACTGGAATTAGATACAGAAAAACAACATTTTATAACAATTGAATCATGAATCATGCTTCTTGTAAAGAATGGAATAATAATGACTCTGTATTTGATCCAATTAGCGATAACTCAATTCTTTAATTGTAATAAACGAACTTCACACAACAGAAATAAACTAATAGAAATACAAACAGCAGATCGCTCCACCAGGGCCGGGCCCTCAACCACCGGTGAAGCGTTGCTGTGCTTTACTCCAGCGCTTGAGAAATGGAACAACGGTGAACTCCTTTATTAATCAGGCATTAATAATGTTTACAAACAACTCACACTCTCTTAACAAGAGCCGATGCACAATTCTGCAAATTACAATAAGAAAAGTCTCTCCATCCCCCCATACACAATACATGCCTCTCCTTTTATAATCAGAAGGTGGAGAAATTAAATAGCAAATAGGATCTCTAATAATAATATTGAATTTCTTCCAACCAATTGATCAACAATAAAATATATTTACATTCATCTTTCAACAATAGCAAGTCGAATTTGGCTTTGTAGCTGAGATTTGGAGGACGGCCGCAACCACAGATCTGAGAAAATCGTGCTCAAAGAACCCTGCGTTTCTCTCAGTAAAAGACGAATTTGGGCAAACCGTGCTTTGCTAAAGTTAATTGGGTCCGTTCTGAACAAAACCCATGTTCCAGATTTTCCAGATTCGTCTTCATTTGCTCAGAATCTCAATTGCGAAACTGTCACTCCTTATTCCAGCGCATTTCTGAGTTGGCACTTTTAATGATCAAATCTTCAATCTGGAAATTATCTTGGAGGCTAAAAATGGTGAATAATGTTATAACCAACTTATTAAAACCATCATTGATAAAATAATTCATAATTATCAATTTATTAGAAATAAAGGAAGATAAATAATATTCATCCATAAGAGCATAAATCATTTATAAAATGGATTTAAATATTAAATTATAATAAATGACGTGATGAAGAATGGTAGAAATGGGTGGAATAAGCGTTCACAAGTGATAATAATAATGGCATATTAACGGCCCAACAGTCCACATGCATTTAGCCTTTGTTTACGCATGAAGGTGATTTTATCCAGTTATGAATATGATCCCTTTCCCATTACGAGGGATTTTCTTGCTGCTGAAAATATTTATGGGCCTCCCCACCCATTTATTAATCTAACTATGTGTTTGGAGAAAAATTAATATTCCAACTACCTACATGCTAAGTTAGGAATATTACATGAATTTAAGTCTAGTCCAAGTAATAAATCCCTCTTCCTAAACTCTTGTGTATACTCTGTTAGGTTCGATTGATTTGTTAGATTGGTGAGATCAAATGCACAAGGTAACATCAGACCAATATTTGGAGTCCTAGGAACTGGCCTTCTTGGACTCAGAGAGGGCTCTCTCTATTTGTGCAAAGGATGTGAAGTTGTTTGATTTTAGGGTTTTGATTTTAGGCTAGTTTTTAAGTGTAGCGTTTGTTTGATTGTTTTGGTTGGGTAAGATGATCAAGTAGAATATATGGAATGAGTAAATCCTAAATTCATTGGGCTATGGAGTCTATAAAATTCATGGAAAGTTCAACAATGGATCGGGGAGCTTCACAGGGAAAATCTAGCATTGGTCAATGGATTTTCAAGGTTTATGGGAAATGAGATGAACATCAAGTTTGTGAACAAAGGTAGGGTAAAGAGAAATCAAGAATAATTTATCATGTAACATTTTTAACAAGAAGGGACTTAAATACATAAGCATGAAGAAGAAATCAATAGACAATTCAAACCAATAAGTTTTTGATTCAACTTAAGCAAATAAGAATTCAAGACAAACATTCCAGTGAAATATAGAAGGTGAGAAACTCATTTAACTTCTAGTGATTTCACCTTCAAGGTTAGAAAACATTCAAGATACACATATAACTTTAATCAAAGAAGAGGGAACGCCTAAACATAATTGATCATAGCTATTAAGATCTCCAAAACAATTATTCAAGCATGGAAAAAGGGTATGATCGAAACACAGCCTCTTTGGCAAACCTAATTAATGGTACTTTGGAGAGAGACCTCAAGAACAGTGTTTAGTGGCATCAAACAAGAAGGGATAGCCATAAATCATCCTTGATACCTACTATATTAAACCATTCATGAAATACACAAGCTTAGGGGGTCTAGAGAGAAGTTAAGAATTCTCTAGAAAGACCTAGTAGAAGAAAACATAGAGGCAATGAAGAACAAACAGAGCTAAGGTGCCTTTGAAGAACATTTCTTAGTCTAAATCCTTTGTTCTATTACAAATAGAAAGATGGAAACATAATGAAACATGAGAAAACAATAATTGAAATAGAAGCACTTCACCATCAACCAATCTCAAGGATCCTGCAGGAAAGTCTCCTCCATCAACAAGCAAAACAAGCCATTCACAAGCTCCACAACACCAAATTTCTCCTCAACCTCAAAAAGACTATGTATTGCTCCAAAGAGTCATAAAATGCCAAAATTTAAAATGAAGCCCTCATGCTCTATTTATCTAGCAAAGGAGGGCAAAAACCCTAGATAGGGTTGGAAAATGTCAAAATCACTCATAAATGTCATAAATGCCCAAGAGACCATGCAAGGCCCAAGGCACAAAATATCCCATGAAATAAATGCCAAAATAACTTCTAGCACCTAATTCTAGAGTGATTTTTCTCAAAAAGCATTAAAATATCATTTTTCAATAAATGAGTGTGTTTTTTTACTTTTGGCCAAAAGTACACAGTGTTGTCTATAAGTGCAATGCCTTGACAAGCAGAAAATAGGCCCACTTGCAGCCAAGTTTTGGTGACCTTGCCGATGTCGAAATTTGCCCCATGATGGCTGGTTGGAAAGCTGGATGAGTCTAATTTCCAAATATACCATTGGTTTTCTGATTGAGCTCCTAAAATTTGTCCAAAATTCAATTTTCCCAACATTTCTCTGAGCGCAGCACCAAGCCTGAAAATGTGGCAGAATGGTAGAAAATGAGGTGTTTTTTGACATTTTGAGGGGTCAAAAATGCTCCAAATGCTCTTAAATTTGGTGAGCATAGTGTAGTAGGCATGAGAAATCCAAAAATGTAAATTTCTCCCTCTGAGGATGCCTAAGGTAAAAGCTTAGTGCCAGGGTTGTTGCGCTTATAGGCCTCCAAATTCACAAAAAACCAAAAATTGTCAAAATTCTCTCAAATTTGGTGGATGTCTCCCTCATGGGGTTAAAAAAGCCTATAGAAAATATTGAGGCAAGATTTCAAGTTTTACTTGGTATTTTCCTCTTTTTATTGTTTTGAATTTCAATGAGGGCCTCTTTGAGCTTGGCACTAGTGAGTCTATTTTCCAAGGCATAGTGTGTAGGCCAAGGTCTCTTTTTATCTTCTTCATATGTGTGCGCTCATCTTCTTCATTTGAACAACCCTCTTCATCTTTTCTTTTATCTCTATTTTGACCAAAATTTTCATTATTTTGTCTGTCTCTAGGGCTCTTAGTTGGTTCTTCATTTTTTGTAGGATCATCCTCTGTTTGTTGGTTAACTGCCTCATTTATGCCCACGCTATCCTTCCCATCTTCACCTTCATCATTCTCAATGTGGTTGCTACTTTCTTCATCATTTACCTCTTTTTCATCATCAATATCTATGTCTTCTGCCTTATCTCTGATTTCTTGCCCACCTTGGTTTGACCCATTCTTACTGTTAAATTCATCATTGTCTCCACTGCCACTACCCTCCTCTGCTTTTATGTCTCCTACATCTTGTTGACTTAATTCATCATTCACCCTTATTCTTATTTGGGCTTGGACTCATGGTCATCTTTACCCTCACTTTCACTTGACTGTTCATTGCTACTTCCTTTTTCATCAATTTAACCTTGCTTGCAGGTCTTGAAGGCAATGTAGAGGTGCCTTCCTTGAGCCTTTGGAAATTTTTTTTGCAATTTGGACTATTTTCTGCATAAGCGTAGCACCGGGCAGGAAACTGGGCGAGTCAGACCCTCTACGCATAGCGCCGCATGCCTCGTGAAGGCCTGCTGGTCTCTGGGCACAACGTCAACTAGGAAAAGACCTATCGGGTCTCTGTCTGGGCACAACACTAGCAGACAATGGAAAAATCGGACCTCTGTGCATAGCACTACCCAAGCCTTGGGCGAGTCAGGTGCTCTGGGCGTAGTGCTACATGTCTCGTGCAGGCCCGTCATCCCCTGGGTGTGTCTGGTATGCTTGAGTGTAGCGTCGGGCTGTACGCATAGCGCCTCCCACTATATGTCCAGCGCAATGCAAAAAATGCACTGTGGGGACCCCTATACATGTAGCACTGGGTCCTGTGAGCACAGCGCCTATAACTTGGCCCAAAAATTGACCAAAAACTCAGAATTTCTTCCTTGAAGGATTTTTTTCTCTCCTCAACACATAATGAGCTAAGTGAAAAGTGAATTGACCCTTTATTGTCTTAAGAAAACAATTTATCTTAGCCAAACCCACTTTGTAATGTTTCTTAACCCTTCTGTTATTTCACTGATATCCTTTTTCCTTTTGCAGGGGATGACTTAAAACACAAAAAATGGTATCTTTTCCTCATGATCATTTTCTTTATTGTTTTTCAGCTTTCTGACAGGGTGAACTTTGACTTCCTTTGGCCTATGGATGCCTTCAAAACTTGTTTTGGTAGATGGTTGTTTGAATCACCAAATTTCACTGTGTTTTTGTCTGTTTCTCTCTTTTGATCATTTTCACAATTTTTTAGGCATTTGCATGGTGGCAGCGCCCCTTTAAAAAAATATCTTTGTCCTTGCCTTGGAGATCAAACTTCCCTTTGCTTGATGGATGACTGAGAAACCTGTTTTCATCTTTCTTATTTTTTTTAGGAATGATACAATTAGTTTTGACCAATCAAATGGTCTTCACACTCAGGCATGCCACCTCCCTTTGGCCACTTTTGTTTTTTCTTTGCAGGTGCCTATGACATACTGATTTTTAGCTCTATCTGATTTTCTGGTGTTTGACACTTTCATAATAGTGACCTCAAGATCAGTTTGGTATCCCATTTTGAACCTCAACCCTATGCTTTTATTCCTTTGACCATTTGATATCAGTTGACTGCACTTGAAAACTTAATCTCCCTCACAGTGATACTATTTGCATTCTTTCTCCTTGAGGCAGTGAAGCATTGCTACCTTGGCAAACCATGGAAGTCACCTTCTGACATATCCTTCAAACCTTCTGCCTGATGTCATCATGGAGGCTCATATTCTTTATTTCACCCTTTTTCCTATCTTCCCAAAACTTTAGGTTTTAGGGCTGTTAGAGAAGAATAATTAGTGTTGTCTTCTAAGTTCTCTATAGCCCTTTCAAGTTCATTCATTTTTGTCCAGTTCACCTCACCTTTTTCCCTTCTTCATTCATAACTTCTAAAATCTTCAAATTATGCTTGGTTGTGCTGGTGTGCCTCTGCCCTTGTGTTTGTTGTCTTGACTCCTTTCTTGGCACACCATTGGTCCAATAAATCCTAGAAACCCTGATTTTCCCTGAAAATAGGCTGCTTACTTTTCCATTAGCTTGTGTGTACCTTTAATGAAAATAAGACCTCTTACCTTACCAATTTCCCTGTTGATAGTTACCTTGACATTCCTGCGGAAATTTCAATCATGGACAACTGTTCTTTGCAGATTTTGAATTTGATTAAGGAGGTCTTCCTTGAAGGTTTTTCTGGTCTATTTTGGTAATAGAAGATGTTCACTTTCTTTTCCATTTGATTCACCTTTTGGGCGCATGAAAAACACTGATTTAGAACATTAAAGACAACCCTACAACCCATGAAACCCTAGTGACCTAGTGGGAGGCTCTTTGACTGCAAGAATTGGATTATGATTTCCAAGTATGAAAAACGGAGTTTTTGATAATTTTATGTATTGAAGATCCAAAATCCAATGTACTTGATTTATCGAAAGAGTCTATAGAGGTAGCTTTAAGATCATCAATTCTTGAGGCATTTAATGAACATGAGAGAAGGTAGGTTGTTCAGCAAACTTAGATGGAAAGTGGAAGGGTTAAGCATAAGAAAAACAAAATATTGAGGTTATGAGTGTGAAAATGAGACAAATATGAGTGGCATGAGCACATGAGGGGTATTCTAGGAGTGGTAGGCTTAATAGGGAACAACAGAGTAATGAGATAGTGAGAAATTTATCCTAAGGATAATGAAGGCAATGAGATTTCTAAAACTCACAATATTCATGAATTTTGTTTTTTGAAATCTAGGATAAGCATTTAGTCATCTAAAAAATAGAAAAAATTACTAATGAATAACATACTCTTGGACAGTTTGGCCTTTGAGCTGTCTAAAATTTTTCCAACTCATAATTGCTTTCTGCATATATGCTAATGGATAAAATTGTCTTTTAATGTGTTAGGTCCCCATAGTTTTGGCATATTGGCAATGACCAAAAAGACAAGGGTAACATCAAACCAATCTTTGGATTCCTAGGACCTAGCCTTCTTGGACTCAGAGAGGGCTCTCTCTATGCTTATGTAAATGATTTAACTTGTTTGTTTTTAGAGTTTGATTTTTAGGCTAGTTATGAAGGTCAGGTTTTGTTTTTTTATTTTGGTTGGGTAGGTTTTCAAGAGAAATAATTAGAGTAAGAGATGATCAATCCATTGGGCTATGGGTTATGCAAAGGTTTTGAAAATTATAAAAATGAGTCAAGGATATTTCAAAGGGCAAGTTGATAAGGCCAAATGGATCTAAGTAGGTCTAGGGAGAGTGAAATAAACATGGAGTTATGAAAATAGTAAGTTAAGGGGAAAATTAGGAACCTTTAACAAACTAGTAAACAAAGAAATGTTTCTAAGAATATAGCATAATAAACTTGAAGAGTAGTGAAGGATTCCTCAATATCAACTAGGCTAAGCAGTTCTTAAAAAACAACAGATAAGTAAGCTAAGAGAGCAGTGAAGGATTCTCTAAAACTTTCTTGAAAATAGATAGAAATTTAACATAACATCTTAGTAACACCAAAGAGCATTCAAGGATTCTTTAGTAAAACTATGAGGAAGAAAACATAGAAATCAGAGGATGTAGACAAAGCAGAGTGCCAAAGGCATATCCTACTCTAATATTTCTTTCCTATGACTAAATGAACCATAAACATAATGAATAACTGAAGAAAACAAACACAAATATGGAATAAATCACCATATAACCAAGCTTAATGAATCCTAAGAGTGAGCTCAATCCACAGATGCACAGTCCAAAGCCATCATCAAGCACTAAAGCCAATTTCTCTTCAATCTCAAAGTCTGTATAATACTCTCAATAAGCATCCAACAATTACAATGAGACCTCAATGCTCTATTTAACCATCAAATGAGGAGGTGGAAACCCTAAGAGGCTTCTAGAAATCATAAATACACCATAAATGTCATTTATGTCCAAAGAGGCCATGCAAGGCCCAAGGCACATAATAACTATTGCAATAAATGAAAGATAACTTAAACATAACTCCTAAATCAACTCTAAAATGACTGGCCCTAAAAATCTTGAAAATATCCTTTAGTGTGGTTTTTTGACTTTTGCAAGAGCGCGGCTTCAGAGATCCAAGGGTGCAGCACATGCACAGGAAAATGGGTCCACTTGCAGCCAAATTTTGATGGCCTTCCCAATGTTGGAATTTTCCCCATGATAGCCCATTGGAAATCTGGCTGAGTCTACTTTCTGAATCTACCATTGGTTTTCTTATTAAGCTCCTAAAACTTGTCCAAAATTCAATTTTCCCAACATTTCTCTGAGCGTAGAGCCAAGCCTGAAAATGAGGCAGAATGGTAGAAAATGAGGTGTTTTTTAACCTTTTGAGGGGTCAAAAATGCTCCAAATGCTCTGAAATTTGGTGAGCATAGTTTAATAGGCATGATAAATCCAAACATGTAAAGTTCTCCCTCTGAGGATGTCTGAGCGAAAAGCGTAGCACCAGTGGCATTGCGCTTATAGGCCTCCAAATTCTCAAAAAACCAAAAATTGTCAAAATTCCCTCAAAATTGGTGGATGTCTCCCTCATGGGGTTTGAGAGGCCTGTAGATAATATTGAGGCAATATTTCAAGGTTTAATTTGTCTTTTCCTCTTTTTAGTGTTTTGAATTTTAATGAGGGCCTCTTTGAGCTTGGCACTAGTGAGTTTGTTTTTCAAGGCATAGTGTGTAGGCCAAGGTCTCTTTTTATCTTCTTCATATGTTTGTGCTCATCTTCTTCATTTGAACAACCCTCTTCATATTTTCTTTTATCTCTGTTTTGACCAAGATTTTAATTATTTTGACTGATTCTAGGGCTCTTAGTTGGCTCTTCATTTTCTGTAAGATCATCCTCTATTTCCATGTTCTCTACCTCTTTGTCACTATTTTTCTCACTATTTTCATCTTCATCATTGTCATGCTCACTGCCATTTTCTTCATTATCTACCTCTGTCTCTTCTTTTTCTGTTTCTTCTTCATAATTTGCCTCTTCTTCATCTTCATTTTCTGTCTTTGCCTCTTGTTGGCTCAAATTGTCATTACCCTCATCTTCATTTTGGGCTAACTCATAATCATCTTCTCCCTCATTTTCACTTAATTCATAATTGCCACTTCCTTCATCATTTAATGCATCAAGAGAAGGGGAGGAAAAGAGGTTTTCTTGAGGTGAGAACACTTTTGTAGATGATGAGGGCAATTTGGTTGATGAGGAGGCTGTGGGCTTGTGAATACTTCATGGGCTATGAATACCTCCGAAGGTATGCCCTTTTGCTCCATCTGATGTAGAACCACCATCTTGATCAAGGAGTGGTGGAACAAACTCTGCATTTGTAGGGAATAACTTCTCCTCTTTTTTTTCTCCTTTTCAGATTCTTGAAGGAAAATTTGAGGGTGTTCCCTTTAGTTTTCAGGGAAACTTGTAAGAGAAAAGGCCTTTTGGCCCTAAGCATAGCACTGGGCAGAAAACTGGGCCAGTCAGGTCCCTCTTCCGGGCGAGTCGGGTCCTGCTATGCACAACATTACATGTCTCATCCATTCCTTCCAGCCTCTGACCTCAGCGCCAGGAGAGTCAGGTGCTCTGGGTACAGCGTTGCACATCTCGTGCAAGCCTGCCAGCCTCTTAGTGCAGCGCCAGGCGATTCATGCCTGTCGGGTCTTCTGCATTCAGCACTGCATGCCTCGTGTAAGCTTATTAGCCTCTGTGCATAGAGCCGGGTAGGAAAAGACCTGTCGGGTCTTCTACGTGTATCGATGCATGCCTCGTGTAGGCTTGTTAGCCTCTGTGCGTAGCACCATGCAGGAAAAGACCTGTTAGATCGCCTTCTGCACGCAGCGCCGGGCCAAAAAATGGGTGAGTTGGGCCTGGGCATGTCGGGTTAGTTTGTGCGTAGCGCCGGGCTATAATGTAATATTCCAAATTTAGCATGCAGCTAATTGGAATATTGATTTTTGTCTTTTACACCTAGAAGTTTAATAAATGGGTAAGGAGGCCCATGCATAACAAAACTATGAATAAAATCCCTCATGGTGTGAAAATGGATCATCATAGGAGCTAGATTTCACACCCTCATGTGTGACAATGGGCATTTGCATGTGGACAAGCTCAAGTTTGACCAAGTCAACAGTGCTGGGATAGGAGGTGGAGATCATCTTTTGAGACAGCACAGAGATAGTGGGGGGAAGATTCCTTGGTGGAGGAAACCCTAATGAGTGGGACCCATGGTGAGAGGGCTTCCATTTGTTTAAAAGGAGGGCAAGGCAACCATAGTAAGACATGGTATGGATTATTGATTTTAAGGTCTGGTTAGACTATTGTGCATTCTCATGCTATTTAGTAGAGTTTTTGTGCTACTTAGCACAAGGCATTCATGTTTAGTAATCCCTTCTCCTTTCAAGAGAGGGCTCTTGAGGGAGCTTGCTCTTCATTTCTCCACATCTAGGCTTCAGGCCAAGCCATCTCCTTCAGCTACAACGTTATTTCTGCTGAAGTATAATGTTGTGTTGCAGGGTGTTGCAGTGGAGGTTTCACAACACCACTTCTGGAGCTTGTTTTTTAGAGGAGGAAGCCTTCTTCCCTTTTGAGGATCAATGAGGAATATTTTGAGCTGATTTCAATATCTTTGGCATCAGGCCAACCATTTTTCATCATCTACAGCGTTTTCCCCCTCCTTGACTGCATTATTTTTAGTGAGCAACTGTAGTGAGGGTTGCAGTGATTGTTTGGAGGGTGAGATCTTCAGTGTTAGGATCATCCTTTCACTTGGAAGATCCATTGGAGGAGGTTTGTTCAGTTTGTGCATCATCTTCAGCTATCTCCATATATTTCTTGAGTTGCAGCTTCTACTCAGTCTTAGGACTACAACTCCGGCATTTTTCACTTTTGTATATTTCAGCCAATCCTTCCAGGATTGTCTTGAAATTGTCTTTGGGAGCTTAGATCTTCACTCCCAATTTTGTATGAGCCATCTATTTGCATATTTGTGTTATTTCATATCTTCATGTAGCAGTGTACCATATATGGCTGTGCAGTACATGTTCATGAAATTTCTGCAATATAGCAGCATCTCTCTTTTTGCATATGTATTCATGGGAGGCTCATTTGCCTTGATTATTTGAGTTATGCATACTTATATTGTACTCATTTTCTGCTGATATGTGTAATAAAATGGCTCCATGGCTTTCATACATTTTGGTATGATGTTATTCACTGCTATTTCTAGTTTTGTGTTCATGTAATGTTGCATTCCCATTTTGGGATATTACAGTGGTATCAGAGCATAATCTTGGCTCAGCCTGTGGATCTCAGCCATTATGCTATCAAGAGAAGAAGGAGAAGAGAAGACTCCATTATATGGAGGAATAAAGGAGGAGAGGCTCTCAAATATTCTTTCAAAATCTACGCAGAGAATCAAAGAAGATATCAAGAAAATGAGAAGAGAGATGAAATATCCCGAGGAGTTTGAATCTAGAGCTAGATCTAGATTTTCACATGATAGATGTGAGCATGCAGCTACACCCTATTATGCACAGTGTAGTCATATTCCCATATTTTCCATGAGAGAGATGGAAGAAGAAGGAATGACTAGGAGGGAAACTCTTAGTGATTTTCTGCAAGAGTATGAGTCTCAAACTCAAAAGTTTAGAGATCATATCACTTTTTCAGAGTTTTGCAAGATCAAGGTGAAGAGAAGTAAGTATCATGATAGATTTCTTCAATCTACTTTTGATGGTTCACCTACATGTTCAACCAGAGCTTGGGTGGAAGAACTAGACACCTTTTTGCAGCACCACCTAATTTTTGAAGAGGAAGCCATCAAAGTTGCAGCACTGCATTTTGGAGGTAAGGCCTATGCATGGTGGATATTTGAGTCTTTTTCTTTGATGAATGCAAATAATTCTTCTTATGCTAGGTTCACTAAGACATTAGTGGAAAAATTTCATGGAAAAATTTCTGAAACACATGTGGTGGAGCTAAAAAAATATAAGCAAACAAAAACCTTTCATGTGATGGAGGAAACTATAAACTCAGATCCACTTTAGAAAACCATGGAGGAGGCTGACATCTTGCATCATACCTTGTTAGAGGTAAGACCTCTATGTCATATTCCTGAACAAGAGGGCATGGGGATCCCTTTTTCAAAAGAGGATCCAATTCTTGGGAGGTTGCCCATACATGTTGATGAGGATGAGGGCAACAGTGTTGTCATGTCTAGAGTAAATCTAGCACCTCATGCAGAGGTAGAGGGAGCACATGATCCAACTAGAGGGGTTATTGTATCACTACAAAGAATTCCCCAGGATCTCATAGGTGGAGATGAAATCACAACCCATGATTAGCATGTGCCATTGTTGACAGATTGTACAATTATGGAGATAAAAGGAGGAGATAGGGAAGATGACCAGCATCATGTGATGAGGAGCACACACCCCTATCTATTTCAAGAGGTTGATGCACCTAAGAGGGAGAATAGATTGTGTAGTGAGGGCAAGGATAAGTCTTTCCATCCATATATGCAGTCTACTCTTGATATTGATGTCTCATTTCAGGGAGTCATTTCGCCAGGGAGACCACCAGACCAACAGATGATGAGGGATGATTTACCTTTGGAGGCACCACTGATTGATTCCAGAGGAGCGAGGACCTTGGTAGAGCTTGATACAGTGCTTAGAGTCTTAGGTAGACTCAAGGAGGAGGGAGATATTCTCCCAACATCATCATTACCCACTCTCACTTCAGATTTTGCGTTGTGGCAGAAGTAGTAAGGGAAGGATAGTAGCCTTCCAACTTGCATATTTGGCATGGGAGATGTAAAAGAAGAGGAAAACCATATGACATATGATCTTCATGATATTTCATCAGCGCTGTCACTATGGAGGATAGATCCATATTGGAATTCCTAGCTATTGGTGGAGTATTCCAAGGATATTTTTTCTTACATGATATTGGATGACCAGTTGCATGAGGGGGGATATTCAGTCAGAGATGGGGTCATCTACTATCATGGTAGGATCTTCTTATCTGGAGCTTCCAAGCTCAAGTAGAATTTACTACTAGCATCTCATGAGGATTTTCTCTTCAGCCACACTTATTTATGAGAGCATACCACACCATCATGGAGGGGTACATTTGGGAAGGCCTTGAAGAGGAGATATATCAGCATATGAGGAGATGCATGGATCATGTGGAGATGGAGGAGATACATAACTCTTTGGAATAATTAGCACAACCACCCCTTTTCTCTTTGAGGTTGAGAGGAGACTCATCTATGATCCACTCCATTTTCGTGGACAAAACATATGGTAAGGGTACTATTTGTTTTCATAATGATTTGTATAATGTATTTGTGAAACCCTTAACCATATATGTGAAGGATATTGCTCAAGGAAGGAGCATTCTTCCTTCTAGACTTCATGTTCTACTTGAGGCCATAAGAAGTATTGATGATGGCCACTCCCTAGGAGGACTTGGGGAGGTTCTATCTTTTGTAGAGCATTCTCACTTTGCACCATACACCATACACTTTCTCCAAACTTGTGAGGAGATTGGGGCAGCAAGCAAGTGGTGGGGAGGCCACCCTTCATTCCATTTTCTGTTTCAATTAAGAGTCAAACTGCGTTGGTTGCATTTGAGGTACCATTTTCTTTCTCCCTTGCTACATATGGCAGCAAGTATGATTCTCATTATGGTTCCCTATGTGGCTGTTTTTCTCATTTGGGAGCATGTTTGGGGGAGAGACACAATGGTTGAATGTGTCATTTGGGAAAGATGATTCCCAAATTTTTGCATTACATGTTCTAATGGGAGCATGGGAGGTGATATGGACACCAAAACAAAACACTTGTCTCTTTATGAGGTGGTCATGAGATTTCTTGGAGCACTTGGGCTATGACTCTCCTAAATCATTGGGAGAAACTTTTCTATGAGTTTCCATGTCATGTTATGAATCAACAGTTAGGAAAACTGCAGTGTAATCACTTGGAAGACTGTTGGTACCTTTCAGATCTACATGAAACCTTCAGTATTCCACTCACTTGGATGCATATGATGGTGATTTTCCATTCATCATATATGGGATGGTTTGGGCCAACATGATTCACAACGTTGGAGGGAATATCTTTGGAGATCCAGCTTTCTTCTTGCCACTTGTAGGCAACACTTTTGCAGCCCAAGAGCAGAAAATACTCTACAATTATCATAATTGGAGAGGAGGATAGTATGGGGTAGGCTATTTTCTCTACCATGATCAGATTTTCAACCCACCTACATTGCAGGAGCTCAAGGTGGAGGATGTTTTGTATGAGTTACCATTTTGGAGGGTGGCTCATTTTGTATGGATGATAGCTTGGGGATGAGAGATTCATATGGGTATGGTAGATCCCAATGTATATCAGAACTCATGCCTCAAGATGGCCTTTAGACAGCCCCTTGTTTCCTCCATGGATGTTTTACATGATGATATCTATTTGGGATGCACACCAAAAGCTAGCTTGCATACTTGGGAGGGACAACTTGGAGATATATTGATGAGACAACATATTGATCCTTGGAGGATTTTATCATATGAGGATGCTACAGGGGAACAATAGGAGGCTCTTTAGTTCTACCCTTGTAGTTTATTGAGGACAAGCAACATTTGGGAGGGGAGGACAGTAATATTCCAAATTTAGCATGCAACTAATTGGAATATTGATTTTTGTCTTTTACACCTAGAAGTTTAATAAATGGGTAAGGAGGCCCATGCATAACAAAAATATGAATAAAATCCCTCATGGTGTGAAAAGGGATCATCATAGGAGCTGGATTTCACACCCTTGTGTGTGAAAAGGGGCATTTGCATGTGGACAAGGTCAAGTTTGACCAAGTCAACAGCACTGGGATAGGAGGTGGAGATCATATTTTGAGACAACACAGAGATAATGGAGGGAAGATTCCTTGGTGGAGGAAACCCTAATGAGTGGGACCCATGGTGATAGGGCTTCCATTTGTTTAAAAGGAAGGCAAGGTAGCCATAGTAAGACATGTTATGGATTACTGATTTTATGGTCTGGTTATACTATTGTGCATTCTCTTGCTGTTTAGCAGAGTTGTTGTGCTGCTTAGCACAAGGCATTCATGTTTAGGAATCCCTTCTCCTTTCAAGAGAGGCCTTTTGAGGGAGCTTGCTCTTCATTTCTCCATATCCAAGCTTTAGGCCAAGCCATCTCCTTCAGCTACAATGTTATTTCTGTTGAAGTATAACATTGTGTTGCAGGGTGTTGCAGTGGAGGTTTCACAACACCACTTCTGGAGCTTATTTTTCAGAGGAGGAAGCCTTATTCCCTTTTGAGGATCAGTGAGGAATATTTTGAGCTAATTTCAATATCTTTGGCATCAGGCCAATCATTTTGCATCATCTACAGCGCAGTCCCTCTCCTTGACTGTGTTATTTTCAGTGAGCAACTGCAGTGAGGGTTGCAGTGATTGTTTGGAGGGTGAGATCTTCAGTGTTAGGATCAGAATTTTACTTGGAAGATCCATTGGAGGAGGTTTTTTCATTTTGTGCATCATCTTCAGCTATCTCCATCTAGTTCTTGAGGTGTAGCTGCTACTCAGTCTTAGGACTGCAACTCCAGCATTTTTCACTTTTGCATATTTCAGCCAATCCTTCCAGGATTGTCTTGAAATTGTCTTTGTGAGCTTAGATCTTCACTCCCAATGTTGTATGAACCATCTATTTGCAGATTTGTGTTATTTCATATCTCCATGTAGCAGTGTACCATCTATGACTGCGTTGTACATGTTCATGAACTTTCTGCAATATAGCAGCATCTCTCCTTTGGCATATGTATTCATGGGAGGCTCATTTGCCTTGATTATTTGAGTTATGCACACTTCTATTGTACTCATTTGCTACTGATATGTATAATAAAATAGCTCCATGGTTTTCATACATTTTGGTATGCTGTTATTCACCGTTATTTCCAGTTTTGTGTTCATGTAATGTTGCATTCCCATTTTTGGGTATTACATATAAGCACAGAGCGTGTAGCTATAAGCGCAGCACAGTGAAAAAAATGTACTGTGGGAACCTCTATACGTGCAATGCCAAGTCCTGTGAGTGCGGCACTAGCCTCTGAGCATAGTGCCGGTGAACTTGCCCAAAAACTATCAAAAACTCATAAATTTCTCCTTTGAATGGTTCTTGCTCTCCTTAAATGCATAATGAGTCAAGTGATTTAAGCGGATTGACTTTTATAGTCTTGGGCACACAAATTTATTTTTTACAAAAAAACCCACTTTTCTAAGGTTTTTTCACTATTATCATTTTGACTGACATTTTGATTTGCTGTGTAGGTGAATTGAGTAACCTGTTTCATCTTTCGTACTGCCTTTAGGCATGATACAACCTGTTTTAACAAACCAAATGGTCTTCATGCTTAGCCATGCCACCTCCTTTTGGCAATTTCTGATTTTCAAGTGCCATGTCATGATCTTGTCCCTTATAACATTATTGGATTTTGACAACTTTAGTCACACAACAGGAAACTCATGCTCAGCTTGGTTCACATCTCGAAACTCAAATTTAGGCTTTGATTCCTCTGATCATTTGAGGGAAAATGACTAAAAATGGAGGCTTTCACCTTCCTTACACTGATTCTCTTTCATGCTTTCCCTTTGAGGCAGTGGAACACTTACTTGAGAAAACACTAGAAATCACCTTTAAGAGCCTCTTCAAACTCTCTTTTTGCGGTTATCATGAAGGCTCATAATATTCATTTCACCATATTTTGACCACCTTCATCATGACATACCCCTTGAAATGAGTTTGGAATGTTTGTAGGCAGTGATATTCTCAGAACACCTTTGCTGCTATCATGGAGTCCAAACTTGCCTTTCACCTTATTTGATTATCTTACCAAAACCCTAAGCTTTTGGGTTGTTTAGAGAAGAATAATTAGTGTTGTCTTCTAATTTCTCTATAGACCTTCCAGTTTCACTCATTTATGTCTAGTTCAGCTCACCTTTTCCCTTCTTCATTTATAACTTCTAAAGAATCTTCAATTTCATGCTTGTTTATGCTGATGTGCCTCTGTCCTTGTGGTTTTCTGCACAGTTTCCTTGCTTGGCACATTGTTGGTCTAATCAGTTCTAGAAACCCTAATTTTCCATGAACATAGGCTGCTTACTCTTCCATTAGCTTGTGTGTACCTTTAATGAAAAACAGGCTTCTTACCTTACCAATTTCTCTAGTGATAGTTACCTTGACAATCCTGCAGAAATGTCAATCATGGACAACTGTTCTTTGTAGATTTTGAATTTGATTAAGGAGGTCTTCCTTGAAGGTTTTTCTGATTTGTTTTGGTAACAACAGATGTTGACCTTCTTTTCCATTTGATTCACCTTCTTGGCACATGAAAAACACTGATTTAGAACATCAAAGACAATCCTTCGACCCATGAAAACCTTAATGACCTAGTGGGAGGCTCTTTAGACTTGTCCTTTGACTGAAAGCATTGGCTTATGGTTTTCAAGTTTGAAAAATGGAGTTTTTTGACATATAGATGTATTGAGGATCCAAAACCCAATTACTTGATTTATCTAAAGAGCCTACAGAGGTAGCTTTAAGACCATCAATGCTTGAGGCATTTAATGAACATGAGAGAAGGTAGGTTGTTTGGCAGAGTTAGATGGAAAGTGGAAGGGTTAAGCATAAGAAAAATAGAGTATTGAGGTTATGAGTGTGAAAATGGGGCAGATATGAGTGGCATGAGCCCATAAGGGGTCTTCTAGGAGCGATAGGCTAACTAGGGAATGGCAGAGTAGTGAAAAAGTGAAAAATTTATCCCAAGGATAATGAAGGCAGTGAGATTTCTAAAACTCACAATATTCATGAATTTTGTTTTTATAAATCTAGTATAAACATTTAGTCATCTACAAAATATAAAAAAATTACTGATGACTAATAGCGGCTCCACTTGGCGAGGACAGCTCCTTTTCCGGAGGTGTCTATAATTTCAGATCTTTGGGTTTACGAAGACCAACGCCTCATCCATTGGGAAGATTTTCTTCTTTTCATTTTCTGATGTTTCTTTTGAAGTTATGATCTCAAGAATCTGAAAAACATGATTACTGCAACTTCATCTCTACCTACCCATCTTACTTGGCCTAGCATTTTTTCTTCCTTGGGTTCACTCAGATTGGAAAACCCTTAACATTCGTTTTTTCTTGAAAGCAAAACAAACTATCTACTTGTACCCTTATCACTTCCAAGAGTTGATATTATGCTGATGAACTCTTTCATTCTCTACCTAATCTATTTATCTATCAAGATTAAGATGTTTGACATATTTTTATTCTCTAGCCTACTAACATGAAATTTAAAACATGATGATACCAGGATTAAGTGATCTGATTTGTCATGGGTTGTGCCTTTTTGGACAAGCTGCACACAAATATTTATTTTTGTACAATAAAAAATTTAGGAAACATGAGGGGCGTGATTTAAAATTTTTTTAGGCATCCCTCTCTTTCTTCTTAGTTCATATTTGAGCATTTAGAACCAGCAATTTCCTTTCCTAATATATCCTAATGACTAGTCAATTTTAAACATTTTGACAAGTCTTCTTACACTTACCTATCAGCATAAATGTAAACATGTCTAATCATGATTAGGCTGTATGATTAATCAAGACTCCTTTTATTAACAAGTAGTGGCATTTAGGCTTGCACACTTTCAACAATACTCTTTTTGGGTATGGGGTTGTACCTATTCCTTTCTTGCCCTCTTTTACTTCTTTTTTTTCTGTTTTTTTTTTTTGCTTCTATTAGCTTTTGTCAAGAAATGTTTTTTTCCTTCTTCTCCTTCACACGTGTGGCTGAACTCGTCCTCCAAGTAGCTCGTACTATCTCAGATGAGAGAAGAAGATGTGAGTTGTGTTGTGATGAAATGCTCTCCAACTTTGCCTATATTTATATCCATCATTGGGGCGTGTGACACATCTGCTGGGGGCGTGCAACCTTAAGGCCGACCTGCACATATAATTTATTAAGAATAATAAATTCAAAATAAATGTTCTGCTCATCGGATTAAGACATATTACATATGGATTTTACACCTCTCCGAAAGAGGATTCCAACAAAAATATTAGCCTCTTAATCTGAGCATCATAACATGGAGTTTGGACCTAGTTGTCCAAATTTAACACTCCCTCTCAACTAGGGAGAACTCCATCCATCGGTGCAATCAAACATCGTGCGTCATCCCGCCGTAACTTGCTTTGCTGGCCTCTTTATTTCAGAACAGAAGTGGGTCAGTCACAAAGACATCATCCCCCCGACTGACATAATCAGTCCAGAGGTTCCAAACCTCTATCAAACTCATGAAGAGTATCCAACCAACCCGATGTTGGTTCATTTGACCCGAAGTCAGGCAGAGGTCCCAGACCTCACAAAACTTGATCCCAGATCAAGTGGTTGGACCGTGCCATCCTAGATAGAGAGTACGGCAATCTCTGATGCGTCCATCAGTCTTTGCTAATAGTCTCTAGCTTTTCCCACCTCATTGGCCAAATGAGAGGTACTTCCCATGAGCCCCGAACTCAATGGGTAGGATGCATACGGGGCACAGATAAATGAGAGGCGAACCAGCTCAATAATCACAAGGGTGGGGCAGAAGCATTATGAGTGCTTATAGCTCCGAGAAGCTATCCCCAAAGCCCCCCAGAGCTCCCAGAGCTCATCGTCCAACAGGACCCACATCATAGGGTCATTCCACGATACCAAGACTCTCACGGAAAGTTAGGAACTTGGCCTTCCCCAGAGGCTTAGTGAGAATATCCGCGACCTGCTCATCAGTTCCTATATGATCGAGCCTTACGGCGCCTCACTGTACCATATCCCGGATAAAGTGGTACCTGATATCAATATGCTTGGATCGGTCGTGGAACACAGGATTCTCAGTCATACGAATCCCACTCTGATTATCACAGAGTATCACAATGGTATCTAGCACATGTCCAAACAACTCACTAAAGAGCTTCCACAACCAAACTGCTTCACAACAGGCCATACTAGCAGCAATGTCTTCGGCCTCCGCGGTGCTCAAAGCCACCGACTTCTGCTTCCTGCTCATCCATGAGATCGAAGCAGAACCAAGATTGAAGCAACATCCCGATGTGCTCTTACGATCCACCACACTGCCAGCCCAATCGGCATCAGTATATCCACGGAGTATCACACTCCCGGCAGTGTATCTCAGCCCATGGTTTATCGTGCCCCGAAGATATCTCAAAAGATTCTTGGCACCAACCCAATGAAAGTGATGAGGCTCAACCATCTGTTGACTCAAAGTGTTCACTGCAAAACATATATCCGGTCGGGTGTTCACTAAGAACATCAAAGCTCCTATGAGTTGACAATACTCAGTAGGATTGGCCAAGATAGGCCCCGCAGCGCTGCCACTCAACTTCTTAAAGTTGAGTTCCATTGGTGTCGACACGGACTTACAGTCCACCATCCCAAATCTTTCCAGAAGCTTCACAATGTATTTTCCTTGAGAAAGGAAAATCTCTCCAGGTCTCTGCCAGACCTCCAGGCCTAGGAAATAGTGCATCAGTCCTAGGTCCTTCATCTCGAACTCAGCAGTGAGCTCCCTCTTACATTGATGAATGAGAGGGTCAGCACCTGTCAGGAAGAGGTCGTCCACATACAGCACTAGAATGAGAGGCTTCCCCTGCACAACCTTGAAGTAAAGGTTCGGATCAGCATTACTTCGAGTGAAGCCCGGCTTCATCAAGTAACTATCCATCCTCTCGTACCAAGCTCTGGGTGCTTGCTTTAACCCATAGAGGGCTTTCTTCAACCTGCAGACATGAGTGTCTCGATCCTGAACTTCAAATCCCATAGGTTGTTCCACATACACCTCTTCCTTTATTGCACCATGCAGAAAAGCGGTCTTGACATCCATCTGATGAAGACTCCATCCTTGCGTAGCAGCAAGGGCTATGATTGATCGAATGGTGGTATATCGTGCCACCGGTGCAAATATGTCATCATAGTCTATTCCTTCCTTTTGAGAGAAGCCACGGGCAACAAATCTTGCCTTGAACTTCTTCAAAGACTTCCATCGCATCCATGTTTGATCTTGTAGAGCCATTTTAAGTGTGACAATTAAGATTTGTCCTTCGGTCTCGGGACCACATCCCAGACATCATTCTTCATGATGGACTCATATTCTTCGTGCATAGCATCCTTCCAAACTTGATGCTTTACGGCTTCCTCAAAAGATCCAGGTTCAGATTGTACAATAGTACTCATGGCAGCTAGATACCCTTGGTATCTACACGGCTTCTTGCTTTCTCGGAATGTCCCCCTTGGGGCAGCATGACCCTCAGCATCTTCGAGGGTGTCCCCGAGCCATGATGGTCTCTTTCCCAGTGAAGGAGATGGATCAATAGGGTTCATTGGTCCTTCAATATCAGGCATTGTCTCATC
Source organism: Pinus albicaulis (assembly GCA_034641835.2). Classification (NCBI taxonomy): domain Eukaryota; kingdom Viridiplantae; phylum Streptophyta; class Pinopsida; order Pinales; family Pinaceae; genus Pinus; species Pinus albicaulis. The sequence goes on along the minus strand of CM076583.1, from coordinate 637,761,474 downwards.
CTGCGGTTCCTCTTGATTTCCAGGCCTTTCTTCATGATTTTCTTCAGATCTTGGAAGATCTACTACTTTCTTCAGGGAAGCATCTTCGTCAAAAGTGACATCATGGCATATCTCTACTTCCCTTTGACCAGGTACATATACTCTATAGGCCTTAGAAGTCTCACTGTAGCCCACAAACATTCCTTTCTTCCCAGAAGCATCCAGCTTACTTCTCTTTTCTTTCGGCACATGAAAATAAACAGGACATCCAAAAATTCTAAAATGTGAGACATCAGATTTCTTACCAGTGAAAACCTCTTCGGGAGTTTTGGAGTCCAGAGCGGAATGAGGGCATTGGTTTTGAATGTATACAGCAGTATTTGCAGCTTCTCCCCACAGAAACTTCGGTAGACCCTGGTCACATAGCATGGCACGGGCAGCTTCCACAATAGTCCTATTCTTGTGTTCAGCAACACCATTCTGCTCAGGAGTATATGCAGTGGTAGTCTCCCTCTTAATGCCAGCTTCTATGCAAAAGTCTTTGAACTCATTTGACTCATATTCAGTGCCATTGTCGGTCCTTAAAATCTTGATCTTCTTTCCGGTCATATTTTCCACCAAGGCTTTGAAGGTACGAAACCACATGAAAGCCTCATCCTTCTTCTTCAAGAAGTATATCCAGGTTTTGCGAGAGAAGTCATCAGTAAATGTCATGTAGTAAGAACATCCCCCCAGGGATGTTACGGGCAACATACCAGATAGATCAGAATGGACCAATTGCAATATATCAGATGTCTTTGTGACACTTGAGGGGAAAGGTCCCCTTGTATGTTTTCCTTCAGCACAACCCTTACATACACCTTCATGATTATTTCCAAAGTCAGGCATCCCTGTCACCACCTTCCTAGCTTCGGGAAAGGCCTTGTAATGAAGGTGTCCAAATCTTCGATGCCATAGTTCGGTTTGACGGATAGTATCACAAGTCATAGCTCCCAACGGACTCCCTCCAACCTGGTAGAGTGTACCAACTCTAAAACCAATTGAGATAGCTTCCTTGAAGCTCTCATTCCACATGAGCACCTTTCCATCAGAGAAAGTTACATTGAATCCTTTGTCTTCCATGGCAGATACAGACACAAGGTTCTTCTTCAATTTAGGTACATAGAGTACATCTTGCAAACGTAGGACTTGTCCTCGAGACAAGTGGAGGGTCACAGTCCCTGTCCCTTTCACGGGATATGTGGCATTATCCCCAAGGATAATTTCTAGATTAGTATCCCTTTCAACCATGTCAGAAAGTGCTTCCTTGAATCCAGTGATGTGTCTTGAGGCACCACTATCGATTAGCCAGACATCCATAGTGTCGGGCGGAGATGCAGCAGAAAGAGCAGATACAAGAATATACTCATTTCTTTTATCAACAACATTAGACTCCTCATACCTGGTATTTCTAGACCTTTTAGAGGGTTGATTCTTTTCACCAAAGTGAGCCTTCCTCTTTCCTTTGGATTTGTCATTTCTTCGATTCCCATTCCTTCGGTTGTTGTTGTTATCATCACTATCGGGAGAATCCTTCTTGAAGGGGCATTCTCTAGCATAGTGACCAGGCCTATGGCAAGTGAAACACTTACCCTTCTTTTCTTGAGTCCTTGTTCTTCCTTTGTCCTTAGATCCCCCAGAGTTCTTCTTTCGGGAATGAGCACCATAGGCAGCATTTCTGTCATTATCGAATTCCTTCATCCTTGTTTCTTCTTGCATACATCTAGACAGAAGCTCATCAAAGTTAGGAATGGTATTATTGTTGAGAATGGTAGTTGTGAATACTTGCCATTCATATCGAAGTCCTCCAAGTGCAGTGAGAACCATCTCACGATCAGCTATTGTCTCCCCAATAGCTAGCAGATTGTTCCTTGTTTCGGTCAATTTCAGAAAGTAAGTTTGAATAGACTCATCCCGGCCCTTCTTCATATTCTTCAACTTGTTCTTGAGGAATAGCACTTGGTTCACATTGTTCACCTTGAACATAAGGATCAATTTGTCATACATCTCCTTGGATGTGCCTAGTTCAGATATATAGGCAACCAGGCTCTTATGTATGGATTCCCTGATCAACAGCTTTGCTTTGATCTCTCCCTTCTTATACTTGTTTCTAACAGCAGCGGTAGCATTGGATGGAGGTTCTTGAATCTTACCCAACACATGATCCAAGAGATCATGATCTTCCAACTTGAGATCTAATATCATCTTCCAGGAATGGAAGTCATCCCTTCCAGTCATCTTGTCATTCTCCTTGAATTCAAGACTAGTGGAACCCATTTCTTCCGGTGGTGATTGCTAAAGATAGAGTTTGTCTTCACCTCAGCTCCGATACCATGTAAATTTTTGTAGATGTTCTATGCTTGGAGCAACTTTACTTCTTTCACAGCAATCATACATATAGTTAAGTAAAATGCAGATAGAACATATAAGTGGATCTTATAGAAGACAAATCAGAAACAGGAAAAATGTGGTGGTGCGTTACGGCGGTCAACAGGATGCTTCAACCAGCAAAGTCTCCTTGGTCAGCCAACCCAGAATGTGTCACAACAGTCCTCCAATCGGCAAACGAGTCAACCCAAGTCAACTCCAAAAAAGTCAACGTTGTCCAGAAAAAATCAACGCAGGGCAGCAAGCTAAAAGTCAACGCAGCAGCAGATTGGTCAACCCTTTGACTTCGATTTCTGTGCCAAACAGTACGGCCTTCCAAAATCGAACTTCTCACCAAATTTCAGCCCAATTGGACCATGCGTTGACCAAAGTCAACGCTGGTCAAACTTTCTGCAAAACCCTAACTGCAGAAAATCGTCCTTCAGCTCAGCCGTACAGATTTGTCCTTCTTCTCCTTCACACGTGTGGGCTGAACTCGTCCTCCAAGGAGCTCGTACTAAATCAGATGAGAGAAGAAGATGTGAGTTGTGTTGTTGTGAAATGCTCTCCAACTTTGCCTGTATTTATATCCATCATTGGGGCGTGTGACACATCTGCTGGGGGTGTGAAACCTTAAGGCCGACCTGCACATATAATTTATTAAGAATAATAAATTCAAAATAAAGGTTCTGCTCATCGGATTAAGACATATTATATATGGATTTTACACCTCTCTGAAAGAGGAATCCAACAAAAATATTAGCCTCTTAATCTGAGCATCATAACATGGAGTTTGGACCTAGTTGTCCAAATTTAACAATAGCTGAAGCAATACTAATGGTTATTCATGATTGATAAAGTTGTGAAAAAAACTTGGATTCTTTTGGAAGAAAGTGTTATGGCTGAGTTTGGTGTTGCTGAAAAGTTTAAGTATCAGAATGATTAAAAACTCCAAAGGTTTGTGTTAAATACGTATAGTGAAAGTTTATTACTAATTGGGGATGTGTTTGTGCAGATCTCTCGATAAAAAGGTTGAGTGTTTGAAGCATTCTTGGATTGGTGGATATATCTAGTTTAGTTGATAAGGAGAGATGAAGCATCTTGGGGCGACAAGATGCTTGGGAGGACATCTAGTCGGCCTATGATGATGTCTAGATCCCAAAGTAGGGAGGGTGGCGTTGGTCTTAGAGCTCTAACCTTGGATACGCACCTAGATCTTTGGGTTGGTGTTAGAGCTAAAGCCTAATGGTACCTATAGATGTTAAAGCTTGAAACACACCTTAGTCCCACCATATTAGAATACCCTGGTCAAGTATCTAATCTGTAGCACTGCATGTGTTGTGACTCTTTATAGAGCATATCATTTTGAGATCTTCCATGTACCTATGTATATATGTATTATGAATACCTCCCTAGTTAAGAGGGAGTGTTGAAAATTGTTAGTGTCAGTATTCATAATTATATTTGAATCATGTACTTGTCAAAAGAAAGAAAAAAAATAAATTATTATGAAGGAAAATTATTTATAAGCATGGGTTTCATGCTTTATTATTTTTTATTTTAGGTCAAAGCCTCCATTGTAGACTTCTAGGGTATATGTCTTGAGTCATAGTCCTTATCATTATGTAATAGACCCTTCTTGGGTTTTATCTATCAAGAAAGAAATTTATTTTGATGTAAAATAAGTCAATTAGGTCTCCTCCACCAAGTCGGCCTCAAAGAAGACAAGTCGACCTAATTGGGAGCCGAAACTGTTGGAAAGTGTAACTAGGATCGGTCTTCATATTGACTATGTAATTATGTATTTATGTAATGAAGAAGACAAACATAATAAAATATATTCTTGGTATGCTTGCTTCATGGGTTTCATGAGCAAAGCTTTATTCTAGGTCAAAGGACTTCTTCTTGATGTCCTTTAGGAATTTGTCTTCTGGTTATAAATATATTAAAGATTCATGTTTAAGATAAGTCAAAGATACGTTTGTATGCCTCCATACCTTGTCACATTATGGCTTAAGTTCAACGTTGAAGACAGTGAACTAGTCGCCTTAAATACTCCTACACAAGTCAGCTCAGAAGCAGCCCTTCATGTCAGCTCAAATAAAGAGACTTGTTATGTATATATAAAGTTTGACTGCGGCTCATTTGGAAAAAGAACTTCAATTAAATCTGGAACAGAAATACAAGGACAAGTCTGAACTGTTTTCGGTCATATAAAGACTGCATTTAAGGGTAAACAGAAATGCAAAAAGAAGACTGTATTTGTAGTCGAGAACTAGTCTGAAGTTCTGAAAAGTCTGAAGTTTTAATAGTGCGGATTACATAGTGTGTAACACAGATTGGAAGAGACAGAGATATATATACATAGCGAAGATACTACCTGAAGGAATGCGTTGAAGTCTGAAGATAATACCACAATAAGGAATGCGTTGAAGTCTGAAGTTAATACTGCAATAAGGAATGCGTTGAAGTCTGACGCTAAATGCAAAAGAAGGAATGCTTTGAAGTACATAGAAGGGGTTGCGTTTAAGAGCGTAGAAGAGACTGGATGAATTTATGAAATAGGACTATGTCAAGTCTAAGAGCAGGGTTGTGTTAAATAGGACAACATATAATAATGTGCTAATAGCCAGCAAGGATATCACACAGTCGAAAAAAGGAAGAGTACAAGCAGAGACTGAGATCTCTAGCCCTGGTGCAGATTGGTGCAGGAAAGTGCAGGGAAGAAGGATAATCTTAACAAGCCAATGAAGAAGCAATGAAAAAGTATTGAAAGCATACAAAGGTCAAGGGTCTAAAGTCTTGGTCATGGTACTTGTCATCTGAAATTCTATAAGAAGAATTTCTCGTGGGTTTTGCTCTCCAAGAGGGAGAGGTTTTGCCCTGGCTCGAAGAGCCTAACTTCATGTCTTTTGTATTTTGGTAATTGACTTGATGAAAGACTAACTAAGCTAAGCAAGAGAAGACATAAGTAACTCAATTAAGTTCACAAGTAATTATCAATAAGAGAATTTGAATTAATCTCGAGCCCCCAAATTCTCAACAGAAACTACTATATAAAGGCATCGACTTGACCTCATTTGGAGCATACAACAAGCTAGTTCGATCTGCAATTCGTGGAAGAGAAAAAGGTGTGAAAAAGACTAGAAGAGAAGGAGGAAACCTAAAGCAAAGAAGGAGAAGCTCTAGCGAAGGAAGAAGATCAATTTTATCTTGTCTCTATCCCACCACACATGCAACGAAACTGAAGCTGCAGAAAAGCCAAAATTGTTGGGTTGTAGGAGGGCCGAAATTCTGAAGTAGTTGGGTCATAATTCTATATATGTTGCAGTGTTGATGCAATATTGTTGCAGTTAATCTTTTGGAAGGACAGTTTGAGGGCTAACTTAGTGGAGTGCGAGAAGTCTTTTGGTCTAAGGTTTTGGTCTATCTCAATTTGATTTACTAGTGGAAGAGTTTGACTGGGTTTTCCCCTACAGAGGGGTTTTAGCCCTAGTTGAGTGCCTATATCTGGTGTCATTGATCTTCATGTTTTGATTTGATGATTGCTTGATGAAAAGAAGATAAAAGAAGTTAAGAACATAAAGAAAGTTAATAAGACTACAAGAATATCACAAGTAATTATCAACATAAGAGAATCTTTCTGCCTTTCTGATTTTCTAACATTCCCTAGGATTTGCACAAGGATTTCGGAGCTCATCCAGGCAAGGCAAGAAGGCAAGCAGATCAGGGGTCTTGCAAATTGTTTCAAGCTTAGTTCAAGGAAGATCATTGTATTCTCTATTGAAACTATATTGTATTGTAAGAGATTTATTGCTCATTCTTCTTCAATAAGATTCTCAAACAAGCAGAGGGTTTTCCCAATTGGGTTCCTTAGAAAAATTGTGTTGTTGAAGTGTGTGATTGTATGTTTATTTATGTTCCTATTCTGCTGCAAAATAAGTAGGGAAATTTTGTGTCTATATAAAAAGAAACTAGTTTTCAGATTGTTCATATTAGCAGTTGCAGAATTTCGTAAATTTTCTACAAGTTCCAATCATTGCATTTTTCTGTGCATTTCTCCATGGGTTGAAACAAAGATTTTCCTGATTATGGGTGTACATTTGTTGTTGTGATGTGGTTGATCTCTCTGTTTCTATTTCTTCGTTGCATATTAATTTCTGGAAGTCAAGAATACTAGTGATTTTATTTTTCAGCAATTCAAAAAAAATTGGGTAATAAAATATTTCTTGGGGAATAAATAATCGTTGAGAGAAAATAAATCTAGGTTGGTATTAGAAATTTAACATGGTATTAAAGCTACAGAAACTCTGGAGTCTAAAGGAGAGATCCAATATCACAAGGGTTTTACAGTAGCAAGTTATTCCTTTTTATAGCAGCAGAATTTTTATTTTGCAGCTAGGCTTTTGTGGCCAAGGTTGATTTGTGAAATGGCATCAATAATCTTGAGATATGAAGACAAAATGGATGGGGCCGCTAATTTTAGTCCATGGAAGGAGAAAATCACTATTGTTCTGAAAATGAATGATTTGTGGGATTTTGCAAACACATAAATCCAAGTTCCATTTGACCCTACCCAAGCGGTCGAGCACAATCTGAAGGATGTGAAAGCAATGGGTATTATCTTGGCTGGTGTGAGGGATCATATAATTCCTCACATAACAGGGAAGGACACAACACATCAAATGTGGGTAGCCTTTATCATAGTAAAAATCAGAATAGGCCAATGGTGCAGCGGGAGAAGTTGAACAGCAACCGAATGAACAGATCAGAGACCATAACCTCATATCTCACCAGGATCCAGCATGCTTCGTGATGAGCTATCAGTTGTGGGAGAACCAATCAATGATTCAGAGCTTCCTTGCTAGACAATAGCTTCCTAATTGAAGCTAGTTGTGGGATGACTTCATCCAAAAAGAAATATGGGAGAGTTCAATAACTAGCTAACAGCGTAGGAGTCGCAGGGGGGATGAGGAACTTGCTCTTGTTGTGCAAGCGAAGAAGGGAAAAGGGGAGGCCAAGTAGAACTAGGGTGGAGGAAGATCTTCACAAGGTAAAAAGGAGAAAGACTTGAGCAAAGTAAAATGTTTTGCATATCGTAAGTTCGGTCACTTTACCAGACAATGTCCAAACAAGGGCAAGGAAAAGGCATCTACAACAGCCACAGCACAAATGGATGATTTGGGCAAGAAGTTTGAGAAGAACTTTGTCTTGGTGTCATGCCTTTCTAACACCATTACAAGAGGTGTGGTTTGTGGACAGTGGAGCATCTTGTCACATGATGGGATCTCAAGATATTTTTACCAACATGGCCAAAGAGCCTAGAGACCTACATGTGGAGCTTGGAGACAACACCAAGTATGCAGTAGAGGGCATTGGTAGCATTAAGTTTCAGATGGAATCAGGGGGTTTCATGGAGGTGAACTAAGTGATGTTTGTACTGGGGTTGGAAAAGAATCTCCTATCAGTTTAGTCCATGGAGGATAAAGGACTAGAGTTCAGCTTCACAGGAGGTGAAGTAGCTGTTAAGGAGAAAGGAGTTGATCCCAGCAAGAGGCTAGTAATTGGGAATAGGGATAACAACCTATATATGTTGAGAGGACAGCCAGTGAACGCTCTTGTACATGAGAGTGGTAGCCAATATGAGACTTCGCACAAAATTTGGACCGACATAGGTTGATTTATAGGTTTATGAGGGTTTAAAATCCGGACATTGCAACAATCTCTACCTGGATTGAAAAAATTTGTAAGTTGAAAGGAATAACGAGATAACCATTGTTGCTAGACGTTATTTCACAGTTACTTTTACGAAGTAATTTTACTGCAGCTTTGAATTTATTGAGAGGCTCAATATTTTAATGGATTTTGGGAGATAAGCATTGAAACTGTGAATGAGATGCCTCAAACAGTCCCAGCTTGTATTAATTCTTCAAGACTGCCCATGGAATTTTAATGATTAGGTATTTAAGTCCACTGGCATAACTTTGGAGAGATTCAATTCAATTTTATATTGTGTTGATCTATAGTTGGAAAAGAAGAAATGGCTTCTGAATTTAGTGACCCTCAAATTTTTTAATCACATTTGAAAGTGTGCAGTTGATTATAAAAAATACTCCCTTAAAGTGAAGGGCGTGTTTTCAACATTCTCATTTAAGCAAGATCTTTTCCAAAATTAGAGCAACAAGACCCTCAAAGGAATGATTGGATTACAACAGGGGAAATAGGAGAGGGGAAGAAGCCAAGGGGCCAAAAAAAATAATCAAGTTGAAGAGAAGAAGGATAACTCCTTCAGGGTTCTTGCACAAGTACAAGAAAGTACCAGATACTAGCAAGAAGAACCAAGTTTAGCAGGTGACCGAGCATAGACAGATCCATAAACCCAGCAACAGCCAAAACAATACAACTCAAATAGAAATCCAATGAGTTTGAGTGGGTGATGAGGTGAAACCTTCATGGCAACATGTAGACCAACCAATTTCTGAGCATGAGCAGATTCATAGAACATTGATGAAGATAAGTACTCTTTAGGAACTGGAAAAGACAAATCCCATAGCAGGCACTTGGGAAAGATTAAAGGTTGTGGAAAGCGAGAAAAGAAGGATATTGCTCATTGAGGAGCAATCGTGGAGGCTAAAGAGCAGAGCGTTATGGCTCAATGTTGGGGATAAGAACGCGAAATTCTTCCACGCTTATGCAAATGGGAGGAAAAATATTAACTCCATTTGGCAGATTGAGGAAAATGGCAATACTTACAACACCACAGAAATTATATAGGAGGAGGCGGTAAAACATTTTTAAAAACTGTTTAAAGCAAGAGAGTCGAATGAACAGGGTGAGCAATTTTGGGTTGTCGAAGACGTTCCTATTATGTTTGATCCAGGGGAGCTATCGGAGTTCTACAAACCTATAAACACAGAGGAGACGTTATGTGTTTTAAAATCATTCCAGCCGGAAAAAGTCCGAGGCCAGATGGATGGACCCCGGACTTCTTTATCCATTTCACTGATCTTTACATCCCCCTCATTACGGAGATGACAGAGGAGACTAGGAAATCTGGGACGGTGGACGGCGCTTTAAACTCAACTTTCCTAGTCCTCATTCCAAAGAAAGTTGGGGCCTCCTCCTTCAACGATTTTGGACCGATTTCACTGTGCAACACACTGTACAAGATTATTTCGAAAACCATTGTTGAAAGGCTCAAACGAGTGCTATCTTGATACATTTCTCCAGAACAATCTGGGTTTTTAAAGGATAGATGCATCCACGATGCAGTTGCCACAACTCAGGAGGTGATACATTCGATCCACACAAAGAAGTTATAGGCCATGGCCATGAAGATTGATCTTTGCAAGGCATATGACCGGGTTGATTGGAATTTTTTAAGGTTGTTATTATACAGGATTAGTTTAGACAAGGCTTCTGTAAATTGGATTATGGGTTGTGTGACTAACTCCTCCTTGGCAGTCATCATCAATGGAGTGGCAACGAACTTCTTTAAGCCTGGGAGGGGGTTGAGACAAGGGTGTGCACTTTCCCCACTACTATTTATTTTGGTTATGGATTCTTTGAGTACCAAAATTAGTAGAGCAGTGATTTTTGGTCGTTTCAGGGGGATTAAGTTGTCATATAGAAGGGAAATCAGCCATAATTTCTTTGTTGATGATGTATTAATGTTTGGTATGCTCAGTAGATCTGTTTGGCAAGTTTTATTTGAGATTTTCAACAGATTTTGTGGAGCCTCGAGTATGGAGGCAAATGTACGAAAATCTTGTATTTACTTTGAGGAGGACAGGAAGGATTTGGCTTCGGAGATTGCACATATGTTCAACTTCAAGTCGGCTCCATTGACCTCGGGTTTCAAATACCTGGGTTTTCAATTAAATCCAAATACCTATGGGATTCAAGATTGGCGTTGGATGGTCGAAAAAGTTAAAAAAAGAATAAGGGGATGGACTTCTAAATGGTTATCTTGTGGTGGCAGACTAATCTTGGTTCAGGCTATCTTACAGCAATTTATGGTTTACTAGGCTCATATATATGCTATACCAAACAAGATAATAAAAAGTATAAGAAGTGTCATGATAAATTTCCTATGGAATGGAAGAAATGATAGGGGCAAGTTTCATCTGGCTAGATGGGAGTTAATTATGAAACCCAAAATATGTGGTGGCTAGGGGCTAAAAGAACTAAATACCTTTGGGAAGGCCCTCCTCATGAAGACTATGTGGAGAGGGCTGAAGTCGGATGGGATTTGGGGCAAAATCATAAAGTTCAAGTACCTACAATCAAAGGATTTGGAGAATCTTCTACTATTGGGGTGGAGCAACACAAGGGGGGATCCACCATTTGAAACGGGTTTATGCATTACCGGCCAAACCTATCTACATTTCTGGTATGGAAGTTTGGCGACGGGGGTAAAATCCTCATAGGACAGTCAGGACTTTGCGGAGTCGAGACCTCTGTACAATGCAGCTATCAACTTATCAGTTACTTAAATGGCAAAGGTATTTTCTTCATGTGTCAAATTATAAAGGAGATCGAAAGAGGTATTTCTACTTGGCTGTCGAAGGAAGATCTGCAGCTACCAGCATAGTTGAATGCTGAGTGGGTTTCATACACGGAAGATTTGAAAAGTAAAGGTCTGCTCTATGATCCTGGTGGCGATAGTGTGATCTGGAATGGTCCGACAAAGGAAGGTATGTTGATCGCAGAGGATTTATACAACAAGTTAATCACAAGCATGCCACAGGCTACTGAAATCAGAACCTTGAAGGGTATATGGGAAAATTCAGCACCTTTAAAGATGAAACTGTTTCTGTGGTTAGTTTTCATGGATAAAAATATGATGTGGGAAAACCTAAAAAAGAGGGTTAAGATTGGTCCGGGGTGTTGCCGACTCTGCATGCTGGAGGATGAAGACAACACACATCTATTTTATCATTGCAGCTATGCAAAGGAAGTTCTGAAGGTGATTTGTAAAAAATTTAAGATGCAGATTCCTGCCTTTGATAATACCAATAACTTCATAATATGGTGGCAGAAAAAAAAACAAAAATTTCAGGAACATTCCGGTACTATTTCACTGGTACATTTGGTGCGACCAGAATAAATGGATATTTGAGGAGGTGCCATGCAACCCTGTAGGGACTGCTACCCACATTTTACAGAACTGGGAAAAATCTGAGAATTGGTCAGAAACCGCCAATGGATCTTTCTGTGCGTATGAGGCCCGTGGAGATACACTACCCCACGGGTTTCTTCGATGGGGCTTCACAAAATTCCAGCTGCGAGTGTGGTGCCTGGTTGATGCTGTCTCCAAATGGTCACTACAAGATCTATTGGCATGGTGGTATAGGGTCTAACATGAGGGCAGAAGTGTTGGCTTGCTGGGGTTTACTGTGGTTTGCTGCGCATCTGTGTATTGAAAACATTTGGGTATTTGGGGACTCAAAAGTACTCCTCGGCCATTTAAATAAGGGAACAAAGCTCCACCCTGGTCATCTAGTGACTTGGCTGGAGCGCATACATGCTTTAAAGAAAACATTCGCCACAATACAATTCAAACATATATTTCGGGAGAAAATTTCTCAGGCAGACAAACTTTCCAAAAAAGGTTTGATTGGTGTATTTGGCACGATGCACTATGAGCTGTCAAACTCTGAAGGCAAGGGAGCTTCAGGATCGGTGAATTTCTCTTCATTTCTGTTCAATCTCTGTTCATAGTACTCTGCAGACTCTCTTTTTTGATCCAAGGTATGGCCCTTTCATGGAATTTTTTGTCACTAGCTACACAAGGTTTCCAACTATGCACGGAGCGGTCTAGGTGATGAACACGGTGAAAACTCACGGGATATGGAGGAGCTGCTACAGCTGGTACACAAATGTTTAAATTCCGACATAATTTTCTTTTTGAGAACTCTCGCCTACAGCAAGGCTGTTTAAACTATGATATAGCTAATATTTTTTGTGAGCTGATCACACAGTATGGCTGTGCTTTAGTTATTACCCTGAAGAAATTTGTAAAAAAAATGGCACAAAGGGGCAGCAAGACAAACTGGAAGAATAGCATGAATATCTTTTTTAAAGAATATGTCAAAGTTTCTATGTAATGTTTTTTGAAAATGAAGACTTTATGGACTGTCACATTATATAAACCAGAGTTATTTTCACTCTGAAAAAAAAATACTCTTTAGGCATAGACTCACATGTCTATCCCAAACAATTAGCACAGGGGAAAAGAGGAAGGAAACCAAAAAACAAATTCCTGTGAGCTCATGGAGGTAATCCACTATCATTAGGTTAGCAACATATACTGAAGAAAAAGGATTCTCCGGGATGCAAGAAGAAAAAGAATTAAGCTAATGAATTCAGCCTTAAGAACTTTCTCAACAGCAGTTTATTGTATTGGGTGCAGAGAATTTTGTTTCTTCAAGGAATCTGTCATCATCCACTGACTACTAGATCAAAGACATTTCTTTGCAGATATTGCTAAAAGCCTTAAAAAGGTATGGAATAAAACCTCTTTGGGTGTGCCTAATTCTAATCTATCCATATCAATTACCCGATCTCTTTCAAATTTTCCTGACGGTAATAATGTGTACACAAAACATAAAGAAAGATTGCATACCAATTTATCACTAACTATGGTAAGAGAATTCAAATTTGGCTAACCTTCATTACAATTACATCCTCCAAGTCACCAAATTGGCACATGTATCGTCTCAAGCCTTCGGTATCCACATCCCAGGGAATGCCTAAAACCTGTAATTGATGGCAATGTTCAGAATCATATACAAAGAATAACATACACAGCCATGAAAAAATTCAAGATGGAACAGGACCAAAGATTGACTGCGTATCATTGGACCCTCCCCACCCCAAAAAAATTACTGGATATGTAAATAAATTAATTTTGAATGACAAATATGAGAAGAAAACTGTGACTGTTCTATTATTATGAGAAGAAAGCCTCTACTTTTCTCTGTTGCAAACTATGTCCAGAAGGAACTCAAGTCCTCATTAAGGTATCAGTGCAGGTGGGTGAACAATAGAAATTCTTGCAGCAAAATTAACCATTGGTATATATATGCAAGGATTTGACATACCACCAGCTTTCTGTTGCCAAGAGTCATTGTGGAAAATGTTGTAACGGAAGACTGAAGTAGAAAGTATGTGTCCGAGTTGTGTTCGAGCCTGTCACTCCTCTCATTCTCCTCTCTCTCTCTCCCTATCTGTCTCTCTTTCACTCTCTGGTTCTCCTTTTCCCTGCACATACACATACTAAATTCACTCTTTGCTGAGGCTAACCTTTCAAACTGAACAAGGCTAAGCTCGAAGGAATGGAATACAAAGTATTTCCACAGCAGTATACAACACCTAGTCAGAAGAATGACTTGTACCCAAAAGGGCACCTACAGTTTGCCCAAATAGAAGCTTAGAGGTACCAGAACAGCCAACTGGGTAGCTTAAAAACCCAAATCAACCAGATGGGTGACTGAGAAGCTGCTGAACTCAGACCCCTATAGTTGACATATCTAGTACTATGCCAAATATACAAAAACTCCGCTGAGAAACAAATGGAGTACTCATGTGAAAGGAAAATTCGACATAGGGATATAACTTCCAAATATCAAATCGATAACAAGCATAAACCAAAGATGGCTAACAAAGCATGACACTCCGCAGAGGAATTTAGTACAGGTGTAAGGGAAGATGCTATTACATCACATCAAATCAAGGACTTGCACCTCTCAGTATGTTGGAAATGCAAGGTATTGCCTTATAAACCATTTTTTTTTTCCAATTTACAATATTCAAAAGAAGAAAACAAACACTATGTGAAAAAAAATTTACACAACTTGGCAGGTTTAAGCAATCTAACGGAAAAAATCCTCCATGGTATAGTTGAGCAACAGGTTTGATAACAAGGAAACTGCCCACCTTGGTCTGTATCAGTGAATAAATGAAGCAAAGTATGAGCATGAGATGCAAATATGAGGAAACATTCATTTATATTATCTGTAATCCGACTAACCCAAATCACATAAAATCCATGATTCAGTGTCCTGTGCTTGATCACTCCATCTGCTTGCGTTCGTTTTTCTATTCTGTGATTGAGAACGTAGCCCTCTCTCCGCTCCAATCTGCTTTCCCCAGAGCTATCAGCATTTAAAAAAATAAATAAATAAGTTTTTCGCAAATTTCTCCAATGGAAATTATAGCAATGGTTTGATAATGTCACGTCGTCGTTAGAATCGTTATTGATGAGGTAAAGCTCCGATCGCATGGAATGTGAGTCTTGACTAACAGAGGTAGGCTCTCGATCGCTTTCCAAGTGAGCCTTATGTTAGGTTCCATAGTGAAACTATTGTGATGATTAGAATATCTCATTAACTTTATATGTAGAAAGAAAGAAAGTATTTTTAATGTCCGCGAGGTTAAAAATAGTCTATGGGACAGATTGTTTTTCTATCTCTCTTGTATTCGGCCATTTTCCTATGAAGTTTTACAATAACCATTCCCAGCTTATCGACAAACTCTTCGTTGAATAGATTATCCCAAGAACTAGCTGTCAGAATACCTACATAGTTTTCCCTACTGTCTTTAAAGGCCTTGCATTCTAAAATGAAATGTTTTTCTGTTTCCACTTTTCCGAAGGAGCAAAAAATACATACTCTTTCCTCCCACATTTCTTTTGGCATTTTCCAGCGCCCTGTTTCACAAAGGAGTTGATGAGAATTAGTCCTTAATTGAGTAATAAGAATTTTAGATCTTCAAGAAATATTAGCCCCTATGTACGTCTTTTGTTGATGGTTATGCGTGGGGTTGAACTCTTCAATGTAGTACTTCTTCTTTCTCCCTAGCTCTTTCTCCCAAGTACGTTTGTGGAACTTATCCATAACAAAAAAAATTATCTCTTTACCGTTTGTAGGACACATGCTCAAGCAAATACCCCATTTACTAAATCATTTGTTATTTTGCCGCATCCAAGTCTTCTTTCTTTTGCACAATCTGTCACTAAACACAACCTTAGGCCATCTACCCTCTTCCATTTGCTCAATTTTTTTCAAATACCTTATGACTCTCACCATAGCAATTGCTTCAATAGGAGCAGCCCCTGTTTCACTTAACAAGATAGCATAAGGAATTGCACTTTTAATTTTGAATTTGTTTGTAATCAAACGCTTCTGAATTTTCTCAATTTGTTTCCACTGCATCTCGGTTGTGCTGCTGGCCCACAGTTCACAACCGTAGAGAATCAACGGAATCACTAGAAGCCCAAAAAGAGTTAGAGTGGTTTTCCAGTCCCACAGCTCTACCTCTCTACACCTATTTTGAAGAGCATAAAATGTTTTCCAACCCCCTAAAGTTCTTTTCTTTCTACAACCAACCCAACTTAAATTTCTATTGAAGTCAATTCTGAGGTATTTGTAGTCTGCAACTTCTTCCAGAATGTTGCCTTCAAAATAGAACTTATGTTGGTAATGCTTTCTTTTGTTCCCTTCTACAAAAATTCTCAAGGGGATGTAAGTGCTCTTGCAAACCAAGAGTCGATTTAGCAATCAATATAAGGTCATCTGCATACAAAAGAAGCCTTATAACGAACTTTCCCAAATGGATACCGTCACCCCCTTGCGAATTTAGCCACTCTTCAAGCTTGTCAATATATAACCCAAAAAGGGTAGGAGACAATGGGCAACCTTGCTTGACCCCGATATCGCTTCTAAAACTTTCAGAAATGTTTGTTGAAGTTCTAATTTTGACTTTCACCTCTTCATACAGCCTATGGACAGCTGCTCTCAAATGCCAGGGAACCCCGAGTTCCTCTATTCTGCCCCAAAGCTTATCCCTAGGAACCGTGTCAAAGGCTTTTCTGAAATCAACAAAGCAACAAAAAACTTCTTCCTTTTTTTCCCAAACTTTTTCAATGATGTGCCTTAAAGTTATACAATGATCAACTGTGGAATGTTTAGGTCTAAAACCTGCTTGCCCTTTAGCACGTTTATCTCTTTCTTCTACCCACTTGCTGATTTTCTTTTCTACCATGCTTCCAAATAACTTTGCAAACAAGGGGTTTATCATTATGGTTCTATAATTGGAGGGATTATTGACGTCACCACTCTTGAAAAGAGGTATTGCCATACTAGTTGTCCAATCTATGGGGAACCCCTGCTATATGATGTTGTTGAAATTTTTTGTGATGTGAGGTGAAAGAATTTTTAAGCCCCACTTTATATACTCTACTTGGAGTTCATCTAAGTCTTTTGCTTTTCCAGCGCCCAACTTCTTGATACCCATCTCTACCTCTTGCATCGTGAAGAGTTTTGTGTCTGTGTTGACCAAGGGAGGAGGGTCAACCTTGGGGTCCTGCTCATAAAGTTGTCTTGCATAGTCAAACCATTTAGAAGTTGTAATGTTGTTTTCATTTTGCACCTTTTTCGATTGGAGCTCCTTCCAGAATAATTTGGGGTTATTTTTCCCGAGAAAGATTAGTTCTTCTCTCCTTGAAACCATGAACTCAGCATTTTTCTTTTTTATTATCTGCTTGTAAGCTTTGAGCTTTATGTTATCCGTGTCTGATTCCTTCCACCTTCTCCTTGCCTTTTTGCATTCCTCGTCAAACCAAGCATTAACCGGAAAGCAATTTGTTCCAGACTTCTTAATTTTTGCTCTTTTGCACTCAGCAAGTGTGCTTTGAATTAAATGTGTTAATTCGTGACTATGGAGGCCATGAAATGAGATTTCCTCCTTCTTGAAGAGCCTCTCTAGCGTTATTTTGAAGCTATTTCAATTCTCTGGAGTCAAAGAATTATGCCCTTTGGAGGATTTTGTTGAACGCACTGAGTTTTTGACCCTAATTGCTTATTTCTAGTCCAAGAGAAACTTAAATAAATTAGCTTGTGATCTGATTTTAAGTCCCAAATTTGATCTCCAATCAACACTTCCTCTGTTTTCTCACACAAACTATGTGAGCAAATTACATAGTCTACTACACTTGCTCCATTGTAAGTATTGTAAGCGAAATTATCAGAATTTTCCCATCTATTCAAACCATTACAAATGAATGAATCAAAAGCCCCACATAATGTAAGCAATTGTTCTCCAAAGAGATTGCAGCCTTTATCCTCTGAAATTTGTTCCCACTGATGATTACTCTCTTTTGTAGGCCAAATAGGGTCACTGTCTTCTTTACAACAAAGAATGCTAGCTTGTTCACCTACAGTTCTAGCATTGAAATCCCCCACTATAAGGACTTCACCTAGCTGAGAATATATTGCAATATCTTTTTTTAGGGCTGCAAAGGGATCTTTGTGGTCAAGCCCTCTACTTTTGTAGATTTTTGAAACTTGCGGCGCAAAATAGCATGCTTCAATTCTGATGTGATTTCCATTTTCTGATATTTTAAGCCAGACAAATTGCTTATTTGGGTCTTTTTTTTCTAGCTGAATGAAACGACCTTCTTTTTCTCTTACTAATACCATGATACCCCCGTGCCCTTTGCCATTCCCTATTGCCTTGTTCCACACTGCTATCTTCTAGTACCCTTTAAACAAAGGTGTCCTGCACCCTTCATGCTCGTGTGTTTCTATGAGGCAAATTATGTCTCTACCTTCAGCAATAGGCCCTAACCCGGGTCCTCGTCTCCATGGGTAACCCTTGCAGTTCCAACAAACTAATCTTAAGGAAACCTAGGTAAGACTTGATTGCTATTTGTTTTGACATGCAAGACTCACTGTTGAGTCTTTGTCCTTGCTCGCCCATACTGACCTTGCTTCCTCATTTCTTGCTGAAGAGTTTGCTGCCTCTTCTTTGTTATCATTTTGCTGCCTTGTTTTGGAAGAAGGTCCAAATTGGTTATCACGGCTTTACCTTTATAAATCCATGCTCTTTTAAATCACGGCTTTACCTGTATGTTAAGTATTTCTATTTCTTAACTGTTGAGAGTGATTAAAACAAATTTTTAAATATATATATATATATATATATATATATATATATATATATATATATATATATATATAAAAATAAATAAATAAATAAAATTATTATGTGTTGAGAGTGATTAAAATAATTTTTTAAATGTATATTTTTGTATTTTAAAAATTTAGAAAGAATTTGGGTTGATGTAGTAGTTATATTTAAAAAAAAAAGTATGAGAGACAATTTTATTAACATGAGTGTTAATTGGGGTTATCTTTTTTAGTTGGGTAGAATGGTTGTTATCTTCGCCACTTAGGCTCAAAACTAGTGGTATGATGAACTATAAGTTTATAGTGGGGATCATTCATTGAATTGAATTTCCCTAAGAGATTGTGAAATTATGAAGAAGAAAAAAAAGTGTAAATAAATAAGATATTAGGTTTTTAAATTATGGTATATAAACAACTTGCATCTTAAACATCGCATTTTCATTTTGGTTTATTAATAGGGTGTTCCATTTTTTATGTACAAAAATCATATAGGGTAACCTATGATTTTTAGTAAAGGATAAATATAAATATTTCAAATTAATGATTTAAAAATTAGGATGATTATGATGAATACCAACCTCTAAAACTAACAAAGTTTTATGGAAAAATGAAAAGAATCACACTATTGGATATTATAATTTCTATATTTAAATGTAGTGGGGATGAAGTGTCAAGGTCATTATGGTTTTCATAAGCCATGATTCCCTGAAAAGTAGCTAAGTTATTAAACTGGGTAAAATTGTCTTTTATATTTTTATTTTTTTAACACTAAATGTAATCATTTGTGTTAGTAAAATCTATGCTCTAGGCACATCAAATTACATCTGAAATTGAAAGAGTTGTTCCTATCTAAATTGTTTATAAAGAGTTTGAAGCTATCTAGTCTTTTGTATCGAATTCCTCTTATATATCTCCATAAGATTATATGTAAACTATTTGTAGTAGATTCTAGGAAATTTTCAACATTTGGTTATTATTCCCAAAATTGAAAGATAAAGATAAAATTACTCATCCAAAACTATGTTCTCTTCCATTAGTGCTACTTGATTCAATTTTGGAACAACAGGTGTCATTAATTGTGTTGAGTTAGTTGGAGGGGCTATAAACTAGGCTCCTTGCCCTCCTTGCTGAGAAGCTTGAATTGAGGCTAGTTTAGAATTAATCATGACAATATCCTCACCCAAACTATGAATCTAGCTCCCATGTGTCAACAAAATCTCTATTATGATCTGTGCACCTTAAAAGTGATAAGAACCCAATAATTACAATCCTCTTTGAGGGGGGAACCTCCTTTTACAATGAATACAATGTACAAGAAAATATTTGATGATCCTAATATCGGGTCTCCTTAGTGTGTATATATAGGAGACAAAGGGTGCAATTATAATAAAATGGGACCATGAGGGGTTCTAGCCTACATAACAATGTAACAATAGAAATGTAATCGCTCAATATCTAGGGCTTTATAAGGGGGTTTTGGGTTAACATGAGGCTTATATGGGGCTTAACGGGTCCCTCTCCTTCAGATAAGTGTTATCCTCGAAACTCAACTACCTGTGGGTATTTCTGCAATAACAAATCATCTTTCCATGTCACTTCTTTCATTGGTAGGTTCCTCCATTTGATAAGGTACTTAGTAATTGCTCGATTTCTCAGCTGCTTAGTCCTTGTTTCCAAAAAAAATGGTTCTAGTATTACTCTCCCTTCTTCATTAATCTCTAGTGGAATAATTTGGACTGGGATATTATCACCAATTACATTCTTTAACCAATAAACATGGAAGACTGGATGTACACGTGAAGATGGAGGAAACTCCAATTTTTAAACCATACTTTCAATAGTTACAACACCTTATAGGGGCCATAATACGTTGGAGCTAATTTATTGTCCTTCTTTTGTTGCTTGAGGGACATATGTTTATATGGTTGTAGTATCACAAATACCCAATCCCCCACTTCAAATTCCCTTTCACTACGATGTTGATCTACTTGTTGTTTCATCCTATTTTGTGTCATAACCAAGTTGTCCTTCAATAGTTTGAAATTCTCTTATTAGTTTTATTTTTGGTCCCCTACTACTTGAGCTTTTATAGTCCATTTCAAGGGTTATGTGATGGATGGAGGATGATATCCGTAAAGTGCCATAAATGGTGACATTTTTTATAAAGTATGGAAGGATGTGTTGTGACACCATTCTGCCAAGGGCATCCATTTGACGTGTTGTGTCTATATATCAAATATAAAGAAACATAGATATCCTTCTAAAATTTTATTCACAATCTTAGTTTTCCCATCAAATTGAGGATGGTAAGATTATATGTGAGTCAATTGAGTACCCAAACAAGAAAATAACTCAATCCAAAAATTTATAGTGAAAATTGAATCTATGTCACTTACAATAATCTTTGGTATTCCATGTAGCTTTTGGATTGTTCCCATGAATGCTTCTACCACAATAATTTCTTTAAAAGGATGAGAAAGAAAGAAAAAGTGGGCATACTCTGTCACTTGCTCTACCAATACCAAAATAACACTCTTTCATTCATATTTGGGTAAAGTTGTAATAAAATATATCTAAACTTCTTCCCAACATTGGTTTGGTATGGTTAATGGTTGAAGGAGCCATGTGGTCTTGATAGTCTCTACTTTATTTTGTTGACATGGCACACATTCAACCACAAAATTTTGCACATCTGCTTTAGGCCTTCCTAACAAAAATCTATCTTGATCTTATTGTATCTCTTGAAGAACCCTAAATGTCCTCCTATAGGAAAAAAATGTAATTCCCAAAGGACCTTTTGTTTGTGTTGAGTATTCTTGCATAAGTATAAGCGATCTTCATACCATAACAAATCACTTTTTCACGTAAATTTTTCTACAGCATCAAGGTCCTCCTGTATCAATTGAATAATCTTGCATATCTTCTCATCTTGTTTCCATTATATTATTTTTTCTTCCACCCAATCAATTTTTGGAATGGAAATAGCACATAAGAAACAATTTGTGGCTTCCTCTCTCCTTGAGATTGCATCTTCCGCAATATTTTGTTTTCCCTTTTTGTAGATAATTTGAAGTAATAACACAACATATTTGTGACTCGTTTTATTTTATCTTCTGAATATAGTCTTTGTTCCAAGAATTACTTCAAACTATCATGATCTATTTTTGCTTTGAAGTGTCTTCCTATTAGGTATAGATGTCATTTCTTAATTACATGTAGTATGGCCAAAATTTCTTTTTCATAGATGGGTCTGAGCAAATTATTTTCTTTAAGTTCACTACTTTAAAACACAAGGGGCCTTCCTTCTTGCACCAGAATTGCATTAATGCAATGGCCTAGGGTATCACAGTCCACAGTGAATATTTTTGTGAATTCAGGTGTCGCTAAGATGGGAGTTGTACGCATAGCCTCTTTAAGTTCGTCAAAAGCTTTAGTTGCTTCTTTAGTCCAAAATAATGCTTCCTTCTTTAATAATTTTGTTAGAGGTATTGTTATTTGACCATGGTTCTTGAAAAACTTGCAGTGATATCTTGTCAAACCTAATGATCCTCTAAGTTTCTTCAAAGTATTAGGGATTTCCCATTCACTCATAGATTTGGTTTTGTTAGGATCCACCTTGACACCATCATGTGATACAATATGACCCAAATATTCCATTTCTTGAATCCCAAAAACACACTTGGAAGGCTTCACATATATTTGTTTCTCTTCCAATTGTGTTAAGACCCTATCAACATGTACATGTTGTTCCCAAGATTTCCTGTAGATTAGTACGTCATCAAAACATACTAGAACAATTTTCTTAGGGAAGGGTTTGAAAATAGAATTCCTCGAGCTTTGAAATGTTTACAGCACATTTGTACGTCCAAATGGCATAGCCAAAAACTCATAATTACCTTCATTTGTTCTAAAGGTTGTTTTGGGAATGTCTTATTACCTCTTTATGATTTAATGATATCCAGAGTGAACATCTAACTTGGTAAAGAAAATTGATCCATTCAATTCATATTATAATTAATTAATAGCACGAATAAGAAACTTATCTTTGATTGTCATTTTGTGGATCTATCTGTAATATGGACACATATGCCATGAACCATCATTTTTTATAGCTATCACCATTGGCGATGAGAAAGCACTCCAGTTAGGTTGAATGATGCTCACCTCTAACATTTCTTGAACCATACACACAATATCACTCTTTTTTACATGTGGATATATGTAAGGACTAATGTTAGGTGGTACACTTTTAGCTTGCAAATGAATAACATGGTCATGATCTCAAACAAGTGGAAGAGCCCTAGGCATTTCTTCAAATACCTTAGCATGATTTGTTAAAAATGGCAGCTTCAAGAGTCATTCTCTCCCCTGAGGTGAACTACCAAGGTAGATGAGAACATATGACTGTGTCTTGTGAGTTGCAACAAATCAAGGCATGGAAACTTGCTAAGAACCTTGGTGGTGACTGATACCAAACCCATGGAGTTGGTGAAGTATCAGGACAAATCCAGGTTAAGACTGTCTCGTGAGGCCTACTGTCAAATCCATGGACTTGGTGAAACACTAATGCAAAATCCTGGGTTGGACATCTTGTGAACTATATGCAAAATCAAGCTGTGGTCTAGCCAAATCAGGTGGACTCCTTTGAAGCTAACACTGTTATGTGTGATAGCCTCTTTATCATGTTGTGATGATGCTTACATAGGAACTATTCACTCTTAGGAAGCTAAACTTCGACATTGATTGAAAAGCTAGAAGATCACATAGTTAAAAAATCTCTTCTTATTATTGTGTGAACATGATGTTGTAAAGCAGATGATGTGATATGGACCATACTAGTGAGAGAATGATGTAAATGATGTATAAGCCTTGTTGAGTCATGTAAAAGTGTTCTCAAGTTGTAACTCCTAGTCAAGTTGACTAGTAGAGATGTAAAAGTGTCATGTAATGTTTATTTGATGTAAGCCTAAGTTTATAAAGGCAAAAGTATTTTTTATGACAATGTAAAATTAAAAGATAAAGTTGATCAAAAAAGTACTAGGCTTGAGGGGACTTGATGAAGTCAAGTTGTAAACCCTAAAAGTGACTTATATAAGCTTGACAAGTCAAGCATGTCCATCTTCTAGAAGGATCAAATAAAAAAGATAAAAAAGGACAAAGAACCTTCATTATACACATGCAATTATGTTTTTTCAGCAGTTTTCCAGCAAGTAAGGATTTACAGGTTTGATTACTAAATCGACCATAACTTTCTATTCAGGCATCCAAATTGATAAATTCCAGTGGGGTTAGAAATTAGACTCCAAGATGTTCTAAGATCAGCTGAATGCTCAAGGATATCCAATCTGAGAATAGATATCGTCCATCGCGAAATTCACGCACTAGTTTTTTGCATCATTTTTTCCAGAATTTCCAGAAACAGTTTCAGAGAAATAAAAGCTCATAACTTTGGATCCAAGAAAGATTTTCCAGAAATTCCACTTGGAGTGGAAAGTAGACACCAAGGCATTCCCCTTTACACTCAATGTTTTTAAGATCTGCTGATTTTCAGGCCTGATCCAGCCTCTCATAGTCAGGCTTTTAGAATCGACTTTTCTGCAGGGGTGTGTGGCGATCTTTCTCGGATCTAGCCGATGTATGTTGACTTGAGGTGAAGATAAAGCCATAAAAGTGAAGCTAAGGATCTATAGCTTCAGATCCATCAGTGATCTCTTCTATGCATGACCATTTCAGTTGTACTCCAAGGCATTAAATTCTCCGTGTCTTCTCTCCTAGTTTGATTTTGTAACTTGATATCTGCTTATTTGTTCCACATAATAAAAGAGACCTTTTGCTGGGGTTTTATCCCTTATTGGGTTTCCCCAGGGTATATCTTGTGTATATGTTTCATGGATGTATGATTTCTATATTCAATTCTCAGTTATAATAGCAAACACAACATTAAAAGGAATCAAACTATGAAAGAAAATAAAGAAGATCTTAATATTTCATATCACTCTGCAATTTTTTCAACATGGTATCAGAGCGATTGGGAACATAGTCTCTATTTTGCAGCTTGCAGAGAGGGTGTACGATCTTGATATTTGTGGGGTTTGATATGGCTTCTACATCTCTTCTTATGGACAAGGAAGATCGACTTGAGGGGTCCTCGAACTTCCATGTTTGGAAGATGAGAATCCTCAATACATTCCAGGAGCATGATCTTTTGAGGTTCATTGAAACTGAACCTCCCGACCCCTAGAATTTCATTGAGATAGCTACCTTCAGAAGGAACCAATCCAAGGCTAAGAGATTTATTTTTGGCTCAGTCAAGGATTCAGTGATGAGTGTCATGACCACATATATGACACTGAATGAGTGCATGGAATCTCTTACTAAACTGTATGAAAGGACATCTACAGGTCAAAATAGGTATTTGAAACACAAGCTGAAATTCCTTAAGATGGAAAAGGGTGAATCAATAGGGGAATTATGTTCGAATATTAAATAGATCAGAGATCAGTTGGTTGTACTCAAAGTTAAGGTGGATGATGATGACTTAGTTTAGGCCATGTATGATGGCTTTCCTGCCTCCTAGAACACCTTTCTTTCTAGTGTTAATGGAAGGAAGGAAGAACCTTTATTTGAGGCTTTATGGCATGATTGCATAGAAGAGGAAAGCAGAAACATGGTTCAGAAATCCTCCTCTAAAGATGAGGCTCATGCACTTGCAGTTGCTTTCCAGAAGAGAGGGAGAAGGCCCTCCTTCAAGAAGTTGAATGCTCCTCCTCGAATTCATCCAAGGGAAGGTCCAAAGGAGACCTTCAAGCCTCAGTTTAAAGGGAAGAGTTTCGACTCCTCCAAGTTCACATGCTTCAAATGTAATAAATTTGGGCATATGGAAAAGGATTTCAGATCCAGGAGTAAAACCTTCAACACAAAGAGAAGTTGTATGCTTCTACAATAGCAGAAGAAGAGAAAAGGAAAGAAAAGCAAGTTCCTCAAGAAGGAACCTCACAAAGTGAATATCTCTTTGTCTCAGCATTGATAGGGTCTCTCACAACTAGAGAGGATGACTGGTTGATAGACAATGGGGCCTCTACTCACATGACAAGCAACAAGGAATTACTCTCAGAATATAAGGATAAGTCATTCAGTATTAAGGTTGAGTTGGGGGACAACTCAACATGATACTGGGAATTGGCTCAATTACATTCAGGTTGGAATCTAGATCCTTGTTGCATATCCAAGAAGTTTTTCTTGTCTCATACTTGAAGAAGAATCTCATCTCAATATCATCTCTTGAGGCCAAGGGTATCACAGCGACATTTTCAGATAAACAGGTCATGATGTGGCTAAAACAGAAAGGGCATGATGAGGCAAATATTATTGGCTATGGGTCAAATGGACTCTACCTTCTATCTGGACATCCTATTCGGGCACTTGCGCATACTACTTTCGGTAGCAACGAGCTGTGGCACAGGAGATTCAAACATCTCTTCCATAAGGCTCTCCCAGATCTACAACAAATGGTAAGTGGCATTCCTCTCATTTCTAAAAAGGAAATTTGCAAAGGATGTCTTTTGGGTAAAAATGTCAGAAAACATTTCAGTAGAAGTGAACAAGAACAAAAGACATATTATAGATTGTTCATTCTGATGTATGTGGTCCCATGTCTAGCTTATCTTTGTCTGGCTGTCTCTACTTTCTGAAATTTATAGATGACTACTCTAGAAAATGTTGGGTCTTCTTCCTGAAATCAAAAGATGAAACCTTTTCCAAGTTTAAATAATTTAAACCCAAGTCGAAAATCTGTCAGAAAATAAAATAAAATCACTTAGGTCAGACAATGGGGGTGAATATGAGTAAAAAAAATTTGATGATTTCTGTAAAGAACATGGCATAAGAAAACAATTGACAGTCCCTTATACACCTCAGCAAAATGGTGTAGCTGAAAGGAAAAACATAACCATATGTGAGTCAACCAAAGCCGTGTTGCATGACCAAGACCTCCCTATCTCACTTTGGGCTGAAGCCTCAAGCACTGCTGTGTATATCTAGAACTGATGCCCCCATGCCTTGTTAAAAGATAAAACTCCTGAGGAACTCTTTTCTGGTTCAAAACCTGATGTCAACCAAATTAGATTATTTGGGTGCCTATGTCCTGAAAGATAAAAGGTCAAAATTCGAAAACTCAAGTAGAAAAGGAGTCTTTGTCGGTTACAGTGAAATCTCCAAAGCCTACAAAATTTACTTCCTTGGTCAAATACAGATAGAGGTTAGTAGGGATGTCACCTTCAATGAGGAAGTTGCTTTCTGAAAGGCAAAGGAACTCCCTACAGAAATTGATGTAACTCCTCTCCCTCCTCCTGAAGAAAGTCAAGGTTTAGATGATCAGAGGGAGGAAGATCATGATCTCCCTCTTGACCCTCCTGAGTCACTGGAACAAGGCCTTAAAGAGCCTCCTGTTAAAAGAAGACATGCCTGGTTGAAAGAAATAATCCAAGATTCCAAAAGAATAGATGCTCCTGAAGGTACTTTCAGACAAAGTAGAAAGCCAGCTCATTATGGGGGGTACATTTCACCTGTGAATAAACTCAGTGAGTTAGAACCTGCTTCTTTTGAAGAAGTTGACTAGTCACAAGTATGGAAAGATGCTATGTCAGAAGAATATAACTCTATCATGAAAAATCAAGTTTGGGAAGTGGTTCCTATACCTAAGGACAAATATGTTGTATTTTCAAAGTGGATCTATAATATCAAGCATGTTGCAGATGGCAACATAGAAAAACATAAAGCAGGATTTGTAGCCTGGGGGTTTTCACAGAAAGAAGGAATATATTATGATGAAAAAATTGCCACGGTTTCCAGGTATACTTCCATTCGAACTATCATCTCCTTAGATTCTATTTTTGGTTGGAAACTTGAACAAATGGATGTTAAAACTGCTTTTCTGAATGGTTATATAGAACAATAATTTTATGTTGAAAAACTTGATGGTTTTATATTGCATGGAAAGGAATCACATGTTTGCAAGCTCAGAAAAGCCTCATATGGTCTTAATCAAGCACGAAGGGTGTGGTATGACACCATGGAAAACTTATTGGCTTTACAAAAAGCGATGCAGATCCAAATTTGTATCTAAGGGTTATCAGGAATCAACCTACCATCATGGTTTTATATGTTGATGATTTGTTCCTGATAGGAGATGACAACTTGATAATTTGGTGCGAGAAAGAACTTATAGAAAGATTCGAAATGAAGGACCTGGGAAAAATGCATTACTTCCTAGGTTTGGAAGTGTGGCAAAGAGAAGGAGAGATATTTCTATCTCAGGGCAAGCATACAGTGGATATCCTAAAAAGGTTCGGGATGATTGATTGTAAAAGAATGAAAGCACCAATGATAACAAATATGAAGAAGCTTCATGAGACAAGTACAGGTGCAAATTCAGTGGATCCCAAAATATACAGGTAATTGATTGGATTAATTTTGTATTTGGTTCATACTCGGCCTGATATTGCATGTGTTGTTAGCGTATTAAGTCAATTCATGGCCGATCCTAAACATATGCACTAGGTAGAAGGTAAACACATTCTGAGATATCTACTGGGGACCATTACTCATGGTCTAAGCTACTCAGTAGGTGGTGGTATATTGTTGCATGGTTTTGCATACTCAGATTGGGCTAGAAGTCTAGTGGACAAAAAGAGCACCACAGGTTATTGCTTCAGCTTGGGATCTAGTATGATCTCCTGGTCCAGTAAGAAACACGAGACAATTTCACTTAGTATAACAGAAGCAAATTACATTGCTGCTAGTGAAGCATGCAAAGAAGCTGTATGGCTAAGGAAGTTGGTTTCGTGCATACAGGCAAATCACCTGGAGACTATAATAATATTTTGTGACAACTAAATTTGTATAAATATAGATGAGAATCTTGTCTTTCATAATAAGACGAAGCACATTGATACAAGGTATCATCGTGTCCATGAAATGGTCCAGAAAAATATAATCAAGCTACAATATGTAACAACAACTGAACAAGTTGCGAACATCCTGACCAAGCCTTTGACTCCTCAACAGCTCATGCACCTGTGGAGAAAACTTGGGGTTGTTGAGAATACCTCTCTCTTTGAGAGGGAGTGTTAAAAATGGCAGCTTCAAGATTCATTCTCTCCCCGGAGGTGAGATGCCAGGGTAGATGAGAACAAATGATTGTGTCTTGTGAGTTGCAATAAATCAAGGCATGGAAGATTGTTAAGAACCTTGGTGGTGACTGATACCAAACCCATGGAGTTAAAGAAGTATCGGGACAAATCCACGTTAAGAATGTCTCGTGAGGCCTAGTGTCAAATCCACAGACTTGATGAAACACTAGTGCAAAATCCTGGGTCGGACATCTTGCGAGCTATATGCAAAATCAAGATGTGGTCTAGCCAAATCAGGGGGACTCCTGTGAAGCTAATATTTTTATGTGTGATAGCCTCTTTATCATGTTGTGATGATGCTTACCTAGGAACTAATCACTCTTAGGAAGCTAAAATCTGACATTGATTGAAAAGCTATAAGATCACATAGTTAAAAGAGCTCTTCTTATTATTGTGTGAACATGATGTTGTAAAGCAGATGATGTGATATGGACCATACTAGTGAGAGAATGATGTAAATGATGTATAAGCCTTGTTGAGTCATGTAAAAATGTTCTCAAGTTGTAACTCCTAGTCCAGTTGACTAGTAGAGATGTAAAAGTGTCATGTAATGTTTATTTGATGTAAGCCTACGTTTATAAAGGCAAAAGTAATTTTTATGTCAATGTAAAATTAAAAGATAAAGTGGATCGAAAAAGTACTAGGCTTGAGGGGACTTGATGAAGTCAAGTTGTAAACCCTAAAAATGACTTCTATAAGCTTGAAAAGCCAAGCCTATCCATATTCTAGAAGGATCAAAGCAAAACTATAAAAAAAGGACAAAGAACCTTCACTATACACATGCAATTCTATTTTTTTCAGCAGTTTTCCAGCAATCCAGGGTTCATAGGTTCGATTACTAAATCGACCATAACTTTCTCTTCAGGCATCCAAATTGAGAAATTCAAGTGGGGTTAGAAATTAGACTCCAAGGCGTTCCAGTATCAGCTAAAATCTCAAGGAGATCCAGTATGATAAGGGAGATCGTCCCTCATGAAATTCATGCACTAGTTTTCTACAAAAAAAATCCAGAATATCCAGAAACAGTTTCAGAGAAATAAAAGCTCATAACTTTGGATCCAGGCAAGATTTTCCAGAGATTCCACTTGGAGTGGAAATTAGACACCAATTCGTTCCCCTTTACACTCAACGCTCTTAAGATATGATGAGTTTCAGGCCTGATCCAGCCTCTCAAATTCAGGATTTCAGAATCGACTTTTCTACAGAGGTGTGTGGCAATCTTTCTCTGATCTAGCCCATGTATGTTGACTTGAGGTGAATATAAAGAAATCAAAGTGAATCCAAGGGTCTATAGCTTTATATCCATCAGTTATCTATTCCATGCATGACAATTTTAATTGTACTCCAAGGCATTAAAGTCTCCAGGTGTCTTCTCTCCTAGTTTGGTTTTGTAACTTGATATTTGCTTATTTGTTCCACATAATAAAAGAGATATTTTGCTGGGATTTTCTCCCTCATTGGGTTTCCACATGGTATATCTTGTGTATATGTTTCATGGGTGTATGATTTCTATATTCAGTTCTCAGTTATAAGAAGAAACACAACATTAAAAGGAATCGAACTATGAAAGAAAAGAAAGAATATCTTAACATTTCATATCACTATGCAATTTTTTCAACATGATTGTTGATAACTTTTTGGAGAATCATCCAATGGAGCAAAGGATATAATATGTTTGAACATTTTATGAACAAATTTGTGTAATTACACCTTGGTGTCCCTTTTTGAGCAATTTTTTCATGCTACTAGAGCTTATCACCTTACTAGGTTTCCCTTGGATACCTCTAAGCTCAATTTGCTTTCTCTCTGAGAAAAATCTTATGAAAAGACATTTTAAATTAAGGGTCATTGTTCCTAATGATTGTAACTATTAGACCCATAATACAACATAACCACCAACCATTTGGATTCCAGTCATGGGACTAACCAATAAATACTCCCCCCATAATATTATGTCACTTCCATGATGGTACCTCCATCTGCAATCATCACTTGAAATTCGGGTGCTGGATATACAAAGCAATTAAGAAGTCAATAAAATATCATTAATAAGTCAATAAAATAAAGAAATTAAGAAGTCAATAAAATATCAATAAATATCATTACCTTTTTCTTTTTTATATATCCTTCTATCTTGATGGTTTTGTGGCTCCCCGTAATTTCAACAGATTGGTGAGACTAAAACTGCGGAGAGGACATTGGAACCACTTTGGGATTCTAGGATCTAACCCTCCTGAATCTAGAGAGGGATCTCTCTATAAGTGCAAAGATTGATTTATCTTTAAGGCTTGAAATGTGATATTAAGCTAGTTATTAAGAATAAGGGTTTTTGTTTGGTTTTGGATGGTTGAGCATGACTTTTAGTTGAGTGGAAAGTCCTAAAATGAAAGAGTTCCAAAGGGGTGAAGGTATAAGCAATCAGAACAAGATTCGGTTGATAGGATAGATATGATGCTGGTTTTTAGTCCATTTGGCTATGGAGTCATAAAAGGGTTTAATTGTGCAACAATTTCAAGAGTGGTCCAAGGGGCAAGTCATCTATATCACAAGATCTCTTAGATAAAATGATGGAATGGAACAATAGAAGTGTTGAAGGGGTGGAAAAAGACAATAATTTCAGCTAAGATTTATCAATCTTTCCAAACAAGAAAAGCCTTTTAAGTAACTGTTTAAAACCAACCAAAGGACAGGGCTAACCATAGACTTCTTTGGACAAGCTCGTATTAAAGCTAACTCATCAGACAAACAATATAGTAATCCACATAATTACTTTCAGAAGGGATGAAAATAGATAAGAAAACAAAGTGCAGCCTAAGATCAGATAAGATACTTTTAAATCTAAACTGCTTTCAGCATACTCCTAGGGAAACTTTCAGAATTACCTTTGAAGAAAGAACTAGAAGACAGGGCAAATCATAAATTTTTCTAGACTAACTCTATTGAGTACATAATGAAAATAACATTCAAAAACTTCCTTTCAAGCTTTGCACATCAAGACAGGGGCAAACCAACATTCCTTGATAATGTTTACACTTAACTTAAGTCATTCTTAAACACAAAATTTGGAGGAAAACATTGAGATAAAGCTTATCAGTCAGAGAAGGGTACTGTAAATAGTAAATCCTAACTCTATGCTTGCTATTCTTTATCAGAGAATAAGTAGACAAAATGGCATACATGAAAGGAAAACAATAACACAGAAAGAAGCACTTCACCAGTGATATAGACCAGGATCCCAAGAATTAGATTGTATATTGATGTCAATCCAGTTACATTCTTCAAGTCCAATGTTTGAGTACAACAATCATCTTCTCTTCTCAGCCTAACTTATTTGATCACAAACAGAGCTTCAAGAGCCTCTGAACACTATTTACATGTAGAAATTTTCGAGCACAAGTATTATATCAAAGTTCAGCAACCAACCCTTTACAATGTGCTCCTCAAGAAGATTTTATAGGAAAATGAGGAGGTGGAAATATTTCTAGGGTTCAAGTATCATTAATTCTATAGTTAATGCAATTCTCTACCTTGAAAACCATGCAAGGCATAAGGCAGGAGTACATTCGATCTATATCTCTGTGTCATAACTCTGTTCTTCTTTCGAGGTTTAGTGGATAAAAAGATTTGACTTTTAAGACTATTTCTTATCCTTGTAATAACTTTGTTGATAGTTGTAATAAGTTTCTTTGATTTGAAATAACTGTTCAGCTGTCTTGAGGCGAATCTCTTCTGTTCTGGAAATAACTAGGCCTCCTTTGATTGCTTTTAGGCTGCAAGTGGCTTTTGGTAGCTGAGAGGATTCAATTAGCCTCTGATGTGGCAGTGGAGCCTTCTCAGATTGATGAATTGCTTTATTTTTCTCTAAAACACCTTTAATTTACTTGAGGTCTGTGTTTTAGGCTTAATTAGGCCTAATTTTTGTCTTCTGTTCTTCAAACTGTGTTTAATTGAGCGGATTAGGCTTTAGATAGTCGATTTAGGCCGTAATCCCTTAAAACTACGTAAACAATCTTCAATTCTCCATCTCTACTGTGACTAGATCCTTTAACACTAATACTCTTTGCTTGATTAACTTCGCTGTGTCTTGTTGATGTGCAGGTGTTACAAAGGTTTTATAATGGCGTCAGTGCTCATGAGGCACTGATAAACCTTGATGGGAAACCCTGCAGAATGATCTCTTTCATGAATAAAGGCGTGGGGGATCGTCATCCCCGGCCTTCAATTCTCTTTTTAAAACAGTTGAGAAACCTTGGAAACCTGCAAAAAACAAGAAAAGTTAAGAAAATCTTGCGTAGTTGGGTTTAGACTGCTTTGGAGGTTGAGGTTAGATCGTAACCGTTGGATGAAAGCATCCAACAACAAGGATTTAATGTTGAGGATAATTGAGAGGCGGTTGAATAAAAGGTGGGGGGATTAAGTCAGAACCGTTGATCCACAAAGATCAATGGTTGAGATTAATCGTGAATATATAATGCAGAGGGGCCACATTATAGCGAAATGGGAGAAAATGCAAATTAAAAGGGTGAAAACCTTTGGTGGAGTTAACAAATGGTTAAAATGAAATTTGGGGTTTTTGAAAGATTATAGGCCGTCGGATTAGATCAGCTACAGAGATCAACGGCGGGGATTTGCTTATGAAGTCCCTTGGAGGATGGGTGGAGGGCGATGAATTAAAATGCGAGATTGAACGTGAGCTGTTAGATCTCAGAGATCAACGGCGAATATTACACATGGGACAATGTAATGGAAACGGGGAAAAATGGTTTCGGCCCAAGAAACTGCTGGTGTCGCGTTGCTCTTAAGCGGTGTCCAAAATCTTCATAAAAAACGCGATATGCTTCGCTGCCCACCACGTGTCCTTAAAAAACCACCCATATCGCTTAATTTTTAGGAATTAACGATCGGACGCGAAATCACGCGATATGGGTCCCTGTCCGTTGGATGAAGGGTGGGAAAATCCAACGGTGGAGTTTGGAGCGCGATAAAACAAGATGCGCGAGCGGAAGAAGGTGGGACAAGGTCACGACAGTTTTAATCTGGACCGTCGGATCAGGGAATAGACGGTAAAGATTAATCAATGGGGGCAGTAGGTCCCAAATGAGTTGGGACTATCGGGTTAAATAGGGACCGTTAGATCTTCAACATGAACAACCCAGATTAAATCTTGGGGCTAACGAAATGGAATATGAGGCAGAGGTCGGGCGGAGATCGAGTCATTGTGGGCCGTTGATTTGCAGAGATCAACGGTGGATATTCACCGAAAGGACTTTACAAAACGGGTTTTATGAAAATAAAAAAGGGTGTCAAGCTTTGATCTGGACCGTTGGATGAGTGAAATGAATGGCCCAGATCCAATCAGGGGTTGCCAATTGGCGGGGGAGAGAGGAAAGGCACAAATGAATTTCGCAATGCGATTGAACAAGGACCGTTGATCTTAGGACCAGATCGACGGAGGAGATTAGTTTGTAAATGCCAAAGGCAGATATGCGGGCTTATGAACAGAGCGATGTGGGCCGTCGGATCTGGGCCTGGCGGGGAAAATCAACGGCTGGGAAGCTATCGGAAGGTGGCCAATCAGAGGGGGCAATAACTATTAAAATATGTTCAACGAAAAAACTCTGATGCGATTAGCGCTCGGGACTTAATCGCTTGGTCCTGGGCGCAGGTTATATGGTGGGGAAGTGGTTTGGAGTTTAGCACAAAGGGCTTAAGGCCTAATCGCATCGGAAACCTTTTTAAAGGAAAAAGGTGAAAAGAGGAAAAGAAAACCCCGATTGCGATTGCGCGAAAGGGGCTTAACTGTGGGTCACCGCTCCGGGTCTTATGCAGAAAAAGGAGCTGGGGGCTAAGGCCAAAGGGGCTTAGGGCCTTAGCAAAAAAAT
Source organism: Pinus albicaulis (assembly GCA_034641835.2). Classification (NCBI taxonomy): domain Eukaryota; kingdom Viridiplantae; phylum Streptophyta; class Pinopsida; order Pinales; family Pinaceae; genus Pinus; species Pinus albicaulis. The sequence goes on along the minus strand of CM076583.1, from coordinate 637,727,046 downwards.
GTTGTTTTCATGATTTTTCAAGCATTTCAAAGGATTTTGAAAGCTTCTGATAAGGTAAAAAAGGAGTTTAAAACCTTATTAAAGGGGTTTTTATGAAGGGAAGAAGGGAAATGAGGAGAAATATAGGAATCTTATGAGGAAAAAGGGGATAAAATGGAGGTTAATTATGAGTGAAAGGAGGGGTAAAATGAGGGGGAAATGGAGTTTCCAGCAATCTTTCTCTTCAGGAAAACAACAGATTTTCAGAACTGAGAGGAAAACAACAGTGAAGATTAATCAAAGGATAAGATATCTTCACAAGACTTCAAGAACTAACAATTTGGCAATAAAATTGTTTCTTGAAGGCTTAAAACATGATTTAGCCACCATTTGATATGAAAATTTTTATAGGTGGTTAACAGTGGCTCCACATGGGAATGGCACCTTCTTGAAGGTGTCAAGAACTTCAGACTTGTATTCTCTGGGGGGCTGATCAATGCCTCATCCATTGGGCTGCAACTTTCTTTACTTGGATGAACTTCTTCTATTCTGATAATGTTAGCAGCCATGAAAAACAATGGAACTCTATCAAAAAAGCTTTCTACCTACCCAATCCTATTGATCTAACATTTTTTCTTCCTTAAGAGTGCATTTGGATTGGAAAACTATTTTACAAACATTTTATTCTTTTGAAATCAAACTAATCTAAGTCTACTTCTTATTTCTCCATGAACTCAGATTAAACAGTTGAGTTCATAAGCTTCTCTACCTAACTACTATCTGTTAGGATTAGACTGTCTAACAGATTTTTATTCTCTAAATTCTGAAACAAGAAATTTAAAAGCATACATGTCAGGATTGAATAGTATAACTTGCTGCTAACCTATGGCATAAAAAAAAGCTACACATAGATTATTATTTGCAGAAAATTAAATAAAAATGGTGAAGGCTTAAGATCTGAAAGTTTTAAGCATATCCTTCTCTTTTCTTCAGCTATGTTTTTGAGTTTGTTTGAGTTGTTTTTCTTTGTTATCTGGTTCAAGTTTTGGGCTTATTAGAACCAGTTTACTTTTGTATTTGACTCAAAAATTGAACAGTTTAGAGTCATTCTTCTTTTGAAAACTCATAGGTTCTGATTTTGAGCTTGTTTGAACTTGTATTTTCTATCCTAATCTACCTAACTGATAAGTCAAGATTACGCTGTTTGGCATATCTAATTTCACTTATCTATCAACAGTAAATTTAAAACTAATTAGTCATGATTAGGCTGTATGACTAACTAGGAGTGTGTTTCTTAGGAGTGGCATTTGAGCTTGCACACTTTCAGACTTTGTTTCTCTTTTTTGGTATGGGGTTGTACCTTTCTTGTTTTTACAATCTGCCCTGTTTTATCTTTTTATTGTTTTTGTATTTTTTATTTTTCTAACTTTGAATGCAATGATGGATGAAATATTTATAATGAGAAAAATATAAAAAGGTTTCTAAACATGATAAGATCAAGAGAAATAATGTTTAAGCATCCTGCCATTGACAGGACCCCCAAACAGTTCAACTCCATTCAATTCTTGCAAGAAATAAGCATTTTTACCAGCAGTAGAATGAATGAGATAAGGGCCAAGCCATAAGTTAACAAATTTTCCATGCTTGCCCTTGTCCTCTCTTCTTGAGTCCCACTTTAACACTTTGTCACCAATATTAAAATTACTGGCTTTTGTTCTTTTGTCAAAAAGCTTCTTGATGCTCTCTTGATTTTGTAATGCTTTGTTGTAAACCTCCTCTCTAGTTTGCTGAATATGTATAGTTTGATTAATCCTTCTGATCAGGTCATTATCTTCAGACTGCACTTCTTGGATCAGTTTCATAACTGGCACACCAAGGCTGGTTGGAAAAATTGCATCTATTCCATACACAAGCTGGTAGGGTTACATTCCAATAGATTTCTTAAGTGTTAATATGTCAGCCCATAGTGCATGTACTAGCTTCGTGTGCCAAGAATTCTTGTTGTCCTCCAGCAACTTCTTGATTATGTTCACCAAACTCTTGTTTGAGGATTCTGCCAGCCCATTGCCTTGAGGGTAATAAGCAGTAGAATGACCCAATGTTATCTGATATTTGTGACAGAATTCAACCATCTTCTTAGATCCAAATGTTGCAGCATTATCAGTAATGATCTTCCTAGGACAGCCAAATCTAGAGAGGATATGAGTCTTAATGAATTTTATGATGACAGAGTCATTGGCTTGCCTAGAAGGGATGGCTTCTATCCATTTGGTGAAGTAGTCTGTTGGAGTGAGAATCCATCTATGTTGGGCAGATGATGGTGGATGGATTTCTCCTATGAAGTCAAGTCCCCACTATTGAAAAGGAGCTTCAACAGTGATTGGATGCAGAGGTAAGGGCAGCAATTTTCTTTTGCCTTCAAAAGGTTGGCATTTATAACAGACAATTATCATCTTGTGTACATTTAGAAAGAGGGTGGGCCAATAGTAACCAGCTCTAAGGATTTTGTTGGCTGTAGTCTTCTAGTAGAGGTGGCCTCCACATTCCCCTTCATGGAACTCGTGCTTAACCTTCTCTGCATCATTCTCAGGCAAACATTTAAGTAATAACCCACTTGCATTTTTCCAATAAAGACATTTATCTAGAATGCAGTAGTTTACAACTTTTAACTTTAAAAACCTTGCCTTTGTTTTTGATAAATCAGGAGGTGTATTCAAAGTAAACAAAACATATAGAATATCAGCATATCAAGAGGAATTCATAAAATGGTCTTCAACAATGGGAGCAGCTGACAATTCCTCTTATTCATCTAAAGCATTTATCATATTTATATCAAGAGCTTCAAAATTTGATTCAACCATTACTCTAGCTAGTCCTTGGCCTTTAATGAGTTTAGTGGGCTTGATCTCTAAATCATATTCAAGTATCACATCTATCCACTTACCTCTCTTACCATCTGGGTCCTGTGTTAGAATGTCTTTCACAACTGAATTTGGGACGAAGGCAATGATGTGGGAGTGAAAAATGTAAACTCTGAAGTCTTTTAAGGCTTTGACTAAGGCAAAGGCTTGTTTTTCCATAATGTTGTACTTCAGAGGAGCATCTCTCAATGCCTTGCTAAAGAATGCAATGGGCTACTCTTGTCCCTGTGGATTTTTCTGCAATAGGGCAACAACTATTGTATGTTCTGATGTAAATGAAAAAATGTAAAAATCTTTTGAAAAATCAGGACTTATTAGAACTGGTGTTTTAGTTAATGTTTGTTTTACCAGCTCAGAAGATTTCTTTGCTTCCAAGGTCCATTTAACTCCTTGTTCCTTTTTCAGCATGTTTGTAATGTCTCTTAGGAGCTTAGCTAAGTTGGGTATGAACCTTCTCAAGAAATGAATCTTTCCAATGAAAGATTGAAGTTCCTTGATGTTTCTAAGATGAGTGATTTGCAATATAGCCTCAATCCTCTTTGGGTCTATCTTTATCCCCTCTTCTGATATGATGTGCCCAAGAAGTTTACCTTCTTGGAGACCAAACAGTGTTTTCTTTGGATTTAAAGATATCCCAAACTTTCTGCATTTCTCGAATACTTTTCTCAAGTGTTCTAAGTGCTCTTCATCTGTCTTGGAAAAAACAGTGACATCATCAAGGTAAATAATGATGAAGTAGCCCAATTCTTCCGAGAATGCAATGTCCATGGCTATCTGAAAAGTAGCACCAACATTCATTAAACCAAAGGGAATTTTCACATACATGAAAGTGCCCCAAGGTGTAGTAAAGGCTGTCTTTAATTGATCATTAGGATGTACTAATTTCTGATTGTATCCTGAGAAGCCATCAAGCAAAGAAATTATTTTAGAACCAACTACCCGTTGAAGTATATGGTCAATCTTGGGTAAAGGGTAGTTGTCCTTCAATGAGGCTTTGTTTAATTCTCTAAAGTCAATACAAAGCCTAATCTCTCCTGTTTTCTTCCTAACTGACACTAAATTAGACACCCATTCTGAATATCTAATAGGAACAATAATACCAGCTTCATACATTTTCTTGATTTCATTCTCAACCAAAGGTAACTGAACAGGGTTTATTCTGTGCAGTTTTTGTTTAAATGGCTTTTGGTTTTCCTTGAGAGGTATCTTGTGCTGAATTATTTCAGTGTCATAGGATTTCAGATCCTCATAACTCCATGCAAAAACATCAGAAAATTCTTTAAACAACTCTATGTATTTCAGTTTGATGTGAGCTAGTAAAGTTTTAGACAGTTTGATCATCTTTGGTTTTAGTTCACTACCTATATTACACTCTTCAACTTCAGATTCAACAAGCTCCAATTTTGGTTTCTTGGCCACATCGTTGAAATCAAACAACTCTTCTAAAGGGACCAGACCCTTTGGAAAACTTTGATTGTTAGACTACAGAATTTCCAAGTCTTCTTTTCCTAACTCTGAACTAATTTCTGTTGTGTTTTCAAGTTTGTTAGACAACAAATTTACATCAGCCATCTCTGGAGACTCTTCTTCTTCATCAAGTAAATTTTCTTCACTAGGACAGTCTGTTTCATAGTCTGAATCTGAACTTTGTAGTTCAAATTCATTTATGGACTACATGAAGTATTATATTTGTTTGTCTCCATCAAACACTTGCCAATATTTCTCGTTATTAGGGACAGCTGGTCTGAATTTAATCTGAGTTGTGCATTGTTTGGTTTCAAATGGTGTTAAACATGTTCTAGCAACGAAAGCTAAACTGTGGGCGAGGATATTCTTTTCTCTTGGGACAAAAATAAGTTGGGATTCCTCAAAATTTTTCAAAAAATCCATGATGTCGTTCCTGTAGGCTCTAAGTCTGGGGTGTTTGGCACTATATTCCCCATTTACTTGCCTAAAAACTAATTCTGAATCTCCATAAACTTTTATTCTTTTGGCTCCTAATTTCTTCAACAAGTGTAAGCCTAAAAGAAGGGATTTGTATTCCGCTATGTTATTTGAACACTACAAATTTAATCTGTAGGAATGGCCTTCAGTGTGATTATTTTCGGTGTTATGTATCCAGACGCCTGCACCAGCAGTGCTCCTAGTGCAAGACCCATCGAAATTCATACTCCAAAGAGGAGTAGTTCCAGGTTCAGCAGTTTGGTTACTATCCTCTTCAACTAGTGTGATTTCGGATTGTTCTTGAAGATCGGCACTTCGTTGAATTTGTTTTAATTCCTTAGGTTTTTTATTGCGTTGAGGACTACTTTCTTGACTCTCAAGGTTTAAAAGAAATGGACGAATGATTTGTAGCTCTAGACCTGCGTTTTGTTTGCTGTAGTTTTCTGGTTTATCAAACTGTCTTGAAATTTTTGTCTCGTCTTCCTCCTCCTCTCTATCCGCCATTAATTCAGTTAAGGTCACTTGTTCAGTGAATGTTTCATCATTGAAAAGGATAAACGAGTCAAGGCTTGTATTTACAGAATAAAGGGGAGATTTTTGTGGTCTCTCTTGGCTAGTAACCATGTATTGCACATGAGACTCCCCGTAAAGTCTTCTAGTTTGATTAAAAACATGGATAGTTGCATATGTCATATCCATCTGCATATTTCCTTGTAACTTAGCTCCCCAATATCTTGATAACAGCATACCATACATTGGGGGTACATCAGCCACTACAATATCCATGACTAAACACTTGGCTGGAATTTGTGCTAAGTTAACACAGAGGTCTTTGGTTAATCCTAAACATTTCACTCTGCTTGAGTCAAAGGAGTAAAGATCTTTGTAAGATCTGGTGATTTCAAGGCCGAGACTCTCCATTACAGCTTTGGGCATTAAATTGTGTGAGGCCCCAGAATCATGCATAGTGTTGTGCAAAATTTTGTCATGAATCTGTAAACTAACATAAAAAGGAGGAACTGGTCCTTCTTGATATCTACCTTCGATCTTGGGACCAAATATGAGCTTTGGTTGGTCATTGTTAAGATTGACAGTATCGTTATTCTCTTCTATATTAAAAGCCTTCAAAATTTGGGATCTATACACATTTTGGGTGGCTAATTCAGTAAGGGGAACAAAGATCTTTATCTTGGCAATTTCCTAGTCCAAACTGAAAGGTAGCTGACTTCTTACAAGGTTTGTTTCAGCCTTGTTAACCACCATTTTATCAGCGAGATCAGCTTGCTGATTTTCTCTATTTACATTGGTTATAATTGTTTTAATAGGAGCACTAGCTGAGGTACTAGCGCTGCTAAGATCTGCACTCTGTTTTTCATTGTTTTGAGTGCTTTTTTCTTTACTTTTATCAAAATTTCCAGCCACTGTTTTGTCTTTCTGTTTCGTAACTTTGGGTTTATTTACAGGGTTGTTTTTTGTAGAATTTTCAGAGGTTTTAGTCTTGGGAGTTTCCTGATTGCTTTTACTCCTAAGGTCATATTCCTTTGTGGTTTCTATGATGACATTTTCCATTTCCTGATATTAAAATTCATCTTCTGCTCTCTTGTCATCATAGGGTGTATATAGACCTTGTTTTCTAGTGTAATGAACTTCAAAATCATCATTGTCTACTCCCAGCATGTTGATTTCATCTTCCTATGTTTTTTCACTTGTTTCTTCAACCTCAATTACATAGTTTTGATGAAAAGGAGGAGTAATCTATTGATCATCCTCCCTTGGTCTATTATGAGGTTGGTTTCTCCTAAAATTCTGATTTTGGTTTTGATTTCTGTTTTGAGGAGCTGTTTGGTTTTGACTTGCTTGTGCTCTCTCAAGTATGCTCATATTTTTCATCATCTCCTCCATCATTCTTTCCATCTTTGAGCTAGATGTGGAAGGTGTTGATTCCTCTCTAAAGGACACTTTCTTCTCATTCCTCATTCTTGCTCTTTTCTCCATTAAATTAACTTCCACAGCAAGAGCTCCTTTTTGCATATCTTCAAGAGTTAAAGGATCTCTCTCTCTCAGCTGATAGGCCATTTCAGGATCAAATCCTTAGGAAACTTGTTTAAAGCTGAGCCTTGTGGAGGTTTTAAGTCTGGGGGAAGGGCATTATAAACACTGTTGAACCTAGTGCAATAAGCTTGTACACTCTCCCCAGTGTTTCTTTGGAGATTCTTGTAATCAGAAAGCATTTGGAGAGGGTTCTTCCTGACTTCCCATTTGTTTAAGAATAACTGATGGAAGGCTTGGAGACCATTAATACTGTGAAGGATTAAGCCTTTAAACCATTTTCTTACTTCTCCCCCTAAAATCTGAGCAAATAATCTAAGTTTGATAGTTTCATCATCAATCTCATTTCTGTCAAAGTAGTCATGCATCTTATCCACATGTTGTGAAGCAGTAGTAACATTACTGGCATCATACAATGGTATCTTGGACTGATAGTCCTATGGGAGATTGACTAATGGTAAAGGAAGGACCAACGGGGCATACCATGTATCCATGATAGGGGGTGGAGGTGGATTAACAAGAGGGAAAATGGGTTGAAGTGGAGTGTTTTGGACAATGGGTGTATGGGTAGCAGAAGTGGATGGAACAACAATAGATTGTTGAGATGATCTTGGATGAGAGAAACCAAAATTGTGAAGGAAATGTAAATTTGGTGGTGTAGTTTCTCTACTACCAGGATGTTCACTTCTTTCTGGGGATGAAAGTGAAGACTCTAAATCTAGCTGATCTAAATCATCAAGTGACCGAGTTCTAAACGGATTTCTTAAGTCAACTTGTGATTCTTGTAGAGCTGTTAGGTTTTCAGGGACATAATGAGCTCTATGGGGTGATCCGGAAACAGTTGAAGATTTAACCTCAGGAGACTTCCTAAGGATTATTTCAGGGTTATCAAATATCTCAGGAGGGTTTGGGTTAGGGTAAGCTCTAGTATGAATCTTTCTAGGAGCCACTATGCTGTGTTTTTTAGACCCAACTAAACAAGAAAAGTTTTAACCAAATATGACAATCTTTATGAGGATAACTGATCTTTTAAACAAGAAAACATTAATCCTAAAGTCTTCTTAACTGAGTTTCTATGATGTTATGATGATAATGGGTCTTCCCAGTGGATTCTTAAGGTCTGTTTAGGATTTTGGAGTCGCCAGGTGGAGATTTTTAGCTCTTTTGGAGGTAAAATGTTTTAGGGTCCACCACCATGTTTATTTGAATACCAATCTGAAATATTTTTTGGGTTTTCTGAGATATTTCAATCATATGGGTTCTAAGAATGTCCTAAATTTGTTTCAAAACTTAGCTACGGTGATGAGACAAAGAGAGTTTACTCTTATGGCTAAGCTAGCTGATCCTTCAAGGTTTGATAAGTTCTTATGAGAATCCTAAGGTTTCCTTAGTTTGTCATTGATTCAAATAAGTTTTATCATGATTACCATTTGCTTGGTAGTGCTTGAAGAGGGCTACTTGTACTTACTGAACAATGTTCTTGAATCAAGGGTTTTCCTGAGGTCCTTAAGCATGTATAGGTGTAATTTCACTCAGAACTTCCCCAATGGAGTCGCTAGAAATGTTATCTCCCCATAATTTCAGCAGATTGGTGAGACTAAAACTGCGGAGAGGACATTGGAACCACTTTGGGATTCTAGGATCTAGCCCTCCTGAATCCAGAGAGGGATCTCTCTATAAGTGCAAATATTGATTTATCTTTAAGGCTTGAAATGTGATATTAGGCTAGTTATTAAGAACAAGGGTTTTTGTTTGGTTTTGGATGGTTGAGCATGATTTTTAGTTGAGTGGAAAGTCCTAAAATGAAAGAGTTCCAAAGGGGTGAAGGTATAAGCAATCAGAACAAGATTCTGTTGATAGGATAGATATGACATTGGTTTTTAGTCCATTGGGCTATGGAGTCATAAAAGGGTTTAATTGTGCAACAATTTCAAGAGTGGTCCAAGGGGCAAGTCATCTATATCACAAGATATCTTAGATAAAATGATGGAATGGAACAATAAAAGTGTTGAAGGGGTGAAAAAAGACAATAATTTCAACTAGGATTTATCAATCTTTCCAAACAAGAAAAGCCTTTTAAGTAACTGTTTAAAACCAACCAAAGGACAGGGCTAACCATAGAATTCTTTGGACAAGCTTGTATTAAAGCTAACTTATCAGACAAACAATCCAGTAATCCACATAAATAGTTTCAGAAGGGATGAAAACGTATAAGAAAACAAAGTGCAGCCTAAGATCAGATAAGATACCCTTAAATCTAAACTACTTTCAGCCTACTCTTAGGGAAACTTTCAGAATTACCTTTGGAGAAAGAAACTAGAAGACAGGGAAAACCATGAAATTTTCTAGTCAAACTCTACTAAGCATATAATGAAAATATCATTCAAGAACTTCCTTTCAAGATTTGCACATCAAGAGAAGGACAAACCAAAATTCCTTGATAATGTTTACACTTAGCTTAAGTCATTCTTAAACACACAATTTGGAGGAAAACATTGAGATAAAGCTTATCAGTTAGAGAAGGGTACTGTAAACAGTAAATCCTAACTCTATGCTTCCTGTTCTTTATTAGAGAATAAGTGGACAAAATGGAATATATGAAAGGAAAACAATAAAACAAAAAGAAGCACTTCACTAGTGATATAGACCAAGATACTAAGAATCAGCTTGTATATTGATGTCAATCCAGTTACATTCTTCAAGTCCAATGTTTCAGTACAACAATCATCTTCTCTTCTCAGCCTAACTTATTTGATCACAAACAGAGCTTCAAGAGCCTCTGAACACTATTTACATGTAGAAATTTTCGAGCACAAGTATTATATCAAAGTTCAGCAACCAACCCTTTACAATGTGCTCCTCAAGAAGATTTTATAGGAAAATGAGGAGGTGGAAATATGTCTAGGGTTCAAGTATCATTAATTCTACAGTTAATGCAATTCTTTGCCTTGAAAACCATGCAAGGCATAAGGCAGGAATACATTCGATCTATATCTCTGTGTCATAACTCTGTTTTGCTTTCGAGGTTTAGTGGATAAAAAGATTTGACTTTTAAGGGTATTTCTTATCCTTGCAATAACTCTGCTGATAGTTGTCATAAGTTTCTTTGATTTGAAATAACTATTTAGCTCTCTTGAGGCGAATATCTTCTGTTCTGGAAATAACTAGGCCTCCTTTGATTGATTTGAGGCTGCAGGTGGCTTTTGGTAGCTGAGAGGATTCAATTAGCCTCTGATGTGGCAGTGGAGCCTTCTCGGATTGATGAATTTCTTTGTTTTTCTCTAAAACACCTTTAATTTACTTGAGGTCTGTGTTTTAGGCTTAATTAGGCCTAATTTCTGTCTTATGTTCTTAAAATTGTGTTTAATTGAGCGGATTAGGCTTTAGATAGTCGATTTAGGCTGTAATCCCTTAAAACTACGTAAACAATCTTCAATTCTCCATCTCTGCTGTGACTAGATCCTTTAACACTAATACTCTTTGCTTGATTAAATTTGATGTGTCTTGTTGATGTGCAGGTGTTACAGAGGTTTTATTATGGCGTCAGTGCTCATGAGGCACTGATAAACCTTGATGGGAAACCTTGCAAAACGATCTCTTTCATGAATAAAGGCGTGGGGTATTGTCATCCCCGGCCTTCAATTCTCTTTTTAAAATAGTTGAGAAACCTTGGAAACCTGCAAAAAACAAGAAAAGTTAAGAAAATCCTGCGTAGTTGGGTTTAGACTGCTTTGGAGGTTGAGGTTAGATCGCAGCCGTTGGATGAAAGCATCCAACGACGAGGATTTAATGCTGAGGATAATGGAGAGGTGGTTGAAAAAAAGGTGGGGAGATTAATTCAGAACCGTTGATCCGCAAAGATCAATGGTCGAGATTAATCGTGAATATATTATGCGGAGGGGCCACATTATAGCGAAATGGGAGAAAATGCAAAGGAAAAGGGTGAAAACCTTTGGCGGAGTTAACAAAGGGTTAAAATGAAATTTGGGGTTTCTGAAAGATTCTGGACCGTTGGATTAGATCGGCTACAGAGATCAACGATGGGAATTGTCTTATGAAGTCCCTTGGAGGATGGGTGGAGGGCGATGAATTAAAAGGCGAGATTGAACGTGAGCCGTTAGATCTCAGAGATCAACGACGGAGATTACACATGGGACAATTTAATGGAAATAGGGAAAAGTGGTTTCGGCCCAAGAAACCGCTGGTGTCACGCTGCTCTTAAGCGGTTTCCAAAATCTTCATAAAAAACGCGATATGCTTTGTTGCCCGCCACGTGTCCTTAAAAAACCGCCCATATCGCGTAATTTTTAGGAATTAACAATCGGACGCGAAATCACGCGATATGGGTCCCTGGCCATTGGATGAAGGGTAGGCAGATCCAACGCTGGAGTTTGGAGCGTGATAAGACAAGATGCGTGGGTGGAAGAAGGTGGGACAGGGTCACGACAGTTTTAATCTGGATCGTCAGATTAAGGAATAGACGGTCAATATTAATCAATGGTGGCAGTAGGTCCCAAATGATTTGGGCCTATCGGGTTAAATAGGGACCGTTAGATCTTCAATATGAACAACCCAGATTAAATCTTGGGGCTAACGAAATGGAATATGAGGCAGAGGTCGGGCGAAGATCGAGAAATTGTGGGCCGTTGATCTGTAGAGATCAATAGTGGATATTCACCGAAAGGACTTTACAAAACGGGTTTTATGAAAATAACAAAGGGTGTCAAGCTTTGATCTGGACCGTTGGATGAGTGAAATGAACGGCCCAGATCCAATCGGGGGTTGCCAATCGGCGAGGGAGAGAGGAAAGGCACAAATGAATTTCGCGATGCGATTGAACAAGGACCGTTGATCTTAGGACCAGATCGACAGTGGAGATTAGTTTGTAAATGCCAAAGGCGGATATGCATGCTTATGAACAGAGCGATGTGGGCCGTCGGATCTGGGCCTGGCGGGGAAAATCAACGGCTGGGAAGCCATTGGAAGGTGGCCAATCGGAGGGGGAAATAACTATTAAAATATGTTCGACGAAAAAACTCTGATGTGATTAGTGCTCGGGACTTAATCGCTTGGTCCTGGGCGCGGGTTATATGGTGGGGAAGTTGTTTGGGGTTTAGCACAAAGGGCTTAAGGCCTAATCACATCGGAAACCTTTTTAAAGGCAAAAGGTGACAAGAGGAAAAGAAAACCCCGATTGTGATTGCGCGAAAGGGGCTTAACTGTGGGTCACCGCTCCGGGTCTTATGCAGAAAAAAGAGCTGGGGGCTAAGGCCAAAGGGGCTTAGGGCCTTAGCAAAAAAAGGTTGTTTTTCATGATTTTTCAAGCATTTCAAAGGATTTTGAAAGCTTCCGATGAGGTAAAAAAGGAGTTTAAAACCTTATCAAAGGGGTTTTTCTAAAGGGAAGAAGGGAAATGATGAGAAATAGAGGAATCTTATGAGGAAAAAGGGGATAAAATGGAGGTTAATTTTGAGTGAAAGGTGGGGTAAAATGAGGGGAAAATGGAGTTTTTAGCAATCTTTCTCTTCAGGAAAACAACAGATTTTCAGAATCGAGAGGGAAACAACAGTGAAGATTAATCAAAGGATAAGATATCTTCACAAGACTTCAATAACTAACAATTTGGCAATAAAATTGTTTCTTGAAGGCTTAAAACATGATTTAGCCACCATTTGATATGACAAATTTTATAGGTGGCTAACAGAGTACTAATGTCGAACAATGCATGACAAGATTTTGGTCGAGTAGTCTCTTCTAGCTCTAGATATTGTAAAGTTTCCACTTATTGATCTTCTTCAATTTCACAATGTATCTAGAACAATTGATTCTCATTGCATTTATTCCCTTTACTATACTTTTTGTCACAATTGAAACACATGCCCTTTGCTCTTCTTTCATCCTTTTGTTGAGGAGTCAACCTTTTCGGTTTAGAGAGGGGAGCATGATTTTCTATATAGTTATTAGTGACCAATTTTCATGGGCCATATTTTTACTTTCATCTTTCCTTGCCAAAGTAAAAATATGCCCTAGAAATTTAGGTTCAAATATATGCAACTCATGTTGGATGCTTTCCTTTAAAGTTCTCATAAACAACTCAAACAAATTATCCTTCGAAATATTGTTTACTCTAAGGCTCAACTTTTGGAATTGTTGAATGTGCTTTGCAATTGGACCTTTTTGTCAAATATTTACCAATTGACTAAAGAATTTGTTTCTCTTAATATATCTATAATGTGCTATCAATTCCTCTATAAAAATGGACCAAGCTATAATATAAATATTTTTTCTTTCACAAAGACAATAACACCATACATGCTGGTCTTGTTCTAAAAATATGGATGCAATTTTGTAAGGATTTCATTTGATGTAGATCAAAGCATTGATCATTTTGAAATATTCATATTACATTATCATTACCATAAAATTTTCTCATGTCGATATTTTAAATGCAATATTTCCTTAGTGCTGACTTGAGGCCCTAATGATGTGGATCTTGGATTGAAAATTCATGATTATGGTTACGTGATTCAAAATTCGAGCTCTGTAATTGTGACAACATACCCCCATATGAGATTGATTCTCAACAACATGCTTCTCCTTATGTTCGTGATTTCCATGGATCTCCACATCCATTTTAGGAAGCCTCTCCAAGAGAAGATTTTCCATGGAAATCATGGATTTTTTAAATTCTTCCTTAATTTCATTCATCTTATTTTTTATCCCTTCCTTATTTTCATTCATTTTCTTTTCTATTTCTCTTTTAAGATTTTCTTGAAAACCTTAGAAATCCACCTTTTTGAACATACTACCATCAATTTCATAAATTGAGATAACCTAAATTCTAAGCCTTAACTTTCTTCATGAGTTAAATATGAGCCTTTAGTACATTTAATTGGAGGCATGTTGGAAAATAATAATAAGCACTCCTCTTTATTACAAATTTCAGTCACAAAAAAAGAATTTTCTAATCGACAATTAGGTAACTAGTAAGTTACATACCTTTATTTAGAGAATATAATAATGATTGAAGTTTTATTGATATATCTCTTAGATTTGAGCCCTTTTAGATATGTAAATTTGTTCTGTAATACTCTAATATGTCTTTTCTGCAATTCCACTAGTGTGAACTGAATTTGATGTGTCAAGTAAAATTCATAGTAACTTCCCTAAAACTTTCTTATTTTTGGCCTCTTCCCACAAGCAAACTCGTATAATGTGATATGTGTCCAATTCTTCAAATATAATTATTAAATTTATACTTGAGGTACTTCTATATATCTCCTAAAATATCTAAATATTTCACAGTTTGAAAAAGTCCCAGATAGGAAGATACAACAAAAACACTAAGCTTACTTGTTTTAAATTTATTTTAGGACTTTAAACAAACCCTAACTTCCATAGGGTATAACTCCAAAATTATAGCAAACCAAATTCTATTGGAAATTGATTTTAGGAGCACACAAGAACCTGTACTTCCTTAGTGCATATATCCAAAATTATAGTGAGCTAAGATCTAATATTTGAATTATATGTTCACCATGATTTCCCCTCAAATTGATCCAAGTTTCACATTTTGAAACATCACAGTTAAAAAGTTTAGCAAAAATGTTGAACTAACATGTTTGAGACATATTTCTAGAGCATTTAGAAACCCTAAATTTTTTGGAACATGTCTATGAAAATATAGTGAACCAAGGTCTGAAATTTGAAACCAATATCTCCCAATATGTCTTCTCAATATTATCCAATTTTTATCTTTGGGAACCTCCCATAAAAAATTATAGTCAAAATGCCAAGATGACTTGTTTGAAGCAACAAAACCCTAGGATAATGAGCTCTAAAACAAAATATTATGATCAACGTGCCTTAAAAATGATAAGACAACAATAATTACAGTCCTTTTTGAGGGGGGGACCTCATTTTACAATGAATACAATGTATAAGAAAATATTTGATGATATTAAGACTAGGTTTCCTTAGTGTATATATAGGAGGAAAAGGGTACAATTATCATAAAATGGTACCTTGAGGGGTTTTGGCCTACATAATATTATAACAATATAAATGCAATCACTCAATATCTAGATATTAATAAGGGGTTTTTGGGTTAACATGGGGCTTAACAATATACAAAAGTACATCCATCTAGTGTGATCATTTGTCTATCTTAACATGAAGGGAAGCAATTTATGTTATGTTAAATGATTTTTTAAAGTATGTATTATATTATTTGCATGAATACCTCCACATGGTGTATGTTGTGTTGGGTGTAGTGGGGGTGTCAAAGGGGAGTGGGGTGGCGGCCTCCCTATTTGGGATAATTCTTAGTGGGGTGAAACCCCCCTTACTTGAGGGGTTTGTAGGGGGAAGTAGTCCCCTTGTGCAAGGGTTTAGGGCGAATACCCTAGGAAATAAATAAATAAAATAAAATTGGTTGGTATTTGGCATCCATTTGCGGTTTTGTTTTGGCACACAATTTTCACTTTTTATCAGTATTTTGCACATGGTGGTTTAGCCCATGGTTTTGTGGTTTCAATTAAGGAACTTGTTATGGTCCCGTGAGTTGTTAGATTGGTGAGATCAAATGCACAGGGTAACATCAGAACAGTCTTTGGAGTCATAGGACCTAGCCTTCCTGGACTCGGAGAGGGCTCTTTCTATTTTGTGCAAAGGATGTGAACTTGTTTGCTTTTAGGGTTTGATTTTAGGCTAGTAGTTAAGTTTAGGGTTTGTTTGTTTGTTTTGGTTGGGTAGATGATCAAGTAGAATAGATGGAGTGAGGAAATATTCAAGTAATTGGGCTATGGATGGAAAGTTCAATAGTGAATCAGAGTGCATCACAGGGCAAATCTAGCATGGTCAGATGGATTTTCAAGGTTTATGTGAGACTGAATGAACATCAAGTTTGTGAGCAAAGTAGGGAAAAGGGAACTTAAGAATCCTTTGTCAAATACTTTAACAAAAAGGGACTTCAACACTATTTAGAATAAAGAAGTAATCAATAGACAGGGCACACCAATAAATCTTTGATTCAACTCAAGCAAATAAGCATTTCAGACAAACAATCCAATGAAATATAGAAGACGAGAAACTCATTTAACTTCTAGTGATTTCACCTTCAAGGTTAGAAAACATTTAAGATAAACATATAAATTTAATCAAAGAAGAGGGAACTCCTAAACATCATTGATCATAGCCATAAAGATCTTCAAAACAACTATTCAAGCATGGAAAAAGGGTATGATCGAAACATAGCCTCTTTGGCAAAACCTAATTAGTGGTACTTCAAAGAAAGATCTCAAGAACAATGTTTTAGTGACATCAAACAAGCAGGGCTAACCATAAAACATCTTTGATACCTACTGTATTGAACCATTCATGAGATAAACACGCTTAGGTGGGTCTAGAGAGCAACTAAGAATTCTCTAAACTGACCTAGCAGAGGAAAACATAGAGGTAGTGGAGAACAAACAGAGCTAAGGTGCCTTTGAAAAACATTTCTTAGTAGAAAACCTTTGTCCTACTACAATATAGAAGGATGAACTAACATGATACATAAGAAAACATGAACTGAATAGAAGCACATCACCATTAACCAAGCTCAGGGATCCTGCAAGCAAGCCTTCTCCATCATCAACCAAGACAAGCCATTCACAAACTCCACAACACCAATTTCTTCTTCAATCTCCAAAAAACCATATATTGCTCTCAAGAGTCATCAAATGCCAAACTTTTACAATGAGGCCCTCATGCTCTATTTATCTAGCAAAGGAGGGAAAAAACCCTAACTAGGGTTTGGAAATGTCAAAAATAGCCATAAATGTCATTTATGTCTAAGATAACATGCAAGGCCCAAGACACAAAATATCTCATGAAATAAATGCAAAAATATCTCCAAGCACCTAACTTTGGAGTGATTTGCCTCAAAAAACACTAAAATATCATTTTTCCATCAATGAGTGTCTTCTGTTGACTTTTTGGCCTAAAATGCACAGTGAGGTCTGAAAGCGTAGCGCCATGCATGAGAGAAACTGGGTCAACTTGCAGCCAAGTTTTGATGCCCTTCCCAATGCTGGAATTGGCTCCGTGATGGCCCGTTGGAAAGCTTGCTGAGTATACTTTCCAAAAATACCCTTGGTTTTATGATTGAGCTCCATTAACATTTATAAAATGAAAAATTCCGAAAACTTCTCTAGGCGCAACGCCAGGCCTGTAAATGAGGCAGAAAGGTGAAAAATGAGGTATGTTTTGGCCTTTTGAGGGTTCAAAAATGCTCCAAATGCTCTAAAATTTAGTGAGAATATTGTACTTGAGAAAAGGAGTCCAAAAATGCTGAGTTTTCCTTCTGAGGATGCCTGATATGAAAATGTAGCGCTAGGGGTGCTACGCTTAGAGGCCTCAAAATTTGCAAAAAACCAAAATTTGTCAAAATTTTCCCAAAATTGGTGGATGTCTTCTTCATGAGGTTTGAGAGGCCTGTAGAGAAGCTTGAGCCAATATTCCAAGGTTTTCTTAGCCTTTTTCCTCTTTGAGTGCTTGTATCTTGGCATGGGCCTTTTTGAGTTCAACCCTTGCAATTTGGTTTCTCCGGGCATAATGCTTGGTCATCTTCCTTTGGAGATCAAGATCCTTATTGGATTTCTCCAATTTAGCCTCCAAGTGTATGTTGGCTCTTTCTAACCAAGGCTCCCAATCATATGCTATCTCCATGGCCAAAAGCTCATCTAGAGGGAGCTACTCTGCCAAGGCTGATTCTTGTTCTCTTTGTTTTTCCAATGCGTTCTTCAAACCCATGGTTCTTGGTCTCCTCCTAGACTACCCCTCTTCATCCTCACTTTCCTCATAGGTGCCCATGAATTCCTCTAGCTTTACCTGTGCCCTTTGAGCTTCTTTCTGGGCCCTGATTGCTCTTGCCTCATAAATGGCATTTTGTGCCCCTAGATGCATGTTCTCCATCTCAAGGGCATCATTCACACTCTTACCCTATTTAGATTTTCTTGGAGGTCTTCAATTAGGGAATTTTTGTTCTGGATGAGCAAGTTTGAGATCCTTGCGTCATTCTCCTCATCACTGTCAATCTGAATGATTTCAAATTCTCTCTCAACCTCATGTTGATCTTCTTCTTCTTCCTTTACCTTTTGTTTGCCTTTGTCAAGCTTCTGAGCTGAGGTGGATGGACTGATCCCTTGCCTTTTAGAGGCAACAAACACAAGCCTTTTTCCTCTTTGATATGTCAATGGCAGAGGTTTGGTGGTGATCATTTCAGTGTCTTTATCATGGCTGCCTTCATTTGTTTCCATGTTTTCCTGTTCACTACCCTTACTGCTGCTTACCTCTTTGCCTTCAACATCAACCTCACTTTCAACCTCTTCACTAATTTCTGCATTTTCATTTTGTTCTTCATTGTAGCTGCTTGCCTCATCATTGCTGTGATCTTCATTTTCAGTATCAGTCTCTTCATTTTCTTCACTGTTTTCATCTTCATCTTGGCTGCTCTCTTCATCTTTTCCCTCATCTATGTCATGACTAGGAGCCTCACTGTTTTGACTGTCATTAGGGCTCTTAGTCTCTCTACTGCCCTTAGGATCATCCTATATTTCTTTGTCACTTTCCTCATCTTCATCATTATCCACCTCCATGTATTTTGCTTCATTGTTGAGCTCTTCTTCATCATTGCTTAATTCATTTCCACTGTCAGCTTCCTCATTTTCTTCATTGTTATCCTCTTCCTCTGTTTCCATGTTTTCTGCCTCTTGTTGGCTCAGCTCATCATCACCCTCAGCTTCACTTTGGTTTGATTCATTGTCATCCTCACCCTCATGGTCACTTGCTTGTTCATTGCCACTGCTTTCTTGATCTGATGCATTAGGAGAAGGTGAGAAAGGGAGATTTTCTTGAGGAGAGGCTACTTGTGTAGATGATGAGGCATGATCTGGAGGAGGTGATGGAGGAGTGGAGGGAGGAGGATGAGATGATGAGGGTAAATTAAGATAATGATGAGGTTGTGGGCTTGTGAATATTTCATGAGCTATGAACACCTCCCAAGGTATGCCTTTTTGCTCCAACTGATGTAGTACCACCATCTTGATCAAGGAGTGGTGGAACAAACTCTGCATTTGCTAGGAATAACTCCTCCTTTGGACTACATAAGACATATTTTCAATACTCCTATACAAGTAATAGGGAAAATGAAACATTTTGACCCTAGTGAAATGCATGAGTAATCTGATATGGTAGGAGTAGAGCCTAGAGTATCTCCCCTCACAGGAAAAATATTTCATGATGACCTTCATTAAGGGTGCATACCTCTCTAGCAGGTGTGAGAAAGGGAAAATAGTCTTGCAGCCTTCTTTGTACCTAGGCTTGAGGAATGGCTCATAGCAACTCATGTCTAGCTTTTCTCTCTTGAACCATTTCTCACCAACATCAGGTATACCTGTAGCACTAGAGATGGTATTTGATGAGAGTTCAAAGGTCATCGCTACCAAGCTTGATTGTTTGTTATGTAGGTTAAGAATGAATAACCTTGTGAGATTTGGGTGATTTTGTACTTGTTGGACCCTTTCACAAAACTGGAAACACCCTACATTCTGAAAGCATGTGAGAATCGTGAGAGAGGTAGTAATCTCCACAGTGTCTTGGGGTTAAAATCTGTTAACCTTCCCACCCTTGTGCTTTTGCCTCATAGGCACTTGGCCTCCTTCACTGCTCACACTCCCTTCTTCTCCTGACATGGTGATTAGTGTAGCTTTCAAACAACCCTAGGAATACTTGTAAAACTTGATAGGATGAGTGAAATGGAATAATTGGGAAAGGCATTTTTTTGCAAGTGAGTGAGATGGAGATGTGGGTTTATGACTGATTCCCATTTGAGCTTTGATGAAGGGTAACTTGAACTCACTGTAACTACCCTAATTGACACTTGTCTTTACTGATAATTTCTTGTTTGGAGGTCAAAACAAAGTGTTTTCCATGAGGACTTGGGGTTTCCAGTCACTAGAGTTTAGTTAATTTATTTTAAGAATACAATCAGGAATTTGACTGGAGGAGAGGGGAAAACATGCACCTACCGGCTTTTAACTCCTATGCAAGTCCTTGGATGCATCTTGGAGGTGTTCCCTTGTGATTTTTTGGTAATTTTTCAAGTGAAAAAGGGTTTCTAGCCTAGGCGTAGCGCCTGCACGCACAATCGGGTGTCGGGCCCCCTGGGCTCAGTGCCTGCCTGCGTGCAGGTCTCCTAAGCACAATGCTACATGATGTTCTGGGCCGGTCAGGCCTCTTGAGCGTAGCGCCAGGAAATTATGGGCCTGTCGGGTCTCCTCCTGAGCATAGCGCTGCACGATGCCCTACCTGTTGGGCAAGTCTGGGCGAACAGGTAGCACCCACTTGTATGCGCAACGCGCTCACCCGAACACGTAGCACAGTGTGTTTTTACACTGCAAAAACTCCCCAAAGCGCAACACCTACACCAAAGCATAGCGCCAGGTAACCTTGCCCAAATTTAGACTGAAACTTAGAAATTTCTTCTCGAAGGATCCTTACTCTTTTTGCAAGTGACAAATGAACTGAGTGATAAACAAAATGCTCTTTTATAGTCTTAGGAAGACAAATTTATCCCTTGTAAACCCACTTTCTAATGTTATTTAGTCTCTTTGTCATTTTTATTAATATTCTTTTTGACCTTTTGTAGTAGGTGACTTAAAAAACATAAAAATGGTCATTTTCCTTCTAACCATTTTTTCTTTGCTGCTCTTCAGGTTGCTAACAAGGTGAAATCTGACTCCCTTTGGCCTATTGATGCCTTTAACTCTTGTTTTGCAGATGTTTGTTTGAGTCACATGATTTACTATGTTTTTTCTTGTTCATGCCTTTCAACCACTTTCAGTGAATAAGTGCCAATAAAACTTTGAAGTGACTCTCTTCCCTCTGATCTTTGGAGCATGATAAATCCATTTTTTACAAGCACCACAACTTTCACAATCATGTATGTAATTATCTCCTCTCTGGCCACTTCTGATCTATTGCAGGTGCCATGACATAATGATTTATCCCTTTCTGATGTTCTTGGAGTTTGACACACTCAGTTGTACAACAACAACCTCATGATCAACTTGGTTTTCCATTCTTGAAATTCAACCCTATGCTTTATTCCTTTGATCATTGAGTGCAAATGACTGGAAATGAAGGCTTAGCCTCCCTTATACTAATACTCTTTACATTCTTTTCCTTTGAGGCAATGAGATACTTTACCTTGGCAATCCTTGGAATGACACACACAGCAGTCCCTTGAAACCTTCTTTTGCTGTGATGATGGAGGCCTATCATCTTCACTTCATCTCCTTTAAGTATATTTCCAAATCCTTAGGCTTATGGGCTGTTTGAGAAGAATCATTAATGTTGTCTTCTAAGTTCTCTATAGCCCTTTCAAGTTCATTCATTTCTGACCAGTTCACCTCACCTTTTTCCCTTTTCCATCTATGAATTCTAAAAATCTTCAACTCATGCTTGGTTATACTGGTGTGGCTCTATCCATGTGATTTGCTGCATTGGATCTTGCTTGGCACACTGCTGGCCCAATCTGTCTTAGGAAACCCTGATTTTTCATGAAAATGGGCTGCTTAATCCTTCTTTGATGTGGATGTCCTTTAATGAGGAGCAAGCCTCTTACCTTACCTATTCTCTGCTGATAGT
The DNA here is from genome assembly GCA_034641835.2 of Pinus albicaulis. Taxonomy (NCBI): domain Eukaryota; kingdom Viridiplantae; phylum Streptophyta; class Pinopsida; order Pinales; family Pinaceae; genus Pinus; species Pinus albicaulis. Next base: position 637,705,462 of record CM076583.1, on the reverse strand, counting down.
TATTTCAACACTCCTGTAGAAATCTCAAAATGCATAACTGCCTTTTGCAGAATTTTGTTCTTGGCAAAGCAATCCTCCTCAGAGATTTTATTGGTCTATCTTGGACAGACAGGTGTTGATCTTTTTCACATTTTGATTCAGCTTTTCTAGCACATGAAAAACAGTGATTCAGAACACCAAAGACAACCTTACAACCTATGAAACCCTAATGACCTAGTGGGAGGCTCTTTTTACTTGGTCTTTGACTGAAAGCTTGGCTTGGGGTCTCCAAGTATGAAAAATAGAGTTTTTGACAAAATTGATGTATTGAAGATCCAAAATCCAATGTACTTGATTTATCTAAAGAGCCTACAGAGATAGTTTTGAGACCATCAATGCTTGAGGCATTTGGTGAATATGGTTAAGAGTAGGCTGTTTGGAAATCCTAGATGGAAAGTGGAGGGTTTAGGGAAAGGAAAAACAAAGTATTGAGGTCATGGGTGGGAAAATAGAATAAATATGAGTGGCATGAGCCCATGAGGGGTCTTTTAGGAGAGGTGAGTTGACCATGACATGATAGAATAGTAAAATAGTGAAAATTTTATCTTAAGTATAATGAAAGCGATGAGATTTCTAAAACTCACAATATTCATGAATATTGTTTTTAGAAATCTAGGAGAAGTATTTAGTCATCTACAAATAGAAAAAATGATTGATGACTAATAGTGGCTCCACTTGGGGAGGGCAGCTCCTTTTCAGCAGGTGTCCAGAACTTCAGATATCAAATCTCTGAGTTTATGAAGACCAGTGCCTCATCCATTGGGTAAATTTTTCTTCTTTCATTTGCTGATGTTTCTTTTGAAGCTATGATCTCAAAATCTGAAAGACATGTTTACTTCAAACTCAACTCTACCTACCCATCATACCTTTGCCTATCATTTTTTCTTCTTGTGGGTGCACTTGGACTGGAAAAGCCTTGACATTATTTTCATTTTGAAAGCAAAATAACCTATATACTTGTACCCTTATTACTTCCAAGAGTTCAGATTATGCTAGTGAACTCTTTTATTCTCTACCTAGACTATTCATCTGTCAAGATTAAGCTGTTTGACAGGTTTCTTTCTATAATCTACTAACATGAAATTGAAAACATGATTTAAACTGGGATTAAGCTATTTGATTCACCATGGGCTATGGCATTGGGACAAGCTGCACACAGACATTATTTTTGTACAAAAAAAACTAGAAAGTATGAGGGTTGTGTTTCATCATTTGTTAGTCATCCCTATATTTCTCTTTGGTCATATTTGAGCATTGAGAAACAACATTTTTCTTCCTAATCTATTCCTACTGACAAGTCAAGCTTAAATGATTTGACAAGCCTTCTTTCACTAACCTATCAGCAGAAATTCAAAACATGTTCAGCCATGATTAGGCTAGATGACTGAACAAGAGTCTCTTTTTAACAAGTAGTGGCATTTAGACTTGCACACTTTCAGTAGTACTCTTTTTTGGGTATGGGGCTGTACTTCTTCTTTTTCTGCCCTCTTTTTCCTCATCATGCAATGTTATGTACAGGAACATAACATTGCATGATCTCTCATCATGCAATGTTATCTTTGTACATAAGATTGCATGATCTCTCATCATGAAATGTTATGTACAATGAATGAAAGCTTGAAACTAGGAATCTTAACAAAGATAATGCTTGAGCATCCTGCCATTGATAGGATCTCCAAATAACTCTTCTCCATTTAGCTCTTGTAAACATAAAACATTGTTACCTCCATTTGAATGCATGGTGTAAGGATTTTTCCACATATTTTCAAACTGGCCATGTTCTCCTTTGTATCTTCTTCTTGAGTCTTGCTTCCAAACTTTGCTTCTATTAAAGATCCTTCTTAGGTGAAAAATGTATTCTTCATTAGTTTTAAAATAGACAATGATGTCATAAATGTATATCATAGTGAAGTAACTTAAATCAGGAGCCATGGCCCTTTGGAAAGTAGCTTCTGCACTCCTTAACCCAGAAGGCATTTGGTCACACATGTAGGTGCCCCAAGGTGCTTTGAAAGTGGCTTTATGCTGATAAATTGGAAGTGTTATCACCTGATCGTAACCTGAAACACTACCAACCAATGACATCTTGTTAGAACTTTCTACCCTTTGTAGTGTATGATTTATCTTAGGAAAAGGGTATTTGTCCTTCAGGGAGGTTTTGTCTAGGTACCTAAAGTCTATACATAGCCTATTTCCCTTTGCTTTCTTTCTTACTGACACAATTTTCTCAAAAGATTCCTGGTCTCTCTTAAAAGGAAACCTTCTTTGAAAATGTTTGTGTCACAAGGCTTTAAGCTTTCACCACCAGATACAAAAGTATTTTGAAACTCTTTGCAAAGTCTTATGCATTTATGTTTTATGTGAGGTGGCAAAGTTTTGGATAACTTAATCATTTTGGGTTTTTCTAGGCTACATACATTGTATTCCTCTATATCAGTCTCGGTAGATACCACTTTAGGCTCCTTAACAAAATTTTTGGAATTCAACAATTCTTCCAAAGTGAAAAAACCTTTTGGTGATGAGTTGTTTTTGTGTTGGAAGACCTTGAGGTTCTTTTGATCCAGGCTCGTAGAAGGCTCTGCTATATGAAATTATTCCAACATTTTTACATTGGCAAAAGGGAAAGTTTATGTTTTTTATGTTTGTTCTTCATTTGAGCAACCTTGTTTAGACTCTAAGCTTGGTTTTGGTTTTGCAATTTTATTTTCAGTTTGTAGAAAATTAAGTTCAACCTTTCCATCATGTTGTTGTTCCAGGCTGCTAGAGTTTAAGTTGTTGAGTTCTTCATGTAGTGCCTGGTTTGACTATTGTGGTATGTCTAGATCTGTCTCAATTTCCTTTACATTATCATCAATGTCCTCTTCGTTACATAAAATAAATGAGTCAATATCTGAATGAATGGAATAAAGAGGTGCGTTGTTTGGCCTTTCTTGGCTGCTAACCATAAACTTCATGTGTGATTCCCGGTACAATCTCCTTGTTTGGTTAAAAACAAGGATGTTAGCATATGACATGTCGAGTTGGAGGTTCCCCTGAAGCTTGGCTCCCCATGATTTGGATAAAATCATGCCATACTTAGGGGGAATGTCAGCTACTACTATGTCCATGACCAGGCCCTTAGTAGGGATTTGTGCTAGATTGACACATAATCATTGATTAGACCTAAACACTTGACTCTGCTCGAATCGAAAGAATACAGGTCTCTGTAAGGTTTGGTTAAAAGAAATTAAGACTAGAAAACGACTAGTTAGTACACATGAGGGATGCAAACCTAGGCATATACACAAATATGTTTCTCCCACATGGTTCATCACAATCCTATCTATATTTGGCTACTCCATTATCATCCCCTTAGCTATCCACCTAATTCACTCCTTTTATAGGCCTAATCTCTCCATCACTACCTTTGGCATGAGGTTGTGAGAGGCACCAGAGTCTAGCATGGCATTATGTAAGATTTTTTCATGTATGTTTAAGCTAACATAGAAAGGGGGAATAACTCCTTCTTGGTATTTTCCCTCTACTTCAGGTCCAAACAACAACCCTGGTTTGTCATCTGTCAAGTTTAGAGTATCGATATCATTTCCCATGTTCAAACCCTTCATAATTTGGGACCTGTACATATCTTGGGTTATCAGTTTAGTGAGAGGCATGGTTATCTGGATTTTAGCAATCTCTCCCTCAAAACTGAAAGGCACTTGTGTTGTAGGCATATTTACATTAGTTTTATCAGCCATAATTTTTCCTACAAGTGTAGTTTGTTGATTCAGATTTGGGACTTTAGACAAAAGAGTTTTCTTAGGGCCACTAGTAAAGGCACTAGGGCAGCTTGTGTCACCACTTGGTTGGCTAGTTTTGTCTCTGTTTGGATCAGTTTTCTTAGCCATGGTGTTGGTATGTCTGTTTTCCTCTTAGGAGTATTTTCAGGGGCCTTCCTAACAACAGTGTCTACTTTGTTCTTTCTGGATTTTTCTTAGTTCTTTTTGCTCCTAAGGTCATATTGCCTATGTACTTCCATTATGGAATTTTCAAATCCCAGTTGGTAGTCTTCAGAATCCTCATATTTTTTTTTAGTTTGATCTAAAGAAAAGTAACCTTGTTCTTCTTTAGTGAGAAAAACATCACCTTCATTATCAGAACCTATCAAGTTTACATGGCTTTCTTCAGGTTCTTCAGACTCTCTTCCCTCTTCATGCACATAATTGTCTTGGAAAGGGGGCTTGATTTGTTGGTATTTGTCTCTTGGTCTGTTTTGGGGAGGGTCCCTCCTGAAGTTTGGATTCCTATTTCTGTTTTGGGGATTTGCTTTGTTTTCCCTAGGAGGTGTTATTTCGCTCAAGTTTATTTTTTCCATCATTCTTTCCATTACCCTCACTAAATTGTCAATCTTGGCATCAGATGAGGGGGTTGAGGCCATAGTTTCATATTTGTAAGTGACTTTATTTTCTGATCTCATCCTAGCCCTCTTTTCAATCAGGTTGGCCTCTACACTCATAGATCCCGTTTGTATGTATTCTAAAGTTAAGGGATCTCTCTCTCTTAATTGATAGGCCATGTCTGGATCCAAACCTTCCGGAAATTTTGCTAAAGCTAAGCCTTGTGGGGTTTTCATGTTTGGTGTGAGGGCATTGTAAACACTATTGAACTGAGTGCAATAGTCTTGGACACTTTCCCCAAAATTTCTCTTAAGTTTGTTATATTCTGAGAGGATTTGGAGAGGGTTTTTCTTGATTTCCCACTTGTTTATAAATGTGTGGTAAAGGGAAGGGAGATCATGTATGCTGTTAGGAGTCAATATTTTGAGCTATTTATTGGCTTCTCCTCCTAAGCTTTGTGAAAAAATCCTCATTTTTATGGTTTCATCTTCTAATTCCATGTAATCAAAGGAATCATTTATCCTATCTACATGCTGTTGGGCAGTGGTGGATTCAACTCCGGTAAAGTGAGGGATTTTGGATTGGTAGTCATTCGACAAAGGTAATAAAGGTTGTGGCAGTGCCATGGGGGCATACCATGCTTCCATGATGGAAGGGAATAGGATCCAAAAAGGATTTACAAGGGGAGGGTTTGTGAGAGGAGGTGGGGATGAAGTGGAGTGTTTTGAACAGTGGATGGGGGTGGTAGAGGTACTTGGACTGACAAACTAATTCTGAGAAGACTTGGGATAAAAAGAGCCAAAGTGATGGAGAAGATGAAATTCAGGAGGAGTGGAAGGAGAGGCTTCTCTACTAGAACTTTGCTGCAAATCTATGGGCTCAAGGTCAGTTTGGTCAATCCCACTCTGTGACTTGGTTTTGAAAAGGTTTCTTGTATGGTGCAAGTCAAACTGGGGGTCTTGCAAGGTTGTAAGATGTTCAGGGGCAGAGCTTGCTCTATGAATGGTTCTAATAGTAGTTGATTTTTCAGTTTTAGAAGTTTGCCACAAAATATTTTATGGGTCATCAACTATGGTGGGAGGGTTTGGGTTTTGGTGAGATCTGGTACTGATCCTTTGTGAAGCCAGATTTCAAACCCAAAATGAAGAGAGGTTGAAATTTTATGACTGTTTTCGGAAGGCTAGCCTCTCTTAGTGTTTGCTAAACTCACATAGTGTGTGACTAGGCCTCTAAACTTCTCAGGGCTGTTTTGACACAATCCTAAGGAATTTTATGAACACTAGTAAAGTTAGAAGGCCTACTGGAGGTTTGTGGAGTTGCTAGGTGGATTTTTTTTGCTGTTTTAAGGATATGTATTTATGGTCCACCACCAATAACTGAAAAAAACCAATATAGGGATGTTTTTGGGTTTTCTGAGTTCTTTTATGTAGCCCTAAGGTTTCTACGAGTGTACTCCAATTGTGTCATCATTTTGCTAGGATGGTGAAACAGTCATATTCTACTCGTGGCTATGATTTGATAAGGGTTTCTGAAGTTCTAAGTACTTAGATTGTCACTAACTTAGAAGGTCCCACCGTGATCGCCATTATGTTATGATTCCGTGATTTGTTAGATTGGTGAGATCAAATGCACAGGGTAACATCATACCAGTCTTTGGAGTCCTAGGACCTAGCCTTCCTGGACTCAGAGAGGGCTCTCTCTATTTTATGCAAATAATGTGAACTTGTTTGCTTTTAGGATTTGATTTTAGGCTATTAGTTAAGTTTAGGGTTTGTTTGTTTGTTTTGGTTGGGTAGATGATCAAGTAGAATAGATGGAGTGAGGAAATCTTCAAGTAATTGGGCTATGGATTCAATAAAAGTCATGGAAATTTCAATAGTGAATCAGAGTGCGTCACAAGGAAAATCTAGCATGGTCAGATGGATTTTCAAGGTTTGTGTGAGATGAAATGAACTCAAGTTTGTGAACAAAGTAGGGCAAAGGGCACTTAAGAATCCTTTGTCAAATACTTTAACAAAAAGGGACTTCAACACTATTTAGCATAAAGAAGTAATCAATAGACAGGGCCCACTAATAATTCTTTGATTCAACTCAAGCAAATAAGCATTTCAAAAAAACAATCCAATGAAATATAGAAGGCGAGAAACTCATTTAACTTCTAGTGATTTCACCTTCAAGGTTATAAAACATTTAAGATAAACATATAACTTTAATCAAAGAAGAGGGAACTCCTAAACATCATTGATCATAGCCATAAATATCTTCAAAACAACTATTCAAGCATGGAAAAAGGGTATGATCTAAACATAGCCTCTTTAGCAAAACCTAATTAGTGGTACTTCAAAGAAAGATCTCAAGAACAATGTTTTAGTGACATCAAAAAAGCGGGGCTAACCATAAAACATATTTTATACCTACTTTATTGAACCATTCATGAGATAAACAAGCTTAGGTGGGTCTAGAGAGCAAATAAGAATTCTCTAAACTGACCTAGCAGAGGAAAACATAGAGGCAATGAAGAACAAACAGAGCTAAGGTGCCTTTGAAAAATATTTCTTAGTCTAAAACCTTTGTCCTACTACAATATAGAAGGATGAAACAACATGATACATAAGAAAACATGAACTGAATAGAAGCACATCACCATTAACCAAGATCAGAGATCCTGCAAGCAAGCCTTCTCCATCAGCAACCAAGACAAGCCATTCACAAACTCCACAACACCAATTTCTTCTCCAATCTCCAAAAAACCATATATTGCTCTCAAGAGTTATCAAATGCCAACCTTTTACAATGAGGCCCTCATGCTCTATTTATCTAGCAAAGGAGGGAAAATACCCTAACTAGGGTTTGAAAATGTCAAAAATAGCCATAAATGTCATTTATGTCTAAGAGCCCATGCAAGGCCCAAGACACAAAATATATCATGAAATAAATGCAAAAATAACTCCAAGCACCGAACTTTGGAGTGATTTGCCTCAAAAAACACTAAAATATCATATTTCCATCAATGAGTGTCTTTTGTTGACTTTTTGGCCAAAAACGCACAGTGAGATCTCAAAGTGTAGCGCCATGCACGGGAGAAACTGGGTCAACTTGCAACCAAGTTTTGATGCCCTTCCCAATGTCAGAATTGGCTCCGTGATGGCCCTTTGGAAAGCCTGCTGAGTCTAATTTACAAAACTACCCTTGGTTTTTTGATTGAGTTCCATTAACCTATCCAAAAGGAAAAATTCCCAAAACTGCTCTAGGCGCAACACCAGGCCTGTAAATGAGGCAAAAAGGTGAAAAATGAGGTATTTTTTTGGCCTTTTGAGGGGTCAAAAATGCTCCAAATGATCTGAAATTTGGTGAGAACTCTGTAATTGAGTAAAGGATTCCAAAAAAGCTGAGTTTTCCTTCTGAGGATTCCTGAGATGAAAGCGTAGCGCTAGGGGTGCTGCGCTTAAAGGCCTCAAAATTTGCAAAAACCCAAAAATTGTCAAAATTTTCCCAAAATTGGTGGATGTCTTCTTCATGAGGTTTGAGAGGCCTGTAGAGAAGCTTGAGTCAATATTCCAAGTTTTTCTTGGCCTTTTCCTCTTTGAGTTCTGGTATCTTGGCATGGGCCTTTTTGAGTTTAGCCCTTGCAATTTGGTTTCTCCGGGCATAATGCTTGGTCATCTTCCTTTGGAGATCAAGATCCTTATTGGCTTTCTCCAATTTAGCCTCCAAGTGTATTTTGGTTCTTTCTAACCAAGGCTCCTGGTCATATGCTATCTCTGTGGCCAAAAGCTCATCTAGAGCGAGGTGCTCTGCCAAGGCTGATTCTTGTTCTTTTTTTTTTGCCAATGCCTTCTTCAAACCCATGGTTCTTGGTCTCCTCCTAGACTGCCCCTCTTCATCCTCACTTTCCTCATAGGTGCCCATGAATTCCTCTAGCTTTACCTATGCCCTTTGAGCTTCTTTTCGGGCCTTGATTTCTCTTGCCTCATAAATGGCATTTTGTGCCCCTAGCTACTTGTTCTCCATCTCAAGGGCATCATTCACACTCTTGGCCCTATTTAGATTTGATTGGAGGTCTTCAATTAGGGAGTTTTTGTTATGGATGAGAAAATTTGAGATCGTTGCTTCATTCTCCTCGTCACTGTTAATATGAATGATTTCAAACTCTCTCTCAAGCTCATGCTAATCTTCTTCTTCTTCCTTTACCTTTTGTTTGCCTTTGTCAAGTTTCTGAGCTGAGGTGGATGGCACGGTCCCTTGTATTTTAGAGGCAGCAAATACAAGCCTTTTTCTTCTTTGATATGTCAATGGAAGAGGTTTGATGGTGATCATTTCAGTGTCTTGATCATGGTTTCCTTCATTTGTGTCCATGTTTTCCTCTTCACTACCCTTACTGCTGCTTACCTCTTTGCCTTCAACATCAACCTCACTTTCAACCTCTTCACTGATTTCTGCACTTTCATTTTGTTCTTCATTGTAGCTTCTTGCCTCATCATTGCTGTGATCTTCATTTTCATTATCAGCCTTTTAATTTTCTTCACTGTTTTCATCTTCATCTTGGCTGCTCTCTTCATCGTTTCCCTCATCTCTATCATGAATAGGAGCCTCACTGTTTTGACTGTCATTAGGGCTCTTAGTCTCACTGTTGCCCTTAGGATCATCCTCTGTTTCTTTGTCACTTGCCTCATGTTCATCATTATCCACCTCCATGTCTTCTGCTTCATTGCTGACCTCTTCTTCATCACTTCTTAATTCATTTCCACTGTCAGCTTCTTCATTTTCTTTACTGTTATCCTCTTCCTCTATTTCCATGTTTTCTGCCTCCTGTTAGCTCAACTCATCATCACCCTCACCTTCACTTTGGTTTGATTCATTGTCACCCTCACCCTCATGGTCACTTGCTTGTTCACTGCCATTTCCTTATTGATCTGATGCATTAGGAGAAGGTGAGGAAGGGAGATTTTCTTGAGGAGAGGCTACTTTTGTAGATGATGAGGCATGATATGTAGGAGGTGATGGGGGAGTGGAGGGAGGAGGATGAGATGATGAGGGTAAATTAGGTTGATGATGAGGCTGTGGGCTTGTGAATATTTAATGAGCTATGAGAACCTCCCAAGGTATGCCTTTTTGCTCCAACTGATGTAGTACCACCATCTTGATCAAGGAGTGGTGGAAAAAGCTCTGCAATTTATGGGAATAACTCCTCCTTCGGACAATAGAAGACATCTTGTCGATACTCCTATACAAGTAATAGGGAAAATTAAGCATTTTGACCCTAGTGAAATGCATGAGTAATATGATATGGTAGGAGTAGAACCTAGAGTATCTCCCCTCACAGGTAAAATATTTCATGATGACCTTCATTATGGGTGCATACCTCTCCAGCAGGTGTGAGAAAGGGAAAATAGTCTTGCAACCTTCTTTTTACCTAGGCTTGAGGAATGGCTCATAGCAACTCATGTCAAGATTTTCTCTCTTGAACCATTTCTCACTAACATTAGGTATACCCGTAGCACTTGAAATGACATCTTATGAGAGCACAAAGGTCACCCCTTCCAAGCTTGATTGTTTGTTATTTAGGTTAAGAATGAATAACCTTGTGAGCTCTGGGTGATTTTGTACTTGTTGGACCCTTTCACAAAACTGGAAACACCCTACATTCTGAAAGCATGTGAGAATCATGGGAGAGGTAGTAATCTCCACAGTGTCTTGAGGTTCAAATCTATTAACCTTCCCACCATTGTGATTTTGCCTCATAGGCACTTAACCTCCTTCACTGCTCACACTCCCTTCTTCTCCTGACATGGTGATTATTGCAGCTTTCAAACAACCCTAGGACTGCTTGTAAAACTTGATAGGCTGATTGAAATGGAATAATGGCGAAAGGAATTTTTTTGCAAGTGAGTGAGATGGAGGTGTAGGCTTATGACTGATTCCCCTTTGAGCTTTGATGAAGGGTAAATTGAACTCACTGTAACTACCCTAATTGACACTTGTCTTTACTTATAATTTCTTGTTTGGAGGTCAAAACAGAGTGTTTGCCATGAGGAATTAGGGTTTCCAGTTACTAGAGTTTAGTCAATTTCTTTTAATCATAAAATCAGGAATTTGACTAGAAGAGAGGAAAAAACATGTACCTACAAGCTTTTAACTCCTTTGCAGGTCCTTAGATGTAGCTTGGAGGTGATCCCTTGTGAGTTTTTGGCAATTTTTCAAGTGAAAAATGGTTTCTGACCTAGGCGTAGCGCCTGCACACATAATTGGCTGTCGGTCCTCCTAGGCGCAGCGTCTACTGGCTCTCCTAAGCGCAGTGCTGCATGATGTTCTGGGCATGTTGGGCCTCCTGAGTGTAGCTCCAGGCAAGTCCAGGCCTGTCGAGCCTCCTCCCGAGCGTAGTGCTGCACGATGCTCTGCCTGTTGGGTAAGACTGGGCGAACGGGTAGCGCCCGCCTGTACGCACAGCGCACCTGAACACGCAGCGTAGTGTATTTTTACACTGCAAAAACTCCCCAAAGTGCAGCGCTAGGTGCTGTAAGCATAGCGCCTGTAGCAAAGCATAGCGCCATGTAAACTTACCTAGATTTAGACTGAAAGTCATAAATTTCTTCTTGAAGGCTCCTTACTCTTTTTGAAAGTGACAAATGATCTGAGTGATAAACAAAATGCTCTTTTATAGTCTTAGGAAAACAAATTTATCCCTTGTAAACCCACTTTCTAATGTTATTTAGTCTCTTTTCCATTTTTATTGATATTCTTTTTGACCTTTTGCAATAGATGACTTAAAAAACATAAAAATGGTCCTTTTCCTTCTAACCATTTTTTCTTTGCTGCTCTTCAGGTTGCTAACAAGGTGAACTCTGACTCCGTTTGGCCTATTGATGCCTTTAACACTTGTTTTGCAGATGTTTGTTTTAGTCACATGATTTACTGTGTCTTGGCTTGTTCATGCCTTTCAACCAGTTTCAGTCAATAAGTGCAAGAAAACTTTGAACTGAATCTCTTCCCTCTGATCTCTGGAGCATGATAAATCCATTTTTTTCAAGCACCAAAACTTTCACAATCATGTATGTCATTATGTCCTCTCTGGCCACTTCTGATCTATTGCAGGTGCCATGACATACTGATTTAACCCTTTTTGATGTTCTTGGAGTTTGACACACTCAGTTGTACAACATCAACCTCATGATCAACTTGATTTTCCATTATTGAAATTCAACCCTATGCTTTATTCCTTTGATCATTGAGTGTAAATGACTGGAAATGAAGGCTTGACCTCCCTTATACTGATACTCTTTGCATTCTTTCCCTTTGAGGTAGTGAAATACTTTACCTTGGAAACCTCTGGAATGACACACACAACAGTCCCTTGAAATCTTCTTTTGTTGTCATTATGGAGGCCTATCATCTTTACTTCATCTCTTTTGACTATATTTCCAAAACCTTAGGCTTCTAGGCTGTTTGAGAAGAATCATTAGTGTTGTCTTCAAAGTTCTCTATAGCCCTTTCAATTTCATTCATTTCTGATCAGTTCACCTCACCTTTTTCCCTTTTCCATCTATGATTTCTAAAAATCTTCAACTCATGCTTGGTTGTACTGGTGTGCCTCTATCCATGCTACTTGCTGCATTGGATCTTGCTTAGCACACTGCTGGTCCAATCAATTGTAGGAAACCCTGATTTTTCTTGAACATAGGTTGCTTCCTTCTTCTTTGCTGTGGATTTCATTTAATGAGGAGCAGGCTTCTTACCTTACCTATTCTCTGCTGATAGTTATTTCAGCACTCCTGCAGAAATGTCAAAATGCATAGTTGCCTTTTGCATAAATTTTTTCTTGGCAAAGCAATCCTCCTTGGATATTTTCTTGATCTAAATTGGACAAACATGTGCTGATCTTTTTCACATTTTGATTCAGATTTTCTAGTACATGAAAAATAGTGATTTATAATACCAAAGACAACCCTACAACCTATGAATCCCTAATGACCTAGTGGGAGGCTCTTTTGAGTTGGTCTTTGACTGAAAGCTTGGCTTGGGGTCTTCAAGTATGAAAAACAGAGTTTTTGACAAAATTTATGTATTGAAGATCCAAAATCCAATGTACTTGATTTATCTAAAGAGCCTACAGAGATAGTTTTGAGACCATCAGTGCTTGAGGCATTTGGTGAATATGGGAAAGAGTAGGTTGTTTGGCAATCCTAGATGGAAAGTGGAGGGGTTAGGGAAAGGCAAAACATACTACTGAGGTTATGGGTGGGAAAAGAGAATAAATATGAGTGGCATGAGCCAATGAGGGGTCTTCTAGGAGAGGTGAGTTGACCATGACATGATAGAATAGTAAAATAGTGAAAAAAATATCTTAAGGATAATGAAAGCAGTGAGATTTCTAAAACTCACAATATTCATTAATCTTGCTTTTAAAAATCTAGGAAAATTATTTAGTCATCTACAAATAGCAAAAATTACTGATGACTAACATAACTATAGTTGTATTCTAACATAAGGTAAATGGATTGGTTTTCTCGATTTGGGTTTTACAAGGTAAAATCTAAGTGTTAATGTGTGTATTTTTCATTGCATAATTTTGATTTTACTAGGAATATATTTGTAGCATTTAATTATATAGGGTTAAAAACTACATTTGGTATTAGGGTAGTTTTTGCTTCAAGAGAATGTTTTTATGGCTAAGGGGTTTTGCTTAGGTCTGTTTTGTTGAAAAGTGTAACTAGGTTTGGTCTTCATAATGATTTTTGATTATGAATTTATGTAATGAAGAAGGAAAATATAATAAAATTTATTTTGTAATGGTTGCCTCATCGGTTTCATGAGCAAGGAATTTTTATTATAGGTTGAAGACTTATTCTTGATGTCTTTAGGAGTTTTTCATCTTTTCATAAATGTAATTTAGAGTCATGTATATGAAGTGTATTTACACTTGTGTAAAGGAAAAATATTGATGTACAATGTATGCTCCAAGACCTTGTCAAGATGCTCCAAAGAAGTTCGCTCAAATATGATGGAGATCCACCCTTGTTTATGTCGGCCTACACACTAGATCATATCGTCCTAAAGGTATTGAGACACTCTATAAAAAGAGGGATTGTGGCCTTACTTGGAGAGTACAATTCAGAAAAGTTCTGTGATGAATTGTGAGGATAAGTTCCGTGTTCTTGGTGTGAAGGAGGAAGATAGTAAAACAAAGAAAGGAAGTTATCCCGGGAAGGAAGAGAGGTCTATCTTGGGACCAAACCTCTCGGTCAAGGTATGCAATAGTCATCGGAATTAAAGTGTGTAAGGAGAGGATACACGGTAAAGGAAAGAGGCTGCAATGGGATGCGACAAGGAGGATAAGTCTACCATAGTATGCGAGAATGAAAGAATGTGATCAATTCAGAGGAGAGCCAGTGATAGCCTCTAAATTGAGTTCATATGATCCAATATATATACCCAGTTTGAATAAGGATAATTCCAGCAAAGAGATCTATGTCATGGGATCAATGGTACAACAAGAAGATCGAAGAAAGGTATCTATGAGACCAAGGCTAAATCAAAAGAGGGCAGAATAAGGAGTTCATTAGTTAGGGCTAGGAACTAAGCTTTCCTAGTGTTGGTGCAATGCAGTGCAAAGATGAGAGATCAAATAGAAGAGCCTAGAAGAGTAGTGAAAAGGGTATTGGAGATACATTGATGTCTAAGGTTTTTGTCATGGTCCACGTACTCGTCAATTGATGATCTATAAGAAGAATGATTATCGAGTTTTCCTCTCCAAGAGGGAGAGGTTTTGGCCCTCGCTTGAAATCCTAAATATTTGTGTCTCTTGTGCATTTGATAATTGAGTTGATGAAGAATGTAATAATCTAATGAAGATAATATCTAAGTGAAAGAAGCATAACAAAATCCCAAGTAATTATCATGAAATAATTTTTTTAATAAAAGCCCCAATTTCTGAACATGGTTTCAAAGCTTTGGTGCAAGAACACACGAGGATAAAAACTTCAAAGAAGTCATCAAGGATCAGTTTTTCTAAAAATCATCAAAGCAAAAATCATAGATCTACATTGAAGATTCAATCTTCAGATCTAGGAATATCTTCACTCATTCAAGAAGGAGTAGTTTGCAGAAATTGAAGAAACCCTCAAGCCATCACTAGAAGATCAAGGTCCTTTCATAAAAGACATATACATCAAGCTCTAGTCAACATCATCAAAGACATTGTGTTGAAGCCATCACATCAACAACTATTTGGTGTTAAATTCATATCAACATTATTGTAGACATCATCAAGCCACCTTGTTGAAGTCATCATCATTGATCATCATCATCATCAAGGATTCAAGGTGATATAGCTCTCTGTTATCGTTCTGTAATTTAAAATATTGGTAGAATAAACATAGAGGACAACATAAAAACCACTTTGGAAGCTAGGATCTAAACCCGCCAGCTTCAAAGAGGGGTCTCTCTTTATGATTTAACTTTGTTTTGTATAGATATTAAGCTAGTTATGATTGTACTTAGTTGTTAGTTTGATTTTGATTGATATGGTTGATTAAATCTTTATATTCCCATTGGGCAAAGGAGTCAAAATATAAAATTGGATGTTGCATCAATTTTTAAAGAGTTATAATAGGGAAAGCTAGGTTTCATTCACTGGACTTTTTTAGATTTTTTAAATGAATAATGGATATGGCAGAAAAGTGAATTTCATTTGAGTCTAAAAAGAAATTAAGTATTTTTCAATCTGACTTCAATGGAAAAAATTTAAATTATAAAATCAACCAAAATAAGGTGTTTTAAATAACATATCCTATTCATCACACTTTCTGTTTTACAATTAAGAATTTCTGATAGAAAAAGAAAAGGAAAAACAATGGAAAACACAGAAATAGTAGAAACACTTCACCAGTAAATACACCACATTCATTCTGAAAGAAGTCTTTGTGTTATTGATGCTCTAGCAAAACTTGGAATTTACAATTGTGCAGTAGGCAAAATATGTTCAGAAATCAACCTAGAATACTTCGAACAATGAAGTATTTATATTAAAAGATTACAAAATTGATTACAATCAATGTTGTCTCAACATACAGTGTATTATTAGCCTAAACCGAACAATAAACTCTAACTGTGACAAAAGATAAGCTCGATGGAGGTGATCTGGCATGCTGACACTGTTTTAAGGAATCAATTACTGAGTAGACCTATTTGTAGGCTGCACTGGCTATAGTGCTGGCTAATATGTTGTCCGATGTGTTGGCTGCAGATGATTGTTCTTTTTTACTTTTCAATACGGAAGCTCACTTAACTTATCCCATCGATCTTCATCTGGGATAGTTAACTCAATGACCTTTCTGTAGATTTCATCCACTCCGGTATATTTAGAAAAAGTAGGTTTTACCACAAAGATGTGGTTTACCTCATGCTGGATGAAAAGGTCATGAATTAATGCCTCCAAGAATTCTTTCCCTGTCATGGTGACTTTCATATTTGAGAATTTGGCTGTATCTGGCAATCTCATTCAGCTTCTTCACATAATCTTGTATGTTCATCAATTTGTCATTTATTAAAAACAAAGGAGGAAGACCCTCATGTGTTAAGGGTTCAATCCTACTGAAGAATATATTCACAACTATCTCTAAGCTGTGGCATTTCTCTTTCAGTTGTACAATCAGGTTCTTCTTAGTAAGAACCTTCTTCAATTCTAAAATTGTCTTTGTCCTCTCATCCACTCCCAAGTCATCCAGCTCATATATGTTCTTGGAGTTTAAGAACTTGATGATGTTATTGGCAGTAGTAGGCATATCTCCACTCTCCTCCTTGATGGTTTTAATGGCATCATTGGCTTTCTCTATCAACTCCTTCTATTCATATATAATCTGGATGTAGGGCCAGATTTCATTGATGGATTCAATGAAATTTGTCTAGATTATCTCTTTGACTTGGCCTAATTTATTTCCAATGGATGAATCTCTCTTTGATTTCTTCAACCTTTCTATCAGCTTATGTGCTCTCTATGCTTCAACTACATGGGAAATTTCACTTCTGGACTTCTAATCCTCCAAAATTTTAACTTGATCCTGAAGTTTCTTGATTTACTCTATCTGGATTGATAGATTCTGCACTGCCTTTGTTAGATGTTCTTCTCCATCTGTTGTACCTACTCTAGAAGCTGTGGTTGTGGGAATGGTTGTAAGAGGTAAAACCTCCAAAGGACCATAGAAAGCTTAGCAAATTTCTCCTTTTATTTTATCATTTTCTCCATCTCTGATTCCATCTGTCTCAACTGAGCATTCTGCTCCATAATGAGCTTCGTCATGTCTGACTTCTGAAACTCTGTTTCTTCAATTTCCTTAGTCAAATGGTTTTCTATAGATGATAGTTTCACCTGCTTCCTTAATGCTTCCATGTCAATATTTTTCTTCTTTATTACCTTTTCTGCAGAATTAATGTTGGAAGGATCATATCCAACTCTTACCACTAAGTCCTCCAAGGAATTTATTCTTGAATCCTTTTCCATAGAGGAGATTTTATCCATCTTGAGCTGTGACTGGATGTTGGCTAAAGAAACCTGCAATTTGGACAAAATCATAACAATATTAGTCAATGTAGATGAAATCATTTCACCTGTTTTCTTGTGCATCTCCATTTGATCAATGGGATGGATGTCTTTGATGTCAAATTCAAATGCAGTCTTCTTGTAGTCTGCTGCTATCATGGGTTGTGAAATATATGCTTGGAGAAAGGCCATTTGAATTTTGCCTTTCTCAGAGTCGAATGATAACAATAGTTTACTATGAGAATTAGAAGTCTGCTTCCAGAATTGATTATAAGTGTTGGTCTTCAAAAATTCATTCTTCAACTTAATTTCCATGATTGTGTCAAATATGGTTTTCTCTTTCTCTCGCGTGACAATTGCACTTGTCTTAATGGCCTGCTGCTAATCCTGTGAAATTGTAGAAGTGGTAGGAGAGATTGTAGTTTGACCGCCAACTTGTGAAGAAGTAGGTGTATCTTTGGTGATTATGATGAATTCCTGCTCTAAATCTTTGCTTGGGTTAACTTTGGGATTGAGCTTGGTCATTTTTCGGTACATAACTTTGAATTATTTGCTGGAAGTTTCAGTCACTAAAGGTGACCCTTATTCCCTCATTCTTTTTCCTGCTTTCTCCTATGGGACAAGAGTCTGTGATGTTGAAGTGGAGACTAACTGCTCCTCAGCCTCTTGAAGAGTGTTTTCATTCCACTCCAATTGGTTCATATACCTCTCAATTTATGGCCTCTATGTATGGATGTAAGGTGTAGATTTGTTTTCTACCCTTAGCTTGGAGATGGTTCCTAATGGATCATAGGATCATGTGAAACTGAAGTTGAATTTCATTTACTTTAACAATCTGTCTGCTTCCTCCCCTGCTGTCTTGTTTTTGCAAATAAAAGGGTCCTATTTATGTTTTAATTCTGAATTGTGATTTCTTCTTTGTAGTCAAAAAGTGGACTTCATCAGCATTGAGAATTTTCCTGATGTATTCTAAAGCAAAAATCCTCATTGGGAGGAATTTTGGGAGTTTATAGGGAGCAAGCTCACAACCATAGATCCTCAATTCTGTGTAATTCTGGTATAAATACCAGTCACCTGTCTTTGTTTGGTCTCATAGTTGTAAAATCTTCTTGATGTATTCATTAATTCTTGGCTCAGAGGTGCTGCTTAGAATAATAATTTCTGGATGTACAAACAATTCAATGAACTGTTTGTAAGAATACTCTTTCTATTCCTTCATCACCATTATAGTCCATAAGATAACAGACTATTGATTTCCATCATCATCCAATTTCTGCATTGCGAACTTGAATTTGTCTCCCTCAAAATACAAAAAACATATATACTAATATAGAGGCATATTTAAACACCTCTTCTGTTTGGAATCTAAAAAAATTGTCATGGATGGTATTATCACTCCGCCAGATCTCTAAGGTTGAAGAAGAGATCCCAACAGAGGTAACCACATACCAACATTTTAACTTGGTATCTAGCCCTACCAAGTCAGAGAGGGCTCTTTCCACAAAAATCACAACCAAAAGGGCTGGATGAAAAGGTTTAGGCTAGCTAAGAAGTGCAGAAGGGTTTGTTTTGATTTGATTGGGTTGGGTTCACTGGATGAGGATTAGGTCAAGGAGACTAGGTCAAGGCAAATGAGATGGAATTGCAGTCCATTTGATTGGGCAAGGTAGGTAGAAATATTAGCACTTAAAGGTGATTTGGTGAGATGGTTTAAGATTGATGAGGAGCTAGGAAGAGCATAGGAGATGTATTCCTCCTAAATTGAAGAAAATGGACAAATTATGACAAATTTCCCAAAACCTAGCATGAAAAACATGTATTCTGCCTATAAACTTGAAATTTATCATATAATAGACATGAAATGTTTATGAGCTTATAAAACATTCATACAAATGATCACATGGATAAAAACTATGCCAAACATTCATACCACATGAATTCCAAGGAAATAGCTGCAATTCTTCAATAATTTCCAGGCCAAACTGGATCTTGATCAATATACTAGCATCCAAACTGATTCCAACTCTTGCTAAGAGTGAATAGAGGGAAGATATAGACATCAAAACTACATTCTCTTATCCTCAGGGGTCGAATTCCCAAGTTGAGGATGAAATCCACAAAAATATGAACTGAAAGCTGCAGTGTAGGGAGCTCTAAGTGACTCCTCCCTAATCACATTGAAACCGATTCATTTGACTTTGATGAGTACATTCACCTCATGAATCTACCCCTAGGTAACTTATCCAAATCATATTTACATTTACCATGCTCAATTACGTAAGTGAAATCATGATTTCCAAGACAAAAGTCAAAATTTTAGTGAAATTTGGAAAATATCAGCAAACTGTCAAACACGCCCTCCCTTTGTCAAACGCGCCATCCATGTTGCAGCCTGATTTTGGGTGCCTTGCCGGTGTCCAAATTGGGCCCAGGATAGGTCATTTTCCCTGTCAAAATTCATTTCTCCCAAGACTACTAAACACGCAGTGGCAGGGAAAAAATGAGGCAGAAACATAAATTTTTAGTGGTTTTTTGCCTTTTTCACCTGCTTGTTTTGCAAACCAAGCCTTGAAAAGTGGTTTTCTGAGATGTATGAACAATTTTTCATCCAATGGTGGTGACCTTTTGCTCAGAATATGGCTAAAAAAATAGTGCAGCGCCAACTGCGCTATGCGTTTGACACTTGTCTTTGTGACCTCACTGTCCAAAAACTCAATAAAATCACAGAATTTGCAAAAATGACCCAAAAATCTTAATTTTTTTTGAAATTATGGGTAATGATGTGGCTAGGCTTGGAGTGAAGCCTCTGCAAGGATATCCAACTTCCTTTTCTCTTCTCTTTCTTCTCCCTCAGTGTGTGATCTGTTTTCTTCTTCTGCCATAGTGCCTTAGTGTCAAAACCCTAGGGAGGTGTGATGATGGTGGAATGTGGTTTTTAGGAATATGGTAATTGAGGGATATGGGGCTATGGATTTAGGATTTAGGGAATGTGACAGGGAGTAGGGATATATAGGAGTTTGGAATAGGGAATTTCTCACAGGTGTAGGGAATTGGGAGCATAGGTAAATAGTGTACCTACGGCTTAGGGTTTTAAGGAAATGAAGGCTAGGGAAAGGGAATGTCACTGTAGGGATTTGGGAAAGGGAATATGGAAATTTGGGAAGGGTATGAAGGTTTAGGGAGTGAAAATGAAGAGTAATTATGTTTTTTAGGAATACTATGGTTTTGAATTAAGAAAGACACCAAATCTGCTTAAACAAACTTCACACATCCAAAATGACTTTGATGAAGAGAGGAATGAAGAAAAGGTCACTTACTTGCTTGTTGGAGGTTTTGAAGAACTACTACTGAAGTTTGGAGGATTATTTTTGAAATTTATAGGCCCTCCTGGCAATTTCTGAAGAAGATGGGCAAACACGCAGCGACAGAAGGAAACATGCAATGCCGTCTTACAAGCCACTTTTGGTGGCCTTTCCGAGCTCCAAATTGAGCTCATGATATCTCGTTGGAAATCTATCTCTCTTGGATACACAATGGAAATATAAAGAACTGAAAATGATCAAGTATATCCCCTTAAAAATAAATTCTCCCAAGACTGGTAAAAAAGTGCAGAATGAGGGTGCAAAAATGAATTGTGATCTTGCATGCAACTGTTGGAGGCCTTTCTCAACTCCAAATTGAGCTCATGATAGCTCATTGGAAATATATCTCTACACAGTTTTCATTTGACTTATTAAGAAAGCCATTTGGACACTCCATTAGGGAGAAATATTGATTTTCCCAAGGTCACTCCAGAAGTGCAGAAACTCTCTTCTAGCACCTGTATTTTTTGAAATTTCTCCAAAACCATGAGACTTGTGTAAAAAATGAAATTTTTTTTTCTTCCTTTCCCTATGAGGGAAAAAAACCCCTCTCACTATTGTCAAATTCATATCTGTTTGGTCAGAAACACAGTTTGAAGAAAAACTGGCCCTTTGTGTGGCAAATCACTTGTCCCTTGGAATGAATTCTTTAAAAATGATGGAGACATGATGTTATGAGTTGGAATGGCCTCATACTTGCTGAAATCACAACCCTTATGCCTCCCCTGATCATATGTCTCTGATTCCATAGAAAACCCTAGCTCGGTGGGAGAGGAAATTAGGGTCTAACGCTTGTGGAAAATGATGATTTTGAGCACCCTTGGGAAAAGGCAACTCCCTTTGGCATTCTCTTAACCTTTGAAACTTTACCCTTTCACTTGAATATTTCCTTTGACAAATTGATCTTTTGATGGCCTTTGAGAAATTTTTGAATTTGACTTTTTATAAAAATATAACCTACTCTATCACTTATTTCTCCTATTGATTCAGATTAAACAGTTGAATCAATTTCATTTTCTACCTAACTACTGATTTGCCAAGATTAAACTGTTTGGAAAATATTTATTTACTAACCTAATTAACATGAAATTTAGAATTGTTCCATCATGATTAAGTTGTATGATTGGAACAAAAATCTAGTCATTGTGGCATTTTAAGACAAGCTGCACACAATCTTATTAGATTTTGACGTAAAGGAAACTAATTTAACGGTAGTAGCATTTAAATTTGCAACACTTTTAGTATTATTTCTATTTTTCTTTTGTGGGGTTCTTAGTCTCTTTTTATTCTTTGTTCATTTTTCTTTCTTTTTGTCTTTTTCTTCATATTCATTTTTTTTTTTTTGACATATCCTCTTTTGATTTTATTTTATATATATATATTTTTGGAAATCATTTTCATATTGAAATTATTTATAATTTAAATTTACAAATGTGAAATACTCAATCACCTTGAGATCCTATAAAATATAGGACCCTAACAGTGGCTCTAGTTGGGGATGGCACTACTTCATGTGAAGTGTCAAGAACATATGATCAATAGTCTTGAGTATCCAATGTCTGTAATATCTGCATCTGATTTATTTTGCTGTTAAGGTACTTATGGTAGCTTATCAATCAGGGCTTAGGGCCTTCTCTGCAGGCTTCAAATCCAATCAATAAGCTACCCAATCAAATCAATATAGATTGTGATATTTACAATGATGTAAGAAAAATTCTTTATGCTAAGAAACGTAGTGCTTCAACATCCTGCCATTGACAGGACCACCAGGTAACTCTGCTCCATCCAAGTCCTCGAGGAAGAATGCATTTTTTCCTTTAAAATCATAAATGATGTATGGCCCTTTCCAAAGGTTATCAAATTTACCATGTTTACCTTTGTATTCTCTCATGGAATCTCACCTTAGAACTTTGTCTCCAATGTTAAAGTCATCAAATTTAGTCCTTCTGTCAAAAATAATTTTGACATTTTCCTGAATTACTTGGGTTTTGTTATAGACTTCCTCACTTGACTGTTGCAACTGAAAGGTTTGATTGATTATTCTTTGTGTGTCATTTGGCTCAACTTATAGTTTTTGAATTATCTTTATGACTGTAACTCCTAAAGAGGATGGAAAAAAAACATCCATTCCATGGACCAGTGGGTATGGAGACATACCAATTGACTTCTTTGTAGTAAGTCTATCAGGCCAAAGTGCATTAACCAACTTCTTTTGCCAATATTTCTTGTTGTCCCGCAACAAATTTTTAATGATATTTACCAAGCTCTTATTCAAGGATTCAACCAACCCATTACCCTGAGGGTAATAAGCTGTTGAATGTCCCAAAGTAATGTGGTATTTATTGCAGAATTAAATCATTTCTTAAATTTAAAGGTTGTTGCATTATCAATAATAATTTTTCTAGGACAGCCAAATCTAGAGAAGATATTGGTTTTAAGAAATTTAATAATGAAAACATAAGTTGCAGATCTGGAAGGGGTGGCCTTTATCCATTTAGTAAAGTAATATGTGGTTGTGAGATTCCACTTATGTTGGGCAGAGGAAGGAGGATGAATTTCACCAATGAAATCCAGTCCCCACTGCTGGAAAGGTCTTTCAACTGAAATATAATTTAATGGCAAGGGTAAAAGATTTATTTTTCCTTCAAAAATATGACATTTATGGTATGAAGTTACTTTCTTATGAATGTGACGGAAAAGGGTAGGCCAATAAAAACTAGCCTTGAGGATTTTGTTAGCAATGGTTTTCCAGTAGAGATGCCCACTACAATCACCTTCATGGAACTCCCGATAGGGGAATTTTGAGGTCTAAAATGGGCCTCCTAAGGAAATAATAAAATAATAGCTAAACCAATAAAATAATATTTATAAATTTGCATTTTAATTTTTGCACCACAATCCATATAACCATGGTTAAATTCAATTGAAAAGGTGTACCAAAATAAAATTAATAAAAAAATTGTATTGATGCGACTATAAATAAGAATGAGTTTTTCAAGAAAATGTCATTGTCATTGAACAACTAATGCATTTGTCCTTTGTACTTAAATAACTTAAAATAAATTATAAATATAAATTCATTAACTCTTAATTGTATAATATACTATTAATTAAAATTTATATTATTTAAATTATATAATAACATGTAATTAATATAGTATATAAAAATAATATAATATAATATAATAAATGTAATTTTTTTTATTTTATGTATTTTTTTATGTTATATATTTAATTAATTTGATTTATGCCTGCAGGGGCATGGTCTAGTGGCCAACGGACGCATTGTTGAGGCGTTCGTGCTGTTAAGAAGGTCACAAGTTCAAGTCTCGTCTTATCCGGGTTCCACTCTTGTTGGCTGGGCGGTTCCTTGAGAGGTTATAGTGGTAGCCGGGGGGTTGGACCCCGCGCCGCGCGTGTGAAAGCTGCCTGATGTTGCCGATCCCTCTAACTAACAAAAAAAAAATTGATTTGATTTATAACATAAGAAAAAATAATATATAATTCAAAAATAAATATATGAAAATATACAAATATAATATTTATTGAAAAATGTGTAAAGACATGAATATTATGTAAGGATATGCATTGTTTTTAAAAAAAAATATGAAATGACAATAATAATATTTTATTCAAAAAGTGTAAAATGACATTTATTATGAGTACTTTACCTTTTATTATTAGTACTTTACTTTTTGACTTTAAAAGTACTTAGAGCACTACCATGGTTAACCATGAGTTTTTATTCACCATTAAGAATGAAACAAGTACGTACCTTTAACTCAAGTAATGCCACCTCGACCATTGGGGATGATGTCATCCCCTAAAATGTGATTGGTTTTCATAAAGTGAATTTTGATTGTACATTTTCTTTAGGAGGCCCATTCTAGACCTCAAAATTCCCCTAATGATGATTTTTTATGCATCATCCTTTAACAAGCACTTAAGTAAAATACCACCAGCATATTTCCAATATAAAACATTTTCTATGATGCAAAACTTAACTGATTTTAACTTTAGAAATATTGCCTTTGTTTTTTTTAGACCAGGAGGAGCATTTAAATTGAATAAAACATACAACAGGTCTGCATACCAGGGTGAGTTCAAAAATGCTTCATCGATCTGTGGAGTCGCCTGTTCCTCTTGATCATCCAGTGCAGCGACAAAGTTGATGTACAATGGATGGAAATTTGACTCCGGCATCAGTTTGGTTAGTTCTTGTCCTTTAATAAACTTGGTGGGTTTGATTTCTAATTCATACTCAAGGATAACAACAATCCATTTTCCTCATTTTCCATCAAGTCCATTCAGTTTCAAAACATCCTTAACAATTGAATTAGGTACATATGCAATAATATGAGAATGCAAAATACATACTCTAAAGTCTTGTATTGATTTAACCAATGAAAATGCCTATTTTTCCATAATATTATATTTCAAAGATGCATCTCTTAAAGCCTTACTAAAAAATTCAATAGGATGTTCAAATCCTTCCTCATTTTTATGCAATAAAACAACTGCAACAGTGTGTTCAGAAGCAAAATAAAAGATAATAAAATCTTTGGTAAAATCTGGACTAATCAACACCAGTGCTTTTGTCAATGCCTGTTTAACTAAATCAAAGGATTATCTAGCCTCAATACTCCATCTAATTTCTGAATCCTTTTTAAGCATGTTTGTTATATTTCTAAGAAGCTCTGCAAGGTTAGGAATGAATCTCCTTAGGAAATTAATCTTGCCAATAAAAGATTAAGCTCCTTAATGTTTCTAGGGTGACTGATTTTTAATAAAGCTTCAATTCTACTGAGATCAATCCTAATACCATCCTTTGAAATGATATGACCAAGAAGCTTACCTTATTCAAGGCCAAACGATGTTTTCTTAGGATTTAATGAGATACCAAACCTTATACACTTTTCAAACACTCTTCTTAGATGCATCAAATGTTCCTCATCAGTCTTTGAATAGATAGTAATGTCATCAAGATAGATCACAATAAAATGGCCAATCTCATCAGCAAAGGCAATATCCATTGCTCTTTGAATTTTTTTCCCCAACATTCATTAACCCAAAGGGCATCTTCACATACAGAAGGTCCCCTATGGAGTAGTGAAAGCTATTTTATCTTGATCGTTAGGATGTACTAGGACCTGGTTATAACATGAGAAACCATCTAATAAGGAAATCCTGCAAGACCCTACTACCTTTTGTAATATATGATCCATTTTTGGCAAAGGGTAGTTGTCTTTTAGGGAGACCTTGTTAAGATTTCTAAAATCAATGTATAACTGGATTTCTCCATTTTTCTTCCTAGTAGGCACTATATTAGACACCCATTTAGAGTATCTGAGAGGAACAGTGATTTTAACATCCTACATATTTTCAACCTCTTTCTCAATCAATGGCATCAGAATTGGATTTATTCTACGGATTTTCCGTTTGAATGGTTTCTGATCTTCCTTGATTGGGATTTTGTTTTGTATGCTACTAGTGTCATATGCTTTAAGATCCTCATAGCTCCAAGCAAAGACATCAATGAATTTTTTAAATAGATCTATGCACTCTTGTTTTTTGACAATATGCAGTGATTTTGAGAGTTTTACCATTTTAGGATTCTATTCACTACCTATATTACATTCTTCCACATCTTCCCCTTTGGGCTCTATTTTTTGATTTTTTGCTACATCATTGAAATAAAAAATATCTTCTAATGGAACTAGACGTATAGGAAAAATATTATCTTTAAGCTGAAGTACTTCAAATTCTTCTTTTTCTAGATCAATTTCATGCAATTATAATTTAGGTACAACTTCATCTACAAAAATATTTACATATGATTCATCAAACTGTTCTTCTTCATTAGTATGTAAAATTATCTGATTTTCAACTTGAAAATCTAAATCTATGCTATTTTCCTCATACTCATTCTTGGACTACAAAAAGTTTTCAATCTGTTTGTCATTTCCAAATACCTTCCAATACCTCATGTTATCTGGTACAGTTGGACCGTGTTTAACCTCTACTGTATATTGTTTGTTGGGATGAGGTACTTTGCACGTGTTGGCCGAAAAAGCCAGACCATCAACAAGGACATTCTGATTTCTAGGTATAACAAAAAGATCATATTCTACAATATTGTGTAGGAAATCAAGCACAAAATTTCTGTATGCTCTCAATCTAGAATGTTTTGCAACATATTCTCCTTTAATCTGTATTATAATCAATTCAAAATCTCTGTGAACATAAATTATTTTAGCACCTAATTTCTTCAATAATTGCAAGACTAAAAGAAGTACTTCATATTTTGCTATCTTATTGGTACATTGAAATTTCAGTTTATATGAATGACCTTTTGCATGATTATTTTCGGAATTTGATACCCACACACTTGCTCCTGAACCTGTTCTACTACAAGAGCCATCAAAACTCATGTTCCAAAAAGGTTCAGTTTCAGTGTTTTGTTGTACAATTTGTGTTTGATTTTCATGTGTTTCACAAATGTCATTTTCAACACTAGTGAATTGAGCATCAATATCTCCATCCTTACAAAGAATGAAGGAGTCTAAATCAGAGTGAATATAGTAAAGGGGGTAGTTTTGTGGTTTCTCCTGGCTACTCACCATGTATTTCATTAAGGTTTCCCTATACAGTCTTCTCTGCTGACCAAACAATGGGATGGTAGCATAAGTCATGTCCATTTGTAAGGTCCCTTGTAATTTTTCTCCCCAGTAGCATGTCAATAGCATTCCATACTTTGGGGGAATATTAGAAACCACTATATCCATTACTAGACTCTTAGTTGGGATTTGGGCTAAAGTGACACATAGATCCTTAATTAGACCTAAACATCTTACTTTGCTGGAATCAAATGAATACAAGTCTTTGTAAGGCATAGTAATGTCAAGACTAAGTTTCTCCATAAAATTTTTTGGCATCAAAATGTGCAAAGCACCTGAATCTAACATAGCGTTATGGAGAATATTATCATGACCATTGAGACTGACATAAAATGGAGGAACTCCTCCTTCCTGTGGTTTACCATCTACCTCTGTATCAAATAATAATTCAGGTTGATAATCATTCAGATTGATAGTGTCATTTTTTCCCCTTTTGTTCAAAGCTTTCATAACCTGAGTTCTATACAAATTTTTATTCAATAACTCAGTCAAAGGGATAGGAATTTTCAGCTTTGCTATTTCATTTTCAATATTGAATGATGTTTGAAATTGATTTAAATTCAGAAAGTTAGATTTATCAACAATTTCTTTTGACACGTGTTCTTTTTGGTGACTGGTGGTTGGAATATTTGTTTGAGTAGTTTTGGAGGTACTCTCAACAATATTTTTAGCAGGAATGTCAACTCTCTTTTTCATAGAACTATCAGTAGTTTTCTTAGCAACATTTTCTAGAGTTTTCTTTGAATTTGTGTCAGAAGTTTTCTTGACAAGGTTTTCATTATTCTTTTTTTTGGAGCATCTAATGTTTTCTTACTCCTAAGATTATACTTTCTATGGAATTCCACGATAGTGTTCTCAAATCCCTGCTTATAGTCATATGATTCTTCAGAATCAAGTTCATTTTGGGATAATTGAAACAACTCTTGTTCTTCCTGAGTAAGAAACACAATTTCATCCCCATTGATACCCATTAAATTTATCTGGTTGTCTTCTACCTATTCTACTACTTATCCATTATCATCCGCATAATTATCCTGAAATGGAGGCCTAATTTGCTGATCAAGGCCCCTCTGTTCTCTTTGTTTGATTTGGGGAGGATTTATCCTAGGATTTTGATTTTGATTTTGAGGTGCAGGTTGATTTTCTCTAGAAGCAGTCCTCTCATTCAAATTAACACTCTCCATCATTCTTTCTACTATTCTAAATAAGGAATCAATTTTAGCATCAACAGAAGAAGTAGAGGGTTCCTCTTTTATGGTTACTCTCCTTTCTTTCTTAAGTCTAGCTCTCTTTGATAACATATTTTCTTCTATGCTCACTGCATCCCTTTGCATTTCTTCTAGTGTTGATGAGTTCCTTTCTCTAAGCTGGTAAGACATGTCTACCTCAAAGTCATCTGGGAATTTGATTAAGGATAAAGCTTGTAGTGGTTTAATGTTGGCAGGAATTGCGTTGTATACATTGTTAAATATAGTGCAATAGTACTGACCACTTTCCCTTGGTCCCCTCCTAATGCTTTCATATTCAGATAAATTCTGAAGAGGGTTCTTTTTAATTTCCCACCAATTAAGGAATGTTTGATGGAATCCAGGTAGATCATTAATGCTAGCAGCAGGTAATGCTTTAAACCATTTCCTCACCTCTCTTATGAGACTTTTTGCAAACAACCTAAGTTTTACACTCTCCTCATCTACCTCCTGAAGGTCAAAAATATCATTCATCCTGTCTACATGTTGTTGGGCAGTGATAGGTCCAGTTCCATCAAATTAAGGAATTCTTGTTTGATAATCTTGTGGCATGTTTTCCAAAGGAGCTTGAAGGACAAGGGGGCATATCTAGCTGCCATTATAGGGATATGAGGATGAATAACATGTGGTGGATGTTGGATGAAAGGTGGAGGTTGAATCAAAGGTAAATGTTGAGCTGAAACTTGGGGTTTTGGTGGAGATGAAGGTTGGATTGTGGTTGAAGATTGGGGAGAATAAGGAGTTTGAGTTGCTTGGTGTGAAAGTACTGGAGTAGTTGTAGAAATTATAGAAGGAGTAGGGCTTGTTGATCTAGGATGAGGTGGATGATTCTACATAAGAAGTAAGAGCATAAAGTTCTACAAATTGCTGGACATAAGCCTCATGAACATAAAGGTCTATAATTGAGACTAAACCTTGTAATTTATCAAAGTCTTGAATAATTTGAAGGTCAATATCATCAGGAGCAGATTGAGCTTCAAATGAATGTCTTCTTAATGTAGCTTGGTCTACTAATATTTGATCTGCTCAATTGGCTGACTTAGTTGTAAATAGGTTTTTTTCAAAAGGTAAATCAAACTCAATGTCTTGCAGAGTTACAAATTCTTTTGGAGTGAATCTGCTCTATGAGGGGGACTGCTACTTCCTTGGCTCTCTGCTATGCTCTTTCTTTTAAGTATATTCTCAGGGTCATCTACAGCTACTGCAGGCTTTAGATCAGGATGAGATCTAGTGTAATCTATTTTAGGAGCCAGAGTTATGATATAGATGCACACACACACACACACTTATTATCTACACTAATGAAAAATAAAAACAATCTTCTTGAAGTATTCCTATCATACAATGTTTTAACCAGAGATTATGAATTCGAAAGAAATTACAATTTTTCAATTGTCCCCGGTATAGTCGTGACTATGTTATCGTTCTGTAATTTAAAATATTGGCAGAATAAACATAGAGGACAACATCAAAACCATTTTGGAAGCTGGGATCTAGCCCTACTAGCTTCAGAGAGGGATCTCTCTTTATGATTTAACTTTGTTTTGAATAGATATTAGGCTAGTTATGACTGTACTTGGTTGTTTTTTTGATTTTGATTGATTTGGTTGATTAAATATTTATATTCCCATTGTACAATGGAGTCAAAATATAAAACTCGATGTTGCATCAATTTTTAAAGAGTTATAACAGGGCAAGCTAGGTTGCATTCACTGGAGTCTTTTAGATTTTTTAAATGAATAATGGATATGGCAGAAAAGTGAATTTCAATTGAGACTGAAAATAAATTAAGTATTTTTCAATCTGACTTCAGTGGAAAACATTTAAATTTTAAAGGAAGCCAAAATAAGGTGTTTTAAATAACATGTCCTATTCATCACATTTTCTGTTTTACAATTAAGAATTTTCGATACACAGAGAAAAGGAAAAACAATGGAAAACATAGAAACAATAGAAACACTTCACCAGTAAATACATCACATGAATCGTGAAATAAGTCTTCGTATCATTGATGCTCCAACAAAACTTTGAATTTACAATTGTGCAATAGGAAAAATATGTTCAGAAATTAACCTAGAATACTTCGAACAATGAAGTATTTATACTAAAATATTACAAAATTGATTACAATCATTGCTGTCTCAACAGACAGTGTATTATTAGCCTAAATTGAACAATAAACTCTAACTGTAACAAAACATAGGCTTGATGGAGGTGATCTGGCATGCTGGCATTGTTTTTAAGGAATCAGTTGCTGAGTAGGCCTATTTGTAGGTTGTGCTGGATGATGTGTTGGCTACAGATGACTGTTATTTTTTACTTTTTACTACTGAAGCTCACTTAAATTATCACATCGATATTCATATGGGATAGTTAATTTAATGACCTTTATGTAGATTTCATCCACTTCGGTATATTTATCAAAATTAGGTTTAACCACAAAGATGTGGTTTACCTCGTGTTGGATTAAAAGGTCATGACTTAATGCCTCCAAGAATGATTTCCCTGTCATGGTGCATTTGATATTTTAGAATTTGGTTGTGTCTCTGGCACTATCAATCATATTCTTCACATAATCTTGTATGTTCATCAGTTTGTCATTTATTACAAATAGAGAAGGAAGACCCTTCTATGTTAAGGGTTCAATACTACTAAAGAATCTATTCACAACTATATCTAAGCTGTGGAATTTTTCTTCCAGATGTACAATCATGTTCTTCTTAGTAAGAAGCTTCTTCACTTCTAAAATTGTCTCTGTCCTGTCATCCAATCCCAAGTCATCCAACTCATATATGTTCTTGGAGTTTAAGAACTTGATGATGTTATTGGTAGTAGTAGGCATGTCTCCAAGCTCCTCCTTGATGGTTTTAATGGCATCATTGGCTTTCTCTATCAACTCCTTCTGCTCAAATATAATTTGGATGCAGGGCCAAATTTCATTGATGGATTCAATGAGATATGTCCAAATTATATATTTGACTTGGCATAATGTATTACCAATGGATGACTCTCTTTCTGATTTTTGCAACCTTACTATCAGCTTCAATGCTCTCTGTGCTTCAGCTGCATAGGAAATTTCACCTCTAGAATTCTAATCCTGCAACAGTTTAACTTGATCCTGAATTTTCTTGATTTCCTCTATCTGGATTGACAGATTTTTCACTTCTTTTGTTAGTTGTTCTGCTCCATTTGTTGTACTTGTTGTAGAAGTTGTGGCTGTGGGAATGGTTGTAAGAGGTACAACTTCCAAATGGACCATAGAAATATTAGTAGCTTGCTTCTTTTCTTTTATCATTTTCTCCATCTATGATTCCATCTATCTCAATTGAGCATTCTGCTCCATGATGAGCTTCATCATGTCTGACTTATGAGACTCTTTTTCTTCAATTTCCTTAGTCAAAGGGTCTTCTTTAGTTGACAGTTTCAGTTGCTTCCTTAATGATGCTATGTCAACATTTTTATTATTTATTACCTCTTCTGCAGCTTTGATGTTGGAAGGATCATATCCAAATCTGACCAGTAAGTCTTCCAAGGACTTAATTCTTGAATCCTTGGCCATAGAGGATATTTTCTCCATCTTGATTTGTGACTGGTTGTTGGCTAAAGAAACCTGCAATTTGGACAAACTCATAGCAGTATTAGTCAATGGAGATGAAATCATTTCACCTGTTTTCTTGTGCATCTCCATTTGGTCAAGGAGATGGATGTCTTTGATTTCAAATTCAAATGGAGTCTTCTTGTAGTCTGTTGTTGTCTTGGGCTGTGAAATTTGTGCTTGGAGAAAGGCCATTTGCATTTTTCCTTTCTCAAAGTGGAATGCTGACAACAGTCTACTATGAGAACTAGAATTCTTCTTCCAGAATTTATTATAAGAGTTGGTCTTCAAAATTTTATTCTTCAACTTAATTTCCTTGAATGTGTCAAATATAGTTTTATGTTTCTCTCCTATAACAACTGTACCTGTCTGAGT
The DNA here is from genome assembly GCA_034641835.2 of Pinus albicaulis. Taxonomy (NCBI): domain Eukaryota; kingdom Viridiplantae; phylum Streptophyta; class Pinopsida; order Pinales; family Pinaceae; genus Pinus; species Pinus albicaulis. Next base: position 637,673,256 of record CM076583.1, on the reverse strand, counting down.
GGCATGTTGCTGATCATGTGAAGCTGTAGAAGTGGTAGGAGAGAGTGTAGTTTGACCACCAACTTGTGAAGAAATAGGTGTCTCTTTGGTGATTATGATGACTTCCTGCTATGAATCTTTGCTTGGGTTAACTTTGGGATGGAGCTTGGTCCTTTTTTCTGTACATAATTTTGAATTCTTTGTTGGAAGTTTCAGTCACTGAAGGTGACCCTTCTTCCCTCATTCTTTTTCCCGCTTTCTCCTATGTGACAGGAGTCTGTGATGTTGAAGTAGAGACTAACTGCTTCTCAACCTCTTGAAGAGTGTTTTCAGTCCACTCTAATTGGTTCATATACCTCTCAATTTTTGGCCTCTGTGTATGGATGTAAGGTGTAGATTTTTTTTCTACCCTTAGCTTGGAGATGGTTCCTAATGGATCATAGGACCATGTGAAACTGAGGTTGTATTTCATTTCCTTTAACAATCTGTTTGCTTCCTCCCCTGCTATCTTGCTGTTGCAAATAAAAGGTCCTATTTGTGTTTTAATTCCGAATTTTGATTTCTTCTTTTCAGGCACAAAGTGGACTTCATCAGCATTGAGCATTTTCCCGATGTATTCTAAAGCAAAAATCCTCATTTGGAGGTATTTGGGAGTTTATAGGGAGCAATCTCACAACCATATATCCTCAATTATGTGTAATTTTGGTATAAATACCAGTCACCTGTCTTTGTTTGGTCTGATAGTTGTAAAATCTTCCTGATGTCTTCACTGATTCTTGGCTCAAAGGTGCTTCTTAGAAGACTCATTATTGGATGTACAATTCAATGAAATATTTGTAAGAATAATCTTTTTGTTCCTTCAATGATCCAACAATGAACTCTTTGTAATAATATTTCTATTTCAAAGAGTATTTTTGATCATTTATGGCAGTATGCAAATACTGACACTAACAGATGGCATCTGCTAGGAATTGGATAAAATTGAACATGATGGAAGGCTTAGAATCTTCAGATAAAATAGAAAGGAATCCTATAATTGGCTCATTTACCCATTGGTCAGAGTAATATCCAAGGAGGTAACAAATAACAGTGATAATCTGCTTGGCTCTGTCAAGGAAAATTGAGGAAGAATAGGGAGGATTCTTCTTGTGTAATTGGGTATCTTCAGCTAGAAAAGGCTCAAGGGCTTTAGCCCTTCTTGCAAAATTCCAGCTTCCGATACAGTTCATTGACTGCTTCCTGTGAGAAAGGGGTTGCATTTTTTGTAATAGGGGCCTGCATCATTTGGTCTATAGATTGGGCAGTTATGGTAAGAAAAATTTCTCTTGTGGGAGCAATTATGGATCTTTGGCTGGTCATATAACAAGCCTGACACTTGCGGATGAATTCAAGGGCACTCTGGGCATGAGGAAAAATGTAATGGGGTAAATTAGACTCCCACAGCCCAATATCACCAGACTTATCAATATACTTGTTTTCTAGCCAATAGTACATCTCAAACAACTCGAATTCACATAAGGTTTCGTGGATTTTATAGTCTCCATTGGCTAATGGTATGTGATCAAGATCAACAAGAGGATGGAGTAATGTATTTACAAGCTCCTCCTGGCCTTTCTTCTTAGGAGGCATGGTGCAGCTGGTTTTATGGTAAATAAAGGTTTCTGAGAGAAAAATGGTCTCTGGGACTGTGTAAAACTTTGGTACAGGGGAAGAAGGTGCGACAGTTGCAGAGAAAGCTTTGATCGTAACCAGATTAGCTCCAGAGCTCTGTGAACCTGCAATAAGAATGCAAAATGTAGAGAGAAAGACAAGGTAAATGTTTAGATGTTGATTATGCACGGTTTTATACACAAATTGATCAATTTTCCATTTATTGTGGTGCAGATCCATTGGATTAATGGTAATTATGAATTAAATACATCAAAAGTTGGTTTTCCACGGGAAGGGAGTGAATTGGCAACAATAATGGTCGAGCTGGCATGATATGGTAGGCGCTCAACAAGTATAATGGTGGTTTTGGTATCAACATAGAAACATCTTTTCGGAGGGGGTATGAAGCGGTAAGATGTTTGAGTGGAGAGTGGGGGGGTGGGGGGAAGGACGAGGAGGCGCCATGTTAGTGTGGGCCCAAAAATCAAAACTTTTTTTTTTTTTTGAACCCCCCCCCCCGCCCGCCTTAGCGTTAAATATCAGATGGAGAGGGGGGTCCGAAAAGGAATGAGGGTTGTTGGATCGTGTGCAGAAGATATGATGAGTGGATAGATGAATTTACCTTAACGTGATGTGATGTGACATTTTGTCGGGTAGCGGGAGGGTTTAATGGAGGTAGGAAATTTAGGATATAGGATTATATGCCAAACTGTATATTCATGTGCCCAACCATTTTAGACTTAGGATAAAAAAATTTACCCTTTTTCCTTTATATGCATAAAATAACTTTGAAAAATTACCTTAGGATAATTATTTTGATCCTTTCCAAAGCTCCAATACAACTTCTACCTACTCTTTTGATTTCAATTATTTTTCTAAGCTAACATTTTTTCTTCTTTCCTTAGGGTGCATTCGAGCTAGCAAACCCACATAACCTTATTTTATAAAAATATAACCTACTCTATCGCTTATTTCTCCTATTGATTCAGATTAAACAGTTGAATCAATTACATTTTCTACCTAACTACTGATTCTCCAAGATTAAACTGTTTGGAAAATATTTATTTACTAACCTAATTAACATGAAATTTAGAATTGTTCCATCATGATTAAGCTGTATGATTGGAGCAAAAATCTAGTCATCATGGAATTTTAATACAAGCTGCACACAATCTTATCGGATTTTGACATAAAGGAAACTACTTTAATAGCAGTGGCATTTAAATTTGTAGCACTTTCAGTATTATTTCTATTTTTCTTTTATGGGGTTCTTATTATCTTTTTATTCTTTTTTCAACTTTCTTTCTTTTTGTCTTTTTCTTAATATTCATTTTTGTTGTTGTTGGAGATACTCTCTTTTGATTTTCTTTTATATATATATATTTTTTGGAAATCATTTGCATATTGAAATTATTTACAATGTAAAGTTACAAATATGAAATACTCAATCACCTTGAGGTCCTATAAAGTATGGGAGCCTGACACTCTCTTCACATCTATTGAAGAATCCATTCTAAGAGGGAGCTCCTGCTTCTATTTACATAATCATCAAGTAAGTTGATAGAAGGAGAAATATTCTACTCAAGTAAGCATCTTAATATGAATCTGTTAAATTGAACTTCTGTAAGGAAAGTAACAAATTGTTTAGGACTAAAAAATTTCTTGCATGGAAGATAAGGACATATTTAAATTTGATTGAAAATGAAGTAATGGATTATGTCAAAGGATCATTAGCTTAAAATTCTAAATAATATGCTCAAACTCATGCCAAATACATGAAGGGAGACATAAAAGCCTGGAGGATTCTTATAGAATCCATAAAGGAATATCCCATTCCCTATGTATCAAATTTAGAATCCTCAAAAGAAATATATGACAAATTGGTGGAGCTATTCTTTGGAAGTACTGCAGGGGAAATAATGTTTCTGACACAATAAATATACAAATTTAAGATGTCAAGAGAGGAAGGAATAACTTCATACTTTATGACGATTTCTGAAATACGGGATCAACTGCAGGAATTGGGAGAAGTAATGTTTGACAGAGAAATGACTAGAATGGTGTTGAATTCTCTACTGGATGGATGGGGAAACTTCTCTTCAAGCATCTATGGGAATAAAGAAGCAACACCATTCCAAGATCTATGGTCTCTATGTAAGATAGAAGACACTAGATTAAAATCTAAAATTGATATAGGATCAAATGAAGAGAATCAAGCCTATGTTTCCATGTCAAGAGGAAAGGGAAGATTCGGTAAGTTTGGTCCTTAGAAGAAAAGAAGAAACATGGATAAGATATGATGTTATGGATGTAATGAAATTGGGCACTATAATAAGGATTTTCCCAAATCTGATAAGGACAAGATGAAAAAGGAAGCTGTTAGGTCCCTATATTACTAGTGTAGTCACTTATTATTTTTAGTGTAGCCCCCTTATTATTATTGTTGTACCCCTGTAGTCCCCGTATTGTTATTATTGTGCCCATAAAAGCCCACTATTGTTATCGTTGTGCCCTTACATTATTATTGTCAGGTCGGATAGGATTATATTGTGACCCCGTGGACTCCTATATATAGAAAGGAGGTTTTGTCATTTGAATCATCCAATAAATTCTCATTTATGTAATGTAAAGGAGGTTTCCCCTTCTAAGAGGCTGATTTTTAAGGCGTTGATCTATCTTTTATTCTTTTTTGTGAGTTGGTTTCATAACATTTGGTATCAGAGCTTTGGATTCTCAGAGCTTTGGATTCTCAGGTTTCGCTGCTTCAAATAGGTCATCGTGGCATTTTCGCTATAATTTTTTTTCTACAGAGGTTCAAAAGCTAAAAAACAAACTCATTTGCAAAGAAATATTGACAAATGTCGTGTAAAAATTTCAGATCTTGGTTCGCAATATTTTCAGAGATATGATATGTGGAAGTTAGGGTTTTTGCAGGCTCCCGAATTTCATCTCAAATAGGTGACCCTGGGAAACTCATCATACCTCTCTCTCTTATCATCACAATGGAATTATGTTAAAATTAGTCAAAAGTACACGGTTTTTAGTTTCCTGTGTATCAATTTTAGAGCCTAAGGAGGAAACAGTGACACGTGGAACACCAGAAAAGTTCGCTCTACTGAACCAATCCATAATTAGGTCATTGCGGAAGATTAGGCATAAATTTTCCTTGAAGAATCCAAATCAGGTTAGACTTGTGGCATTGGAAAGAAAATTCAGAGGGCTACTAAAGGATTGAAGATACAATATTGGGGATCTGAAATTACATATATACATCAATTTCAATATATAGCTCCTCAAAAACAAGAAAAAGTTGTCTATTTTTTATCAAATTACGTAAGTATTGTTTGAAAAATCAATTTGAAGTGATTCCAAGGGCATATTGAAGCATATATATATATTAGTATTGGGTTCTAAAATCCCCCCTAAAAATAATTCAACACCCATTAAGCCCTCATAAGGCTCTACTATGAATCATGAAGAGGAAGAAGTGCAACATGATATATCAAAATTACAAGACCAAGTGCACCAAATTTCGCTATCGCAAAGAGTAACAAAAAATGAAATGGAAGTTTTGAAGAAAGGCGTGGAAGCTAAGATAGATGGTTTTAAGAATGGCATGGATGACATGGAAGCTAAGAAAGATGAAAAAATGAAATACAACATGGAAGACATGAAGAATGATCTAAAAGCAGACATGGAAGGTTTGAAGGAAGGTTTGACAAAGTTGATACAAGAAATGATTCCTAATGGCAAAGAGGTTGTACAAGAAACTCGTGATGAGAACAAAATAAATGTTAATCCTGATTTCATAAACTCTAATGTTGGATTGAATACCCACCATATTCCAAATATCGATATGAGGAAGATTGATGGCAAGGTAACATGGATACTATAGATGGAGAAATATTTTTCCATAATGTGTAAAACACACAAAAGGTATTGCAACTTTATATTTAGAACAAAATACATATGTATGGTATCGATGGCTTTTCTCTCGTAAAAAAATTATCCCTTGGTCAATTTTTACGGAGGAAATGATAGCACATTATGAGGATACAAAGAGAAACACCTTCTTTAGCTAATTGATAAATCTCAAACAAAAGGGTTCAATGGTGGAGAACATTGAAGACTTCCAAAAATTGAATACAAGGGTAACTTATATTCCAGAGGAACACATGATTGATGTCTTTATAGGGACTTTAAGGGATAACATCCAACATGAGGTTCGCCTTTGGGAACTTGATTCATTGGAGAATACATTCAGGTTGGAAAGAAAAATTTAAAGTAAAATTACAGCGACAAGGAAGCCTACCACTCACATCTATAAAGATGGAAGTGTTGCTACTCCTAGACCTCCACAACCTATAAGGTTGACACCACAAGAATTGGAAGAAAAAATAACAAAAGGGCTTTGATACAGTTGTGATAGAAAATACACTAAAGGTCAAAAGTGTGATGAGAAGAAATTATTTTACATAGATTGCGAAGAGGAGGAAGAAAATTAACAAGAAACTTCAAAAGAAGAGGATATACACCAGGAACCAACCCTATAGAAAGAAGAAATTAGTCCAACCATATCCTGTAATGCATTGGCAAGAATTACCACTCCTCAAACTCTCAAGATAGAAGGACATATCAAGAAGAAAATTTTAATAGTGTTGATTGATTCGGGTAGTACCCATAATTTTATTCATTGTAAGGTAGCCAAGGAATTGAATTGCTTCCTATACCCAGTAGGCGAGTGTCAAGTGATGGTTGCAAATGGAGGAGCGATAAATTGCTCTGGAAAATTCCATAATATCAAGCTAACCATGGGGGAATATGTATTGAATAGTCCAATGCTTTCCATTCCAATGGGAGGTGTTTATGTTGTACTAGGAGTACAGTGAATACAATATTTGTAGATGGTAGCTTTTAATTTTCAAGAAATTTTCCAGAAATTTTGTTTCAGAAGAAAAGGAAGCTGAATTACAGGATATCATAGGGAAGTCGAGAAAGATAATAAGCTCTAATGTCATGACAAAGCTTCTAAAGAAAGAACAACAAGGTGCAATTGCACAATTATTCTCACTAGAATTTCCAACATTAAAATCATCTATTTCTCCAGATCTCCAAAAAGTCTTGGATAGTCATTCCAAGGTGTTTGAAACTCCCAAAGGACTCACACCTGTTCACGATCATGATCATGCTAATCATTTGATTCCAGGAAGTGTTCCTCCAAACATCAGGCCTTACAGATATTCTTATGTCCAAAAGAGCGAAATTGAACGTATGATTGCGGAAATGTTAGAGGCTGATGTAATTAAACCTAGTCAAAGTTATTTGTCTGCTCCAGTAGTATTGGTGCATAAGAAGGATGGATCATGGTGCATGTGTCCAAATTATCGGGAGCTCAATAAGCTCACTATTAAAGATAAATTTCCCATTCCCGTGATTGATGAATGATTGGATGAATTACATGGAGAAATTTATTTTACCAAGTTGGATCTCCGTTCAGGATATCATCAAATTAGAATGAAGGCTAAAGATATTCCAAAAACAACATTTCAAACTGATGAGTGTCATTATGAATTTTTGGTCATGCCTTTTGGCCTTACCAATGCACCTTCTACATTTCAAGGGTTGATGAATTCCATTTTCAAACCCTTCCTTAGAAAATTTGTGTTTGTATTTTCTTATGGTATACTAATCTACAACAAGTCTTGGAAGGATCATGTTGAACATGTTGACAAGGTGCTCAAACTATTGGAGGAGAAACAATTATATGCAAAAACCTCCAAACATTTATTTGGAGTACAAGAGGTGGAATATCTGGGTCATATTGTATCTCAAGAGGGCGTTAAGGTAAACCCTAACAAAATTAAAGCCATTAAGGAATGGAAAGTCCCCACAACCATAAAGCAGTTGCGAGGATTTCTCGGGTTAAAAGGGAATTATTGCAAGTTTATTAAGAATTATGGGAAAGTAGCAACACCTATAACAACATTATTGAATAAAGATGCATTTTCATGGACTCCTGAAGCAACTAAGGCCTTTGAACATCTTAAAGAGGCAATGTGCCTAGCACCGGTCTTAGCTACACCAGACATCACAAAAACCTTTATTGTGGAATGTGATGCCTCAGGAAATGGAATTGGTGATGTTTTAATGTAAGATGGAAGACCCATTACTTTTGAAAGTCGTCCAATCAAGGAAAGTATTTACAGAAAGCAATTTATGAGAAGGAAATGTTGGAAATACTACATGCACTAAAGAAATGGAAACCTTACCTAATGGGAAGACACTTCAAGGCAAAAAATGATCATGATAGTCTTAAATACTTTTTGGAACAAAGAATATCTTCAGAAGAGCAAAGAAAAAGGGTCTCAAAGATGTTGGGTTATGACTTTGAAATCATCTATAAAAAAAGGAAGGTAAATGTTGGTGCAGATGCACTCTCAAGAAAGGATGAGGAGGCGGAAGCATTTATTTGTGCCATTTCTATTATCCAACCAGTTTGGATAACTGAAGCAAGGGAGGAATGGAAGAACGACGAAGAAGTGTGGACAATCATCCAAAAGTTGCAGTAATATCCTAGTACATTTGACACAGTTAGTTGGAAAAATTATTCCTTATGTAAAAATATCTCCTATATCTTTGTAAGAATTCCAAACTAAAACAAAATATTCTTTTGGAATTGCTTACCTCTCCCTTAGGAGGACATTCAAGATTTTTAAAAACGTACCACAGGGTGAAGAAATATTTTTTTTGGGATGGCCTTAAATTTGATTTTCAAAAGTTTGTGGTGGAATGTTTGGTTTTCCAACAAAATAAAGTTGAGACAATTAATACCCCGGTTCTTCTAAAATCTTTATCCATTCCAAGTAAACGTTGGGAGGAGGTTTCAATGGATTTCATCATAGGTTTACCTAAGTCCGAAGGAAAGAGTGTCATTATGGTGGTAGTTGATAAACTTACCAAGTATGTACACTTTTGTGCATTATCTCATCCATTTAAAGCAAGTACAATTGCTACTGAATTTATGGAAACAATTCAAAAGCTACATGGAAACCCAAATATTATTATAAGCGACAGAGATCCCATTTTCACTATAAATTTTCGGACGAAATTATTTTCTTGTTTGGCTACTCAACTAGCTCATAGCTCATCTTATCATCCTCAATCCGATGGGAAAACTGAGATAGTGAACAAATTCTTGGAAGGGTATATTCGTTGTTTTGTATTTGATAAAAAAAAATCAATTGTTCAAGTGGTTACCTTTGGCTGAATGGTGGCATAACACTTCCTTCCATACTGCAGAAAAAATGACCCCATTTATGGCACTTTATGGATATCACCCACTATCCATCACATCATCTTTAAGATAAAATTCTAAGGTTCAAGCAGTGGAAGATCACATCGAGCATCAAAAACAAGTTCTCCAACTCTTAAATGATAACCTAAATTTGGCACAAAATCAAATGAAACAATATGCAGATCGACATCGTAGCGAGATAGGTTTTGATGTAGGAGACTTGATATTTTTACTGCTACAACCATACAAACAAATGTCCCTCAAGCAAGCTAAGAAGGATAATAAATTATCACCAAAGTACTATGGTCCTTACAAGGTGTTCAAAAGATTGATACCATGGAATACAAATTGGAGCTTCCTGCTTCTTCTCGAGTGCACCTGGTTTTCAATGTTTCATGCTTAAAAAATGTTATAGGTGACAAAATTCCAGTTTGATATTGCCAAAACTTGATGAGGAAAGAAAAATCATATTGGAACCTGAAGCAGTCATGAAAATGACAACTACAAAATCGATCAATTTTAGAGTATCTCATCAAGTGGAAGAACTTACCCATTGAATATTCTACATGGGAGGACAAGAATTTTATACAGAAGCATCCAAAGCTACTCAAGCATTGAGGACAACACTTTTTTGAAGGAGAGGGGCATGTTAGGTCCCTATATTACCAGTGTAGTCCCTTATTGTTGTTAGTGTAGCCCTCTTATTGTTATTGTTGTACCCCGGTAGTCCCCATATTGTTATTATTATGCTCCATAAAAGGCCACTATTGTTATTTTTGTGCCCTTACATTATTATTGTTAGGTCGGCTAGGATTATATTGTGACCCCATGGACTCCTATATATAGAAAGGAGGTTTTTTCATTTGAATCATCAAATAATTGTTCATTTTTTTAATGTAAAGGATGTTTTGTCATTTGAATCATCCAATAATTGTTCATTTTTTTAATGTAAAGGAGGTTGCCCAATCAAAGAGGCTGATTTTTAAGGCGTTGATATCTTTTATTCTATTTTGTGAGATGGTTTCATAACAAAAGCTCATGTTGTCAAGAAGTGGAAGAACCAGATTCAAAGAAAACTAAGAGAGAAAAAGTGAAATATCTCTATTATGATTGAGATCATCTACCTCTTTAAGAGGTATCTGTTGGTTGTAAAATGGTATGTTAGGAGGCATTGTATATTAATACATCTCTTTAGAATTGGCATCATGATGAAAGCATTGAAGGAGGAGCAGTCGTCGTAGGAGGATGTTTGTAACACATGTGATAAGTAGCTCTTGGGTACCTCACTGAAAACAACACTTATAGAAGGTAGTCATGTAGATCAGGGGTCATCATTCACTAATTAATATGGAAACATGTTCTTACATTTTCTAATGGAATCCTCTTTAGATTCATTGGTTAGAAAGAAAGCAAAAGGTTTATTCGAGAATTCTAACTTGCAAAAATTTGGGATTAGAATATGATGACATATTGATGAAGCAAGTCAAGAGAATGAAATTCTTTCATTCTAAGGAAACCTACTACAAGATGAATGAAAAGGAAAGAAAATGAGGTGCATGTATATTTATGCTGACATTGGATGCTATATAGATAGGTCATATGGTTGTAGGTAGAAGAAGTATGATCAAGGGAAAGTAAAAAGTAGAAACTCTTTCGATGTACAAGTTGTCAATAGAAATGATCCACACCAGATGAAATCAACATAATATGTCCTCATATGGAATATGAGGTGATTATACGTTGTCAAGGATATGAACATTGGAAGTTAATGGGAATGCAATAAAATTGTGTGGAGAAAGTAAGACTAATGGATCGTGAGAAATACAAACATGGAAAGAGGCATTCACATCCAAGAAATCCAAGTAGACTTTACTAGAAAATATCCTGGGAAGATATGTAGAATCTAATAAGAACTCTGGTAAAGATGGAGACCCTTGAGAATACATATCTTTAGGAAAGTGTCAATATGTATAAATAATTTTGACACCTAAAAGAAGGATGTCATGATGAAAGATCATCACTAAAGTAAATTTTGATTTAAGTATTCATATTTATAATTGAATAATATCTGATGAGCTTATGCAAGGTTTCCAAAGGGCAGTACATGTCTTCCACAGTTGATAACCATATAGCAGGATGAAATATCCTTGGAATAAATATGGTCCGAAGGAGAGGAGGATCACATGAAGCTAGAACAAATGAGAATATCTATGAATCACTTTTTGACAAAATTAAGACTTGAGTCATGGATAAAAGTGGTGGATGATATGTTCCCTAATGAAGAGATTCCAAAGATGAAGGCTCTGCAACAACGAAGAAATTTATGACATCAAAGGAAGGAGTTCTTGATGAGCAGTTGGGTGTTTTCATCATTGATTTTGCAGGTCTCTGATTAATAGGGAGCTTGGTAATAAGTTTCTTACTGGGAAGAAACTTGGAAATTCCTAAGCTCAGAGGGATCTTAGGTACATTCCTTGTATAGGAATGAGTACATTCCATTTGTGGAATATATCCTCCCTAGTTGAGAGGGAAAGATAGACATGTCATTCTGGTCTTCACTTGGGAAGACAAAATGAAGGATTGGGTAATCATCTAACATTCGATACTCTTTTGGGAATGTATTAGGGCATTTAAGAAAAGAGTAGTCATGGAAGGACATATATTCTTTGAGGACTGGGAATCCAATAGTAAGAATAGTCCTGGTGGACATATCCTGAATGGACCCGGGTGGGATATGATCCAAGAGAGACAATGATGAGGGTGTCTACTCATCACTAGTCTCGCTAGCGTTGTAGCTCAAATATCTCGTTTAGAGATGGAGTTTTTAGTCAAGGCCTTGTACTATGAAAATATTGGTTAATATGATTCTATACCTATGGGATTACCAATCATATTATTCTCATGAGATTCTTCATAGTGAGAGTGACCATGTACCATTATGAATACCTCCCTAGTTAAGAGGGAGTGTTGAAAAGTGTAGTGAGGTTCGGTATTCATAATGACTTGTAATTATGAATTTATGTAATGAAGAAGACAAAGATAATAAAATGTATTTTGTAATTCTTTCCTCATGGGTTTTCTGATCAAGGTGTTTTTATAATAGGTCAAATACTTGTTCTTGATGTCTTAGGAGTTTGTCATATTGTCATAAATATAATTTAGAGTCATGTATATGAAGTGTTGTTACACTTGTGTAAAGGAAAAATATTGATGTAAAATGTATTCTCCAAGGCCTTGTCAAGATGCTCCAAAGAATTCAGCTCAAATATGATGGAGATCCACCCTTGTTTATCTCATTCTACACACTAGCACATGTCAGACTACACACAAGATCATGTCATCCTAGAGGCAGTGATATAGTCTCTATATATAGATGGACTGTGACCTCATTTGGAGAGTACAGTTCAGAAAATTTCTATGATGAATTGTGAGGATAATCTCTGTGTTCTTGGTGTGAAGGAGGAAGATAGTACAACGAATAAAGAAATTTGTCTCGAGAAGTAAGAGAGGCCATCTCTTGGGACCAAACCTCTCGATCAAGGTCTGCAACAATGATCCGAATTGTAGTGTGTAAGGAGAGGATACACAATAAAATAAAGAGGCTAAAATGGGATGAGAGGAGGATAAGTCTGCCATAGTATGCGAGAATGAAATACTGTGATCAATTCAGAGGAGAGGTAGTGCTAGCCTCTGAATTGAGTTCGTATGATCCAATATATATACTCAGTTGAAAGAAGGATAAATACAACACATAGATCTTTGTCTTGGGATCAAGGGTACAATAAGAAGACTGAAGAAAGGTATCTAAGGAGACCGAGGCTAAATCAAAGGAGGGAAAAAAAAGGAGCTCACTGGTTAGGGCTAGAACCGAGCTTTCCTAGTGTTGGTGCAATGCAGTGCAGAATGTAGAGATAAGCTAGAAGAGCAATGAAAGGGGTCTTGGAGATATATTAATGTCTAGGGTCCGTGTCATGGTTTTGGTACTCGTCAGTTGATGATCTATAAGAAGAATGATTATCTGGTTTTCCTCTCCAAGAGGGAGAGGTTTTGGCCCTAGCTTGAAAGCCTAAATATTTGTGTCTCTTGTACATTTTATAATTGAATTGATGAAGAACGTAATAATCTAATGAATATAAGATCTAAGTGAAAGAAGCATAACTAAATCACAAGTAATTATCATGAAAGAGAAATTTAAATAAAACCCCTAATTTCTCAACATGTTTTAGACCTTGTTATAGGTAAATTTGGGCATCATCCCTAATACTAGTATGAGCAGGGTCTATCATCCAATAATTCAATACAAAAAAGGTCTCTCATCCCCTAATTCAGTTGCTACATGCCCTAGAGAAGTCATTCCATTGATGGCCTTAAGTCATGAGAGTTTCAATGTTTGAAGTATAGTTAAAATGACCCATTGACTCATAAACGCTCCTCTAAATGGGCCTAAGTGCATTGCAGCACTTACCCCCATGCAAGGGTGCTCTGCAAAGCGCTTCCTGACACTTAAGGGTGCGTTGGTCTCCTGGGGGCGAAATCATCATTGTTCCGGGAATCTCCACATGTCCAGTGCCTTCTAGAAGAGCTCATAGGTGTCATACTTCGAATACACGTGTTCATCCATCACCATTAAACCTGGAAATTTGTCTCATATATTATTAGAAAGCCATTCAATATCATTTATTGAGAAACTACCTACAATTTCCCTATCAATTGAGCACTCATCTAAGTGCAAGGGAGGAAGAAATTTGTGTAGTGTTATGCTATTGGATTCTCAATTCTTGGAGAGTTGAAGTACCGTGATGCTGCTAGATTGATGCTTGGTGTTATGAGGATGGTATGAAGTTGGATTAGGTTGACAACGAACTAATCGACTGTTTGTAATCTATTCCTCCTAATACTGCAATAAATATATTTGTTCTTTCTCTCATATATGCGATTATCTTTTGTGAATGTATTCTCAATAAGTGCATGTATTCTCAGATTTAGTCAGTTCAATCTCCTTATGATAGATAGATATTTTATATTTGTATCATCATTTGCTATCTTCTGGTTTTGATTACAGGTATTGATCTGGCGAGTTCAGTTGGATCAAGAGCGACAAAAGCGACGAAAGAAGAAGAATGAGAGTGAAGGATCACAAATAAGTTTCTTCATCTTCTATTTATCTGTTTATCTTAGAGAGAAAAGCATTTAACTTTCCTCTATTGTTCTGAGTGAAGAAACACCACACTTAGGGAAGACTAGTTTATCCATAGATTAGAATTCCTCATAACAAATTGGCGACCCCACTAGGGAGAAATCCATCATTCATGGTGTTTCTGTCATTTTTAACCATCATTAGTAGACTTTACTTCATCTATTCAATCATTTGAATGTACTTTTTTTCCTTAGAAGTGTGTTTAGCCTGCTTGATCTTCAAGCTTCACTGCGCCCAACACACTGTTGGTCAGGGTACAATGCTCTGCATAACACTGTCTCCCATTCAGAGGTGCTTTACAACACATTGTTTTCCCTTAAGGGGTGCGTTTCCCCTCAGCCAACCAAATTCTATCATAATTTATCTTTTGCATTCAGTTTTAGCCCATCGCTTGCTATATTCTCAGATGCCTATTTGACCTTAGAGACCAGTAAACATTGCCAGCGCTTCCTCCGTTGGATAGTTGTTTGTTCAATGTTTCATTAGCTGTTTTCTTTATCATTGTCAAATTAAATCCAAAGTTGTAAATTTTGCATTAGTTCAATTCTCTGTTTTCGAAAGGAAAATTTTCATTTCAGTCTTCATTTCCTAAGAGAAAATTGTTGTTTCAATCCTCATTTCTAAAAAAAGAAAACATTTTTTGATTGATTTGTGCATTTATTTTCTTTTTAATCATTCACATTAAAGTAAACTAAAAGGAAAAACATGCATATGCATTTAGAGATTGTGAATGTTGCATAGGAATAGATTAGGTAAATCTGCATTTAGTTTATGCTATTTGATCTATGCTAAAAAATATGATTGCGCTATCCCTTTAATAGCTAAGGTTTTCATTGAAAAACTGAATTGAAAAGATTGCTTCTCATTTAGTTTTCATTTTAGGAATTTCCCATTACAACTCGCGGTGAACCTGAAAGATAAATTGTTAAGCAAGATCAACATAAAATTCCCCTCAATCAACCTAAGAAAGAATTGTAACATTAACGATAACACTTATAAGGTCTAGGATAGAGATGTGTTCTAGCATCGTTAAGGAAGGCAGTTGTCGCTAAATTGTTTGGGATACATTCTGAGTGTGAAATCCCACTCCACGTACGCAAGTATATAAGAGCTCGTCCACGTACGTTCTGGTATATAGGGCGGTGTTCTAGTACGAAAAGTATAAGGGGGTGCTCTCACTGTGTGGTTTCACATTAGACAATGATATTATGGACATGGGCCTCCACGTACCTTCGAGCATATTTGAGAGGACAAATTTAGGTTTCTTACCATCCATAGGTAACCGAGTCGGCCACCATGTAACTTGTGATACACCGAACACAACATTCGAGGAGATTGCCTGCTTGTACTTTTTGGTTCGCCAAGAGATATTCTGTAGTTCACAATTACTTGGTAATCCTTTTTCCTAGTATCACTCTTTTATTTGTTTTTGTAATAAAATCAATCAGTCATCGTGGAAGAAGAACAACCTTTTCCTCGTAGTTTGTGTATAATAGCACGTAAACCATCTTTACCACCGGAAGCCATTTCTGGTCGGTGAAGGCAACCCCGTTCTACCGAATCTAGTACCATCAGTACCTCTAGTGTATCATCTTCATCACATCTACCAGAGTCATCTCGATTCATTTCTACAGATCATGGTTTATCTATTGTCGTCGAAACAAAGTCCTCATCGCTACCTGTGGACATTGAAATTCCAATCATTATGACTATACATCCAAAACCCAATGTTGTTCTACTGGGAGTTGATCCGAATCCCATCATTATTTTACTAGAACATCTATATCCCGTAGTCAAATGACAAGCAGTTGTTCTTGTATTGGTCACTCCTCAGTCATCCATAGCCATTCAGTCTTCCCTTTTATTGCACAGTGAACCACCTGAAATATATCTCAGGCCTGACGATGACATTCTTCCACCTAGTTTGATTTCGATTGAGGGAGAACCTCAAGAAGAAATACCCTCAACTCCAACTCATTTTGGGTCGGGGATTTATCTTTATGATTCTTTTCCTCGATTAACTTACACTGCTTCAATTGATCCTGTTTCAATCCAAGTTCCCATAGATCCTATAGGTATTCACTGGGTCATTTGACCATGGCTGTGTCAACATCTTTGGCAGTACCATCTGTTACAGTTGTGACAACATCTACTGTTACTACTCCGTCGATGTTTACCACATCACCTGAGTCACATATTTATGGTGGTTCATCCGTCCCACCGGGTTACCAATCATTATCTAGAACCTACTCTGGTGCCTCCTCAAATCCATTGAATTCACCCATGTCATCTTCTGGTATATTATCTGGTACACCTCTAATGAGTACTGAACGAATTGATCCTTTATACACATCTTTAGTTCAACATAAAGCTGGTCCATCTGGGTACCTTCCATCCAGTTCAATCTCGACCGGAATCCCACCATTTGGAGATCAATATATTCCATCTTATTATACTCCTCATGCTGGGGGGAAAACTATGGTCACCCATTTTCACAGTACTCCATCATTTTATGGTCACCCAAATGTTGGAATGAATGTTTGTCAGTGGCAGCCTGTACTTCCCATTCAACCACAAACGATTGTGCATTCATACCAACTGGTTCAAAATTTTGGGCCTACATCTACCCCACTTGTTAATATTTCATTACCCCATTTATAGGCTCTGTTGGTTGTACTACAACCGTCTCAGGCGAGTCCTTCAACCCATTACCCTCAAGTCTTGGGCCTCTAAACTCCACCTCCTTTGGCTAGTTTACAACAACCACCTGTATCTGGAATATTACAACCACAGGCTGGATTACCCTTTATGGGATGCCATAGGCTCCTAATGGTCGTACATATTCACAACTGGGTCCAATCTATTTTGGTTTTGGCTATAATCTTGGCAGGCAATCACCTTGGCAGCCACAACCTCAAATGCCACAACAAAAAGCTTATCCAAGTCTTGGTCAACATATCCCTCAAGCATTTGGTCATCAAAATAACCCCTATCTGGGTTACCAGTAGAAAATTCCTTATGCTGGTGCACAAAGGCCTGTTTCCCAAGCAATTCCATCCTATCTGGTTATGCTCAACATGACTTGAATCAACAGTTTCCCTTTGTTGCAACATTATAATTACCTGATTTAAACCGGCTTACCAATGATGCCATCAGATATTATCCTTAGTGGCCAGTGATTCCACACAAATTACCCTATAACATTCCTAAATTCAATGGAAACCCTGGAGAAGACCATTCAACTCATGTTATGGCTTATCATTTGTGGTGCTCATCAAACTCCTTAAATTATGACTCCGTTAGACTACGTCTTTTCCAACGTACGGTTACTGGTCCGTCTGCGAAGTGGTATATTGAATTACCACGAGCTTCATTTGATAACTTCACTGCCTTAGCCACTACCTTTTTAACCCACTTACAGTTACCCATATGACATGAAACTGGAACATAACTATTGACCAAATTTAAAAAGACAAATGCTACTCACATTTGTGATCATATTCATGAGTGGCGTCGTCATCGTCAAATGGTAAAAACATTTGTTCCTGATCAACTCTTGGTTGAGTGGTTTATTAAGTCCTTGCTGCCATCTATCACCGAGGATGTAGCTAAAGGTGACATCTTCACTGAAAAACAAGTCATTTCTCATGTCCAATACTTAGATTTGATTTATACTTAGTCTGGCACACTCTATGAGAAAATTCCAGACGCGTCGCGATCAAATTCTATTGTTCTTCCTCCATCTGGTAAGGAATCTCATGCCGACGACAGTATGATTGGTTCTGCAAAAACTCACACCTCGACTACATCTTATCCTGCACCTTCTTCTGAAATACATGTCATGTCATCTGAAAAAGGAAAAAGTGACAAGCAACCCGGAAGCAAGAAAAAGGGGAAAGCAAAGAAAAAAAAAATTCAGCCTAGCAGGAACGATCATCTGATCAACAATATGGAAATTCTCGGAAACCTCGTTACCCTTGCTTGATATATAATGAGGAGCACTTTACGCGAGACTGTCCTCACTGCTCCGAAGTCTCAAAGCTTCTTATGAATTCACCTGCATCTGTTGTGTTGACATATCCTTTTCCAAATCCAGACACAAACATGGTTGCTACAGATTCTGCTTCTTGTTCCCAAGTGCTTATGGTATCTGTCACAAATCCAAAAAATGATGTTTTTGTGTCTATGAGAAATAAAGGTTACAATATTCAGGCTTCTGATAAACCTAATACATCGACCACGAATCCATCCACTGAATCAATTCCGCCACCTGCTATTCTAGAGTTAACAATAAAGCCACCAAAGGGAGTCGTCCACAAATCGACATTCAATCCTTGAGCTCGCGCAACTCAAAATTACAATATAGTTGAAGATCTAGCTCAGTCACCTTCAACTATGTCGACACTTGAGTTACTTCAAATTTTTCCTTCCCAGAAGCAAGATTTGTTATCGGCAATTGGTGCAATCAACCCGACAGATTCTAATCTCGTAGTCTTTAATCACATGGGCTATGTGCCATAATTACCAGCCGAATTAGCATTTTCAATCCAAGTAAATATTCTAAATCACCTTGTTCATTACACTATTATTTATGAGGGAGCATCTACTTGTATTATGTCTATGAATTGCTGGAAGTCACTTAGCTCGCCTCGCTTATCTCAATTGCCTACGATGTTGAAATATTTTGATGGTCGTACATATAAGCCTTGTGGTATTATCAATAACATGCATGTCGAACTAGGGGGAAGAACTGTAACTGTTGAAGTTGAGGTCATTGACAGACCCCTTGACTACAACATATTACTTGGAAGGCCATGGGTTTACGCTATGTCTGCGATCGTTTCTACTTAATTTCGAATGATTTCCTTCCCTCATAAAGGCACTATCACAATCATTAATCAACTCTCCTTATTTGACCCTAATTCCTAGGTATCTGGAAGAATTCTGTTAGTTCACGCACCCCAGCTAGCACTTCAAAACATTGGTGTTGGTCTCTTTAAGGATTCTTCCCTAATGGGCACATTTTCATTACCGCTGCCCGCGAAGTCGGTGGAAATTGCGAATACAGAGACCTGTTGCATGATATCGTCCACTTCATCTGACTTAAGGAAGATTACCAATAATTCTAAAGTATATACACTAGGTGAATTTCTGCCGCCAAGCCCAATTGAGCTTGCATAACAATCAATTTTCTTGGCTTGGGCGGCACATCTTGATCCATCTTCGCCAATCGTTTGGGTCAATCGTTCATTAAATTTTAGTAGTCATTCTAATCCTTTTTTATCCACATTCACGAATGATGATATCATTGTGGAAGTCATGATGCCATAAAGAGAACCATGGGACGATTATCATCATCATTCCCATCTTCCAGATTACAACGAAGATAATCTGATTGAACTATATCGCCCTACGATCTCTGATTTCTTTTCGAATTCTGTTCTAATTAATGCCATTGAATCCAAGCGAAACCTATCAAATATTGAAGAAACTATTTCTATAGATATTTCGACCAAATTGGGCATTGTAGAAAACATTTGTGTTGACGTTTCTTGTTCTGCATCCAAAATCGACACTTATCACTCTCTTTTTCGTGAATTTCGAGATGTATTTTCTTGGTCTTATGAGGCCGAAATGCTAGGCATATATTCTAGTATTGTTGAACACACAATTAAAATGTAGCTTGATTTCAAATTGGTATGTCAACGCCTTCATCCTATTCATCCGAAGAAGGTTGCTGCCTTTAAAGCAGAAATTGGAAAAAATTTGTGTGTTGGTTTCATTTACCCTGTTCCACTTATTGATTGGGTTTCCAATATTGTTCCTTTCATGAAGAAACAATGGACAATTAGAGTGTGTGTTGATTATTGGGACGTCAATCTTTCTTGTCCAAAAGACAATTATCCTACTCCCTTTATCGACCAAATTATTACCGAATGTGCCGGTTGTGAAATCTTTTTTTTCATGGATGGATTCTCCGGTTACAATCAAATCAATATTCGTGTAGAGGACCAATATAAGAAAACATTCATATGTCCCTGGGGCACATTCGCTTATTGTAAACTCCAATTTGGTTTAAATAATGTTGGGGAAACATTTCAGAGAGAAATGGATTATGATTTCCATGAAATTAAGAACATTGTTCAACCTTACCTAGATGATTTACCCGCGCATTCACGAAAACATAATGATCACCTGACGCATTTGAGATCTATATTTTTATGCTGCCGACACTAAAAAACACGCCTCAATCCACACAAATGTGTGTTTTGTGTTGGTTCTGGTCGTTTTCTTGGATTCGTCGTCTCAAAATATGGAATTCAAATTGACCGAGTGAAGGTCTAGGCCATTCTCGATTTTCACTGCGCCATCAAACTTACTTCAGTTATAGAGACTTCAAGGAAAGGCTAAATTTTTTCTAAGGAGGTTCATACCCAACTACGCCGAAATGGCTAAAGGTTTTACTCATCCCTTGAAAAAGGGGATTCCCTTTGATTGGGATAAGGTTGAACAAGTTTCTTTTGATGCTCTTAAATATACCATGATCTGAGCGTCATTAATGTATCCCCTTAATTATCAGAGTGATTATTTCCTATATCTCACCGCTGTAGATACAACCATTGCTATGGTTTTAGTCCAAGAAGACGATGGGATAGAACATCTGATATATTACTTAATTATTAATCTCAATGATATGGAATTTAGGTACTCATACGTCGAAAATATCGCTTTGGAAACCATCCAAGCTATCCAAATATTTCGCCATTATATCCTGCTCTGGAAGACCATTGTCATTTTGGATTGAAAACCTATGACATACATTCTGTCACGTCAATTGCTAGGGGGAAAATATTCAAAATGGATCGTCATTTTGCATGAATTTGATTTGGAATTCATTAAATCTAAGTCAAATAAGTCTTTGGTTTTTTCTGAGCTTCTCTGTGACCTTCCCTATGTTAGTACTGAGTCTACATCGGAACCATCAATTCTAGATGAGTATCTATTTCTGATTGGGTCATATGACCCTTGGTATGGGGATTTTATCATTTATCTCCAAACCCAAAATTTCCAGCCCAATACCTCTCACTCACAACAACGACGTATTCGATACCAAGATTATCTGATCGTCGGTGATACACTTTATCGTCATGGTGTCGATAGGATTTTAAGGAGGTGCCTCACGCATGAGGAGGCCGAGAAAGTTCTGAATGATTTTCATGCTGGTGCTTGTGGTGGACATTTTTCTGGGCACGGTACCGCACATAATATTCTCCGCATTGGTTACTTTTTGCCAACCATATTCCGCGACTCATTCTCACAGTCAGAATTTGTCAGGCTTGCCAGATATTTGATCATAAAATTTGCATGTCGCCAGCACCAATGCATCCCGTCATCGTTGTAGGACCATTTGCAAAATGTGGCATTGAATTCATGACCTGTAATCCTCGTTTGTCCCGGGGGAATGGTTATATTATTGTCGCAGTCGACTACTATACCAAGTAGGCAGAAGTGATGCCTACATTCAATAACACATGCGAATTTCAATCATGTTGTTTCTCTGTTTGGTGTAACATAAGCTATAGTTACAGATCATGGTAAGCATTTTGCAATAACATGGTGAATGAGTTGACTACCAAATTAGGATTGTCGCATGATAGTTCTACCACTTATTACCCACAATCTAAAGGACAAGTTGAAGCCATTAACAATATCCTTAAGATAATTCTTCAACGAATGATGGGGGTTCACAAATGAAATTGGCATTTAATCCTGTACTCGGTTTTATGGGCATATCTAACCTTGGTGAGAAATGCGACTGGAATTACTCCCTTTCAGTTGGTGTATGGTCTGGAAGCTATCTTACCAATCCAATGTGAAATTCCGTCATTAAAAATCGCTATTGACTTGTTAGTTGACACTTCCAATGATGAAGCACATCTTTTAAACCTCATGCATCTAGATGAAATGCGTCGTGAAGCCGCATTGGCCAAAGAAGTGCATAAGAGACGAATCAAGGCACAATATGACCGCAATGTCAAGCCTCATATCTTCTTAGAGGGAGAACTGGTATTTATTTATGATCAGGAAGATAATTTGATAAGAACAAGAAAATTTGAGCCACTATGGCATGGCCCCTACATTGTCAAAAAATTTCTTGCTAAGGGCTCCTATGAGTTAGTTGATTATGATGGAATTCTGTTGGCACAACCTTGAAATGGGTTGTATCTTAAACGCTACTATGCTTAATTGAGCATAGTAAACTTTTTTATCATATTGTATATATAATTTTATTTGCACTCACTGTCTTATTTTGTATTTCATTGTTTTCTTGAAGTTAGTAATCCACTTTAAATTTCATCACAAATGTTTGAATCTTTGGAACCATTCGTTGGGTACACCAATGGTGCTAATCGTAGTACACAGAACCTATATTTTGCAACATGGGCCATTTTCTCTCCAGGTGGTGAGTTATTGAGTTTTCAAGGGATTTTTATCGGTCGATCCACAAACAATATCGCTGAGTATAATGCGTTAATCGAACTTCTCTTTGATGCCATTTCACTTAGCATTAACCGCATCATCATTAGGTTAGACTCAAAACTTGTTGTAAAATAACTTACTAGCATCTATACTGTCTAAAATCCAAAAATTCATCGTATGTTCCTTAGAGTTCGACTTCTGGAAAGAAATTTTGATTACATTCAATATCAACACATTTCTAGAAATTTGAACACATTAACTGATTCTTTAGCGAATTATGTTTTAAACAGACATTTGCAACACATGTAAAGATACATTTTCAATTTACATCATAGAATCGAATAGGATTACGCATTAAACATAGGAAAACTTTAAAATAAAATAGATAGATAGTTTAGGTTTTTTACAAAATTTGTGCCCAAGACAGATTGGTCATCTGACCCTACAAAAATGTCAAAAGTAAAACTAGTTATGCTCATGATCACAAGCAACTGCTCTAGCTATCCTGCGCAATAACCTCATCCAATAGCTAGGAACACCAATATTATGGCATTGTATCCTCATAGGTAACTCCTCAATCCGGACATCTGGTATTCCAAGAGTCAATCCCTCAACATGCTGCTGCAACTCAGCAAGAGTCTCGGTCAAATCTAAATCCCGAAGGACTTCTCTCCCGATAGTCCTCTGTGATGTTCATCTGCTGCTTGCTCTGGTTGACCCACTAGTCGAACGCGACCCACATATGTGTACATAAAAAAATTAGTTTAGCCTTGTAAAACATAAAAAATACAAAAACATGTAGAAACCTTAAAATCAAAAACATGATCAAAACAATTTTACCCATTGCACCCCATTTAGCGCCATCTGGTAAAATCAAATCTAGATCTCCACGGAAATATACGTCTGCGTGTGGATACTACTCTATGGCGATATTCTATCATCAGAGTCAGGTAAAGAATGCAATAGAAAATATGATAGTCGATTGGCCAGCATGCCCAACCATCAATTCGATACATCTCTGCATTCGAGGATATCTAAGACCAGAAATGCTCAGTGTCACATGCTGCGGCTGCATCAATGGAAATTTCTCTAAAATAAAGGAAATCAAGATCAAACCATAACTATTTTTTTTGTTCTGCCACTCTTTACTTTAGTCAGCTGTTCTTTTATCTGAAAGAGTATTGCTTCAACCCAATTGAACATTGTCGATTCGAGACACTTGAGAGCATACAACATATATGATCGATTTGCGATATGTAGTGTCAGAGACCCAACAATTTTTGCAATAGTGAATAGGATTGTTCTCAGAGGAAAATCACACACATCACAAATGTTTATCTTTCCATCTTTGCTAGGTTCAGTACCTGGCCAACAATACTAGCGTATGTAGTCCTTCACTATCTTACCTCCATAAGCAGATCCCACAAGGGAAACATGAGAACCACGTCTCGGTAATCCAGTAAGAAAATAAACATCCTCAACTAGTATTGGGAGCACTTTGTCCCCAATATGAAATGCATGAGATGCTGGATCCCATGAACGAACCAGTAACTCTAATAGTTCAAGATGTTGTCTCATCCATGATAATCTGAAATACTTAAGTAACCCACAATACTTGAGGGCTCTTACAGTGCCAGGATCATTTAGGGCAATCATTTCTTGTTCTTCATGTTCTTTTTCTCGCCATGTAATGGTAATTTTGATCCGATCAATACCTGAAACCAACCATAAGCTTAATTAGGATCTATTTCATGCAAAAAATTTGGGAATTTTTGAGCACACAACAAGAAACAAATTTGTAAAATGTGCCCAACGCACCCCTGGTCCATAGATAGAGTGTTGCAGAGCATTTGAGCTTCAATTTTAGTGCTCTGCAACAAAATTTTCGACATGCAAGGGTGTGTTGCCCTCAAAATGCAATAGATTTACCCTAGGGGGCTCAAAAACCTAAAAATTCAGCATGAAATGAAACAAAAATGATACTAAAAGGAAGAGAAGGTTCAGATCTACAACCTAGATCAAATGGCGTGAGGAATCGTCCACTGAAACTGTCGCAATTGACCGCTGAAGTTCGATGGAAAAATAGGTTCAAAGCTCCTAAATTTCAAATGGTAACTATGGAATGGTAAAAAATTCTTTTTATTAGTAATTTTGATTATTTTAATCATATTTAATGATGTGACTATAGTTTTTTTTCATTTTTACTATGAAACATGTATTTTTAATCCCTTTTATGGTTCTCTGAATAGGTTTAAAGCTGATACAGTGAGTTTGAAGTGCACACTTATCCAAAAATGATTTTACCACAGAGCATACTTTTATCTCTTTTTCGAGCTCTATTAAACATCGAAAAAGGAATCCCCTAGAGTCTTATTTTATCTCTTTTCAGACTCTGTTAATATGAAAATATTTCCAAGCACTTGTCTTTTCGAGCTTGTAAAAGGAAATGAAATGACATCTACTCATTATAAGTTTAACCCTTTTCCAGAATGAGATAGATTATTTATGAAAAAGGAACACCTTAGTCGAATATGGCTAAGAGGTTTTCTCAGGTATCATTTTACACTTTTTTGGACCTGAGCGACAAATTTACGAAAAAGGACTCATGGAGTTTTCTGTTTGTCCCCTTTTCAAACTCTCTAAACATGAAAAAGAATCAAGCTTTCACTATCGTTAGAATCGTTAAAACATCAAATAGCGAAGAAATTTTCTGATCATGGAAAAATTGAGTTTTCACTATCGCTTGACTCGTTAAATCATCAAATAGCGATGGATTCACCCGAAGGGTCGACTTATAAATCACACATATGTTACCCTTCTCAATCTTGTTAAAAAATAAAGAGGTACTAGTCAGCAATGACTAGGGAAATTTTGGGAAAAATAACAAAACACTTTATGGTAGTAGGTCGCTTTGGAACATGACACTTTCACTTCATCTCCATGGCTTCGGGTTGGGTAATATTCTTGATGGTTTATCATACCTGTGGTCTATAATACCATCCATCACTTCGATTTTGGGTCAATGCTTCCAATCCATTCAGTGTCGCCGATATGTTCAAGAGAAATCATATAGTAATTCCTCATCTTCTGCAATACTCATAAACCTTCATTTTCATGACTGACATCCCTGAAAATTGCTTCATCAAGTCACATTTTGTCTCCAAAATCATTACTCCCATTTCATGTCGTATATGCGATGAGTCGCTTCCTGTCGAAATTAGCTCATCATCTAGGAAGTTGGCTTAGAAACATCTTCTCAGTGCCTTGGAACTTGCTTACATCAACGATAGGTTTGGCGCTTTCGGTGATAGGTTGACATCAAATACCTTCGACCGAAATATTTTGTTTGGCATTCACCATCAAATCATCTATTCACGCCTTGAAAATTGTATTGTAGTACCTTGAGAACCATTAACATCAACGATGGTTTCTCTCGCCTTTGTTAACGACTTACATCATTGGATGGTAATCAGATCATGTCTTCCCATGTTCGACTTTAGATCACATGTTCGTATGGTTAGACTTGTACTTTGATGCAGGAGCATCTGGCTCAAAAATTTCATTGTAATTTAGTAGACATAGGGGGTCTTGTATTTTCTAAGAAGTTGGTTTCCTATGTAACAAATTAATATAATTATTAAGATTTTGAGTGATTTTAATGAGAGAATTAGGATAGTTAAGATTCCATATGGAATGAGAGATTTGATAATTAATTGTAAATTATAAATTAGAATTGGTCTTATGATTTTGTGGATGAGAGAGGATCCTTAGGGATTAGTTGAGTCAAATGAGGACTTAGATGATTCTTAGGAATTTATTGATCAATTTATGGATCTAAACCAGAATTGGTTGTAGAATCCATTTTTATAAATTATAAGCCTCAAAGGCATGAAAAAGAAGAAGAGGGAGATTAAGGACCAGATCAGTTAGTTAAGGCTTTGATTGTAGCCTATGGGCAGTAGGAAGAAAGAGGTCACTGATTCGAATATCAGGCTAGAAGAGAATTCGTATGTAAATATTGAGTATTAATACAAAGAACTCAATTTCTGAGTTCATGTCTCATTACTGAGTTTATATTGTGTGCAGTGAATGACTGATTTGTAATTTGTGACAACAAATCAGAGGTTTACATAATATATATGTGTAGGTGAAATTTGGGCAGAGTCGAAAGAGACAAAGTTTTGATCTATTGAATCCAAGTAAATACAGTGAAAATGAAGTGATATCAATGATTTCAGAAGAGAGCATGCACACCAAATATGCATAGCGACAGGAGAATATTAGGCAGAGATGAAAATCGAATTCACATAGAGTTCGATAAACTTCCTTTTGGAAGGCTGAGTGACTGCGCTGGATGATTTGTAGGAGTCAAACTCATTTGGATTCAATAGTGGAGTTTATACGCAAATTAATCTTGATGAAACGAAATCCAAACCCTGTGAAACGATCAATGATCTAAGCCTGTGCGGAAAAACTGGTGTATAGTGTGCAGAATAGTGAAGACGATTTCACAAAAGTATAGTGGTATTTCACACTGAAAAGAAGCAGTAAATGGTATTGTATAAGACTGTGCGATAAAACTCCAGAAGCGATGCGTGGCACTATAAAACCACCTATATCACACAACTTCGAAACATTAAACATCGATTTAATTGAAATGCGATATGATGAGGATCGTTGGATCTTAAATGGGATTGATGGCATTTATTTGTTCACGGATGTGGCATTGATAAAATGCTGGATAGATGGCGTGATATCCATCAGATTAGAAGTGAGATTTAATCAACGGTAGTTGAAGCGTTGAGTTAGCGTTGGTGTCCGTGCAAAGGAATAAAATATGACAGAAAGGCAAGTCATAAAGTTTTATGTCATTTGTAACGTTTGGATGATTTCTATTATATAAGAATTATCTAGTAGAAATAAAGAGGAATAGAAAGGCTTAAATGTATTATGAACGATGTTTGGGGTTTTAACCAAAGCCTAAAGATATTAGTACAAATGAAAAGCACGAGCAATGAATTAAATAAAGTACTATGTAACGTTTAATAGCTTCCACGTAAATATCAAATGGAAAGATGAAACAAATTTGGGAGGTTCCAATAAATCTGAAAGACAAGAATTCCTGAGGCAGAAAGTGATAAAATTCAAACTATGTGCATACTGTGGGTAAATGTAGGTTAGGCTGCGTCATGTGGTATTAGAGTTGGATTAATCTCTTTTGAAGGTTAAATTTTTTTTTAATTAAATTAGAATTGTACAGAATGCATGTATGATGGAGAAGTAAGAGGAAATCATATATTAAATCCGATAAGCAGCAGATACACAGAGTTGATGTGTAACAGAAATTTTATGAAATAAATGAGAACATTCCATTCAAAGTATAAGTGAATGGGAGAACAAGGTCATGCAAAAATGTTGAAGGTGGGATAGTGTGTTTTATTTTAATCTGGTTTGAAAATGATGGTTGCTGACAAGATTAAAAAGGAAGATCAAGCCTTAAGAAGCAATGATGGAGGAATTGGTAAATATTTTTGAAAGAAGGGAGGTGACTGAGTGCAACATCCAAAGGAACAACAAGTTCAAGAGAGTGAACCAAAAGAATACCTAGGAAGAGGTCAAGCTCAGAAAGGAAGCTTGATAGGGTATTGAGTAGCAAAAGAGATTGCTACAAGAGAAGGCTATGTTGCAGATTACAATTAAGCATTGATGAGCTCATAAGGAAGATGACCATGGAGGCTCAAAGAAGAGGTTCTAAGGAAGGCCATGAAGATAAGATAAGTAATGAGGAGCGAGAGAGAGATATTGCAGTGATGAAAGTACAACTGGAGGTACTACAAGGATGGCTACAAGAAACAAGGAATGAATGCCAAAGACATGGATGGAGAATGAGGAAATGGGTTAGATGGAACCTATTGCAAAATAAATGGAATTCTAAATTGATGAAAAAGTTCATAGAACTTGAACATATACATATTTCTTTATTGGAAAAAGAAAGATTCAAAGGAATTGAGTCACAACAGATAGGATCTACTAGAAACTAGAGAGCACATTGTGAAAGATTGGTGCTTGAAGAAGTAGACGAGACTGAAAAGTATTGTGTTTTTAAAACTAATGATTTGTGTATGATTGCAGGTACATCATAGGATGATGAACAATATTTAGAGTTTGTTAAGGAGAAGGAGTTTAATTTGAAATTTGTTCAGATTAATGCTGAGATAGCAAGATCTCAGAAAGAAAAGGAGACAGAGGGGTCTCATGGAAATAAACAACAGAGTATTGAAACAGAGGAAGAAGGACCATCCGATGATTGTTCAACAACAACTGAAGGTATAAAAAGCTGTGTAAAGTTTCAAAATTCTACCCCAATTGAAATTTTTGCGTTATATAGAAAGATAGATCTTCAAAGAAGAGAGTTGGAAAAGTAGAGGATCTATAATAAGGATGAATTTATGAAAGAGAAATACAAAGAAATAGTCATGAATGACAGTCAGGAAACATAGAGTAAGGATGTAAGAATGATTCAACAAATCAAAGAAGTTCATTATTGTGAACCAGAGTAGGGAGACATTCTTGAAACAAATGATATGGAGGAGAGACTAGCTGACAGTCTCATGGAGAATTTAAACAAGCATACTGATGTCCTGACAAAGGAGTTAAATGAAAACTCAAAGCAACATACTGAGATGTTTCCAGAGAAGGAAGAGGCATTGAGACCTTGTATTTTTAATACTGATAATTCATGTGTTAATTATGCAGGTAAAGGAGGACAACAAATGGACAATGTCAGAGAATTTAATGAAAATGAAACTATGTTAGATGAAAACATAGTGAAGGATCATAATTCTATCATGGTGATTAGCACAATGGAGATAACCTTGGAAGCTGGAAAGAAAGACGGTAACATTTTTATGAGTCCCGAAAGAGACTTAGAACTATAAGAAGAAGATTTGGTTACTGGATCATTAAATGAGACCATTGGGTATTGTGATTTTGAAACTGATAATTTGACTGTGTTTACAGATGTTGCAGAAGACAATCCATCTCTTGGAGTTGTCTGGAATGAAGTTGAGAATTGTCAAACAAGTTATGTCGAAGAGTGTCTTTCTGATGAAGATCAAGTTGAATTGTTGCAGCAGAAGGAACCCATATATTCCTTACTTAATAAGGAGATCGTCAACAATGAAGGTGAGACAGTCATGTCTCATATGAAGGAACTTGTTATTATTAATGACAAGGAGGAGTTGGCTTATCTGATTGGCCAAGTGAAGACTGTAGGAAAGACCCTTAGAACTGCCACAATGGTGGAGATTTATAATTCTATTCTGATAAAGGATGAAGATACAATGTTTGAATAATTTGAATTGACTATCAGAATCAGTCAAGGAGGTGAAGGACAATCACTGAAGGTTGTCAAGGAAGAAGAAGAAGGTTACACTGAAAATGAATTGCAGCATATTGATGATATGTTTGAGATAAAACAAGTACAAAGGGAATGGTTGATTGCTTGCTGGAAACAATTTTGCCAAAGAAAGGAATTACAGACACTAAAGTGGAAATGTCTGAAGTTATGGAAGAGACGGAAGCAGATACTAGTTTGCCAAAATTGATTATGCTTGCTAGTATACAAGGAACAATGAATGAGTATGTTGCTACAGTTAAAGAATCATAAGATAATTTATTTTTTGAAAATAAATTTGCAGGTAGTGAGTAGAAGAAGGATGCTGAAGAGGGAAATATCTTAAGAGATATTCAAGAAGTTTGGGATGCAGCAATATCTACAAGAGTATTTGGAGCAATATCTACAACAATATTTGCAGCAGAAATTGGAAGTAGCAACAAATGGCAGAATGGTTATCAGTCAGAAGATAACCTGGACATAGAAATCTAAAACATAATAAGGTTGATGATGAAGGTGTCTCAGAAGAAGAAAACAACAAGAAAGCAAAGAAACAACAACAAGGAAAAGACAAGAACAAAATGTGAAAGCATAGCTAGTGGGAAGATACATAATAAAGTATGGAAGCCTAGAAAAGTGCAGCTGAAGAATGATGAAGACAATGCAACTTATGGACAACAGCAAAACAGAGTATGGGATCCAGGAGGCCAAAGGTTGGAAGCACATGACCAAGAGATCATGATTAATGACCAAGAGATCATGATTAATTTCTACTTTGGGAGTCTGATGTAGGAGCATTCGACTCATAAATTTCGTTGTAATTTAGTAGACATAGGGGGTCTTGTATTTTCTAATAAGTTGGTTTCCTATGTAACAAATTAATATAATTATTAAGATTTTGAGTGATCTTAATGAGAGAATTATGATAGTTGAGATTCCATAGGGAATGAGATATTTGAGAATTAATTGTAAATTGTAAATTTGAATTGGTCTCATGATTTTGTGGATGAGAGAGGATCCTCAGGGATTAGTTGATTCAAATGAAAAATTAGAGGATTCTTAGGAATTTTTTGAGCAAGTTATGTATCTAAACGAGAATTGGTTGTAGAATCCATTTTTATAAATTATAAGCCTCAAAGGAATGAAAAAAAAATATAGGGAGATTAAGGATCAGATCAGTTAGTTAAGGCTTTGATTGTAGCCTATGGGCAGTAGGAAGAAAGAGGTCACTGATTCAAATATTAGGCCAGAAGAGAATTCCTATGTAAATATTGAGTATTAATACAAAGAACTCAATTTCTGAGTTCGTGTCTCATTACTGAGTTTATATTGTGTGCAGTGAATGACTGATTTGTAATTTGTGATGGCGAATTAGAGGTTTACATAATATATATGTGTAGGTCGAATTTGGGCAGAGTTGAAATAGACAAAGTTTTGATCTATTGAATCCAAGTAAATACAGTAAAAATGAAGTGATCTCAATGATTTCAGAAGAGAGCACACACACCAAATATGCATAGCAACAGGAGAATATTAGGTAGAGATGAAAATCAAATTCACATAGAGTTCGATAAACTTCCTTTTGGTAGGCTGAGTGATTGCGCTGGATGATTTGTAGGAGTTGAACTCATTTGGATTCAATAGTGGAGTTTCTACGCAAATTAATCCTGATGAAACGAAATCCAAAACCTGTGCAACGATCAATGATCTAAGCCTGTGCGGAAAAACTGGTGTATAGTGTGCAGAATAGTGAAGACGGTTTCACAAAAATATAGTGGTATTTCGCACTGAAAAGAAGCAGTAAGTGGTATTGTATAAGACTGTGCGATAAACCTATAGAAGCGATGCATGGCACTATAAAACCACCTATATTGCACAACTTCGAAACATTAAACATCAATTTAATTGAAATTCAATATGATGAGGATCGTTGGATCTTAAATGGGATCGATGGCAGTTATTTGTTCGCAGATGTGGCATTGATAAAATGCTGGATAGATGGCGTGATATCCATTAGATTAGAAGTGATATTGAATCAACGATAGTTGAAGCGTTGAGTTAGCATTGGTGTCCGTGTAAAGGAATAAAATATGACGGAAAGGTAAGTCATAAAGTTTTATGTCATTTGTAACGTTTGGATGATTTCTATTATATAAGAATTATATAATAGAAATAAAGAGGAATAGAAAGGCTTAAATGTATTATGGATGGTGATTTGGGTTTTAACCAAAGCCTAAAGATATTGGTACGAATGAAAATCGTGAGTAATGAATTAAATAAAGTACTGTGTAAAGTTTAATAGCTTCAGCGTAAATATCAAATGGAAAGATGAATCAAATTTGGGAGGTTCCACTAAATCTGAAAGATAGGAATTCCTGAGGCATAAAGTGATGAAATGCAAACTATGTGCATACTGTGGGTAAACGCAGCTTAGGATGCGTCATACTTGAATGATTGAGTAAAAGAGATAGAAGACCCTAGATCTAGTTTCATCCATCCGGGCTACGATTTCAGAAATTGTACCACATCATCCGTACAATGGCTTGACATACAGATGGTCATCCTATCATGGGCCTATATCTGTAGACTAATTTCTAATTTATGTATGCGTTATGATAGTTTATGTGCTGAGCATGGGTATGCCTCCCTCAACAATTCATGTCCAAGATGTACAAAATATCATGATGTAATGTATTGCAAATTTATGCAGGTCACCATCTGCTTCAGATCCTACTCATCACACCGTAAAGAATCTCATCCAAATATTATCATTATTTTCACTTCATGCTTTAGGGGGCAGCTGCTATAGGTAAATTTGGGCATCATCCCTAATACCAGTATGAACAGGGTCTATCATCCCCTAATTCAATACAAATATGGTCTATCATCCCCTAATTCAGTTGCTACGTGCCCTAGAGAAGTCATTCCACTGATGGCTTTAATTCATGAGAGTTTCAGTGTTTGAAGTATAGTTAAAATGACCCATTGAATCATCAATGCTCCTCTGAATGATCCTAAGTGCATTTCAAATCACTTAACCCATGCAAGTGTGCTCTGCAAAGCACTTCCCGACACTTAATGGTGCGTTGGTCTCCTGGTAGTGAAATCATCATCGTTCCGGGAATCTCCACATGTCCAGTGTCTTGTAGAAGAGCTCATAGGTGTCATACTTTGAATACATGTGTTCATCCATCACCATTGAACCTAGAAACATGTCTCATCTATTATTAGAAAGCCATTCAATATCATTTATTGAGAAAATACCTACAATTTCCCTATAAGTTGAGCACTCATAGTGCAAGGGAGCAAGAAATTTTTGTAGTGTTATGCGGTTGGATTCTCAATTCTTGGAGAGTTGAAGTACTATGATGCTACTATATTGATGCTTGGTATGATGAGGATGGGATGAATTTGGAGCAGGTTGACAACGAACTGATCGATTGGTTGTAATATATTCCTCCTAATACCGCAATAAAGATAATTGTTATTTCTCTCATATATGCGATTATCTTTTGTGAATGTATTCTCAATATGTGCGTGTATTCTTAGATTCAGTCAGTTCAATCTGGTTATGATAGATAGATATTGTATATTTGTATTGTCGTTTACTGTATTCTGGTTTTGATTGCAGGTATTGATCTCGTGAGTTCAGTTGGATCGAGAGTGACAAAAGTGACGAAGGAATAAGAATGAGAGCGAAGGATCACAAGTAAGTATCTTCATCTTCTGTTTATCTGTTTATCTTAGAGAGAAAAGAATTTACCTTTCCTCTGTTGTTCCGAGTGAAGAAACACCACACTCAGGGAAGACTAGTTTATCCATAGATTAGAATTTCCTCATAATAGACCCCGTCATAGTGGGGGATCTGTGAAATTAGTTCTTTTGCTGAAATGAAATAATGAGTAGTTCAAACATAGATATTGAGAAAGTCAATAAGCAGAGTTAATAGTTCTGGAAGCTCAAAATGGAAGATTTGTTGGTGGACAAAGATCAATTGATCATTATGGATATAGGTACCGCATCAATAGGGATGTCAACATAAGAATAGAAAAATATGGACGAAAGGCAAAGATCACAATGCGATTGTGTCTGAGATTTAGTATTATTGGGACTTTGTATCAATCTAAGTCCCTAGTGAACAAATTGTTCGTATAGAAAAAATTGTATAACCTATATATAAAGGATGGAGACTCACTGATATAATATCTAAATGCCTTCAATATTGTGGTAAGTCAACTATTATCTGTTGATATTAAGATTTCAGATGAAGATAAGTGTAACAATGTGTTGTGTTCTTTATTAGACTCGTGGGATAGTTTGGTTTTTTCCATAGGTAGTAATGCAAATACTTGAGTTCAACGATATAGTATCATCCTTGTTATTAGAGGAGATGATATGGAAAAACATGGAAATTCACAACATAAATGCCTTTCTTGTAAGAGGGTGCTCCCAAGAATATAAGTAAACATAAGTCCTCAAATGGGACAACTAAATCTAGAGGAATATCTAAATCTTCAAGAAAATTTGTTAAGGTACGTTGGAGATGTCAGAAATAAGGGAATTATAAGAAATATTATAGATCCAAAATTACAAAGAAAATGAAGGGATCTAATGATTCTCTTTCTACATAAGCAAAAGCCTCCTTAGATAAAGGAGGGGATGTGTACTTGACTTATTCAAGCACACATGTAGATCATTATGCATGGTTGGTTAACTTAAGGAATCCTTTGATATGAATCCTCATGGGGAGTGGTTTTGCCAGTGTGAAATATATGATGGTGGTGATGTTTTCTTAGGACATGACTCGAAATCTAAACTCATAAGATGAGGAAAGGTCGAGTTGAAGCTCATGGGTGGAATTATTAGCCTACACTCCCTAGTGTTATACACATCCCAGGATTGGCTAGAAATAAGAGTTTTGTAAGTAACATGAGAGATGTAGGAGTAAAATGTTTGAAAAGGATAAGTGTATGATGGTTTTAGGAGTAACAATATTGTTTAGGGGAGTTTAGATTAGAAATTTATATAATCTATTGGGAAGCACTGATAATGATGGGTGCAATAGTTATGTTGTTCTTAAGAGTGCAGTTGAAGAAGGAAAATATCCTATAGAATTTGGAGAAAATACTATGTTGTGGCATTAAATATTGGGATATATTGGAGAGAAGGGTGAGTACTACATGGTAATGCTATGGTAGAAGGTATGTGTGATTTCTCTTAGGAATTTTATTTATGTGAACATTGTTTATATTCGAAGAAAAATCGAGTAATATTATCCTCCAATGATATCAGGGTAGAGGAAATATTATAGTTGGTGCAAAATGATGTGTTTGGACTTGTGCCAATTCCATCACTAGGTAAATATATGTATTATTTTTCATTTATAGATGACTTCTTGAGTAATACGCATATTTGTTTCCTTGTGAAAAAATTTAAAGACTTCAAGGATGTTGTGGAAAATAAAACAAAGAAGAACATTAAGGTGTTGAGGATAGATAATGGTGGATAATTCTATGAAGCCCCATGTTAATCCCAAAATCCCTTATTACGCCCTAGATATTGAGTGATTTTATTTCTATTGTTATATTTTTATCTAGGATATAACCTTGCATGGTCCCATTTTATTATAATTGTACCCTTTCTCTCATGTATACTCGCTAAGGAGACCTAGTTTTAAAATCATCAAATATTGGGTTGTACATTGTATTCATTGTAGAATGAGGTTTACCCCTTGAAGAGGACTATACTTATTGATTTATTATAAATTTTAAGGCGTAAGGATCATAAAATTTGGTATTAGAGCTCATGATCCTAGGGTTATGCTATTTTAAATAGGTCCTCATGGTATTTTAGCTATAACTTGTTTTCCAGGAGGTTTCAGATAGTGAAAATTGAATAATATGAGAGCACATATCGAGAAATATATAGTTCAAATTATAGATCTTGTTTCACTATATTTTTGGAGATATGTTCCAAGGAAGTTAGGGTTTCTAAATGCTCCATAAATCTATCTCAAACAAGTCAATTCGGTGTTTTCACTATAACTTTATTTTTCTATGAGGTTTTAGAGTGTGAAACTGGGACCATGTTGTTGTGGAAGCTTGGTGAAGATATAATAAAAATATGAGATATTGGGTTGCTATAATTTTGGATATATGCTCTAAGGAAGTCTAGGTTCTTATATGTTCCTAAAATCAATTTCCAAAAGGTCAGTTTGGGATTCTTGCAATAATTATTTTACTGTGATGTTTTAGACATTGAAATTTATATCATATCAGGAAGAAATATTGTGGAATTTTCATTTAAATTTTCATAATTTGGTTCACTATAATTTAAAAGTTATACTCTATGGAAGTTAGGGTCTGTGAACAATCCTAGAATAAATTTTAAATAGGTTAGCTTATTTTTTTTGTTATATCTTCATGTCTTGGACTTTTTAGACTATGAAATATTAAAGTATTTCAGGAGAAATATAGAAGTACCTTATATACAAATTCCACAATTATATTTGAAGAATTGGACTTATGGCACACTATAGAACTTTGCTCATTATAAGAGGCCACAAATATGCAAGTTTTGGGAAATTTACCATCACTTTCACTCGACACATCAAATTATGTTCACATCTATGGAATTGTAGAAAAGACATATCAAAGTATTACAAATAAAAAATCAAATATAAAAGGGCATAGATCTTAGAGATATATCAATAAAACTTCAATCATTCTTATATTCTCAAAATTAAGTTATGTAAATTTTTAGTGACCTAAATATTGATTAGAAGATCATTTTTTTTTTGTGCCTCGAAATTGTAATAAAGGAGAGTGCTATTATTATTTTCCAACATGCCTCTAAAGAAAACTAGTACACTAGATAAATATACTCAAGGCTTATCCTTGAGTCACGAAAAAGGTGAAGAATTAGAATCTAGGTTATATCAATTAGTATATAAAGTTAATGAAATGGATGGTAGTATGTTGAAAAATGTGGATTTATTAGGTTATGTCAACACGTTGAGGGTAGACTCAGGTTTGGAACGAGTTTTCCGATAATCCCCCTTAGACACCGATCCTTTTAGCAACACATCTGAGCAGGTGAAGTCTCACTCAAGGCATATATGGGGAACTTCAGGAACCTGGACAATTTGTCAATGACGGAAGAGATTGAGTCCTTACACTATCTTTACCCTATTCAACATTTTATTACTTATTATTTTTTAGAAAAAAGAAAATGAGGTACATATTTATTATGCACAATAAATCCATCATTTACACATGAAAAATAACAGTAATGAGAAAAATAGACAAGCCATCACATAATGCGCTAAGACACAAAATGTGAAAAAATAAATCTTTCTATTCGTACAACAACGTTTCCATTACAACTACTTCCATTTCGACTCACCGATCTATATAAAATCTCATTAAAACCCAAGTATCTAAACACAAAACATATTGAAAGCCTCTAAACAAGACTTGAAACAAACATGTCTTTCACTTCGTGGCCTTGTTCTATTTATAGATTTACATCTGGGCATAATCCAACCAAAACCATTTTGTAGTAAAATATTACTATGAGCAGTAAACATTACTCTGGGAAAAAAATATAAAATAAATCTAAAAATTTTCCTTATTCTCTGTATTCCCACAAGTTGACCCTTGGTTGAACTTCCTACACGGTATCCTTTTGTTTGACCCTCCTCTACGCAATTCCCAAAACTTGAACCCAAAACACTACTCCAAAAAACCCCTAACACTCACATGTGGCTCTTCCTAGAGCCACTCATTTTATTTGTTGTTCTACTGAGGGAATTATCTCCTTAGTCATCGCGATAAAATTTTGGAATATTTTCTTTGCAATTTCCACCTTTTCCTTGAATTCCTTTGTCCGTGTCATCTGCAACTTCCACTATGACGAGGTTCTTCAACTTTCCTACCCCTTCATACACTCCCTTTTTCATTGTCTAGTGTTTTTTGTAGATCTCATGTATCAACTTTAGTGCTTCATCATGCATATTTTCAACCTTTATGCACCAAGATATGTTAGTCGGCTCTTATATGATTGATCTACCTAGTTAGCTACACACTCTCTAACATTACAACCCTGTGCTTATTTAGTGGAAATGTGTTCAAATTATCTTTGAGCTTATGCACCTTCTCTTGTGTTGTTTGACTCTTTTGTGTCACTTCCTTTAACTCTTAACTCTCCAACAACCTTGGCCACATCTACATCCCTTCTTCATAAAGTTGGTCATATTTTGCGTCCAATCATTTTATTTGTTCAATAGTTAATATTGCTATCTATTATTTTTCCCTACGCTCTTTCTCCGTAGGTGGAGTGTTAGGTTTAGTATGCAACTCAAAATATCAACCTTAGCTTTGAGACCTTGAATGGACTCACCTATATTGTTCAATTTCTCCTCTGTTGGTGTGTCCACCTCCACTGGTGCCTCTAGGATGTTGCTGTAAACCCCCTCCACTACCTTCTTCAAATTTTCTTCCCTATGAATTGCTTCCTCCTTCTCTGCTACCAATTGTATCTTCTTTACCTGTAGCACCTCATAGGAAATTTCCATGTGTGCCAATCTACTATTTTTGTTGTTGCGCATAACTATATCTCTTGTGTGACGCTTAGCTACAATTGATTCAACGTTTCTAACGATAGTTGTGACAAAACTAGTTCTACATCACTGAAGCCTTTTGCACATTTTTTCATTTTTGCAATTGGAAAATCCATTGTTTTTAGTGTTATCTATAATGCATGGCACTCCTGTAATACTAAAAATGTTTAGGGCTATGTAATTTTTGGGTCCATAACCCTTGTTGCACTTTGTGCTTCTTAATAATCTCATATGATATTCCCTTGCTTTGTATCTTGTGAAAATTTCTATTCTTGCTCCTTGCTCCTTTCAATATTTTCATGTTCCTCTATCTCTTCTATTGGGACTTTCCATTATACATCTTGATCATTGATGATGTTTCTAACTTCATGCTCTATTAAATTATAGTGGCTCTGCATCCATTGCTTCATTGGATCCCTCCTTCATTGTATATACATGAAATGAGAAGTGACCTTAAAAGTGTGTGATCCCCTTGTATACTTCCACTATTTTCAGTGGTATGCGCAACATAATTTTGACTGTCTATATTACCACCTCCTTGTTTATATAAAATGTCACATTATTCTCCAATTGAATCTAATTATTTACAATATGCCACAATGAAGCATACCAGGTTAGAAAAAAATGGTTTGTGCGCTACTTCTAGAAACCACGTCTCTTATGGTTCCCTCCATGGTACTAGGGCAATCAAGATTAGGAGCCACACATCATGGAACTCTACATTTTTGTCTTGCACCTCTTGACTATTGATTAAAAACTATTTCAATAAGAATGTAGCCCAATTCATCTTCATCCCTATTGTGCACTTTGCCGTTGTTTCTATCACTCCTACTAGCACCTGGTGTTTGCGACATTTTTTCAATAGCTTACAAGCCATGAACTACAACACAAACCTGGCTGTATCCTCATTTATTTTAGTTATATCAAAACTATGCACACCATTGTGTGTGCCATATTTCTCCTTTACTTCATATACTAGAGTTTTTTCCTTACTATTTTCCTTGAAAACTGAATTTGGGTATTCTTTTGTTGTGGGAAGTTCTGTAATTCTAGAAGTAACATTGGTGTTTGACACCGGATAGTCAAACCAGAGGAAACCTATATGGACACAACTCAAGAGGTACTTAACACAATTGTTGATTTCGGCGTTGCAGCCAAAGTGAGGAATTTTAAGCTAGTTGAGAATACCTGTTTGCTTCAGGCCATGTGCCCACTCCTTTGGCTCAATTTAAACGATTAAACATATAGACTTGTGATGATTTAGAGATACTTATTTGGTGCGAGCTTTGGGAACTACTTGGTGTCCATTATATCATGGTTAGAGTATTTCAAATTCTCCATTGAGTTGATCAAACTTCCCTATGTAATAAGTGGCGGTGGAATCAAACTTGTAACCATCTAATACTTTAGATTTTTCTTAAGGTGGACTTATGGTGCACTGGGTTTTCTCGGTGGCACATATACTCTTAGAAATTTCCCTAATATCAACCCAAATGATCCTACTATGGGTGTTTTTTCTAGTGCTTATAGTTTTACAAGGATCACCTGGGGTCCCCCTAGTGTCTTAGTTATAACCTTGTTTTTGGGTGCATATGATCCTCCCCAAGCAGTGGCCATTTTAGCTATTGTATAGTTTTTAGCTCTACAAATCCTATTTTCTACAAGTTTTTCTCCCTCACCACTCGCTCAACTCTATAAATGCTTCAAAGACAATAGACCCAGATGACCAAGTCTAAACTATTTATAATACCCCACCACTCTATGCGGCTCTTCAGGCACCATAACTCCAAATTCGTCAAACACGATCCACTATCCCTTCACATTTACTTCTCTAGGTGGATCTTGCATTGGTGCACGAACTTGGTGAGATGTACATCCTATAAACAAGCTCTCTTGTCAAATTCACCAATACACATGGATTTTTTCATTAAAGTGCATCCATTCTGTCATTAATGAAGCTACTTTTCAGCCTCTCCACCACCATGTTGTATATCATACGTGGTTGAGTTTGATGTTTTCAGACACGTTTTCCTTTTTAATTTCCTACTTTTCCACAGTGTAAGTGCTTGACAATTGTCAGAACTTATGGCAACCTTGCAAAATTTTATGATATTCTCCCTTGTTGTCTTCTTTACACAATCCCTTTTTTCAACAAAATATAAAAACTTATGTACTTATTTTTTTCACATATTACATGGAAGCTCCTTACTGCATGAAAGGTTAGCTACTCCTATACAGTTTCAACATGATTCCATTGAAAAAACCTTCTACAGATTCCCCATTTAGTTTTTAAAATTAAATAACTCTCACTTCTATCACATGTTTGATCATATATGGGCTAGCTAATAATTTGAAACTTTCTTGTATGATTCAAAAACTTTCTATCATACAACAAAAGAAAATATTCTAGTTGAATTTTTTTTTGTTTTATACACCTATCATGCCAAGATTTCTTGTGTACTTTTTGGAAATTTTGATGAAATCCTGCTACTATGTGGTCTTCCACTAGTTGTAGCAGCTTTGGAAATATGTTATCTACTATCCCACTATCATTTAAGTTTGTTAATGCAACAATGCACAAAATTGATACTAGGAACTCCATATGCATCATTACTTCTTGTTCGTGTACTAATATGAAATGTATCTACCTAATCAATTTCTTACATGTGGTCTAGTATACCCATAGCACTAGTGGAATCCTTAGGTCCCAGTCGTCTCGATTTACATTGCATACTTTTGTTAGAGTATTTTCTAGAATCATGTTGAAGGCCTCAATAGTTTCATTTGCTTGAGGATGATAAGGTGTGTTTTTATGATGGTATATTTGAAACTTTTATGTCAAGACAACATTTTTCTTATTCAAAAAGTGGTTCCATTGATCACTCATCAATATTTTAGGACATTTGAACCTTATAACCACATTCTCAAAAAATAACTACAATGTTGTTTTTGTGTTGCAATCTTTAACAAGTTATTCCCTAGTCCATTTGGTAAGGTAATGTGTTTCAATTATTATATATCTAGCTTTTGATTTTTTGCTGGTGAGTTGATATCTCAAATGAAATGTACTACCCATTTGTCAAATTATTGTAATTTTATTTGTGGAAATAAGGGCATTTCATGCCTCCTGGATGGTTTCCCAACTTGCTGACATACATCATAGCTCTGGAAAAATTCCTTAGCATCATTATGAAAAGTGGGGCACCATAGTCCTGCATGGTATATTTTCTTGCATAGTGGCCTCCTACAACTCCTTCATGTGCCTTTGCTAATATAAAGGGCCTTTCATGTTCTAGTGACACAACACCAAAGGATGCCATATGGGCCTCACTTGTATAGGCACCATGTTATAAGTTGATAATATTTTCCCTTCACCACTAATTGTTTCTTCGACATGATTGTATAGTTTGATGGGGCTACTTCTAAGGAATTAGATGATGTCTACAAAGTAATAATTAACCATATCCATTGAAAATAAATTTTCATATTTTAAATTGTCATAAATGATTTTTACATCTTCTCCTATCAATATGCACAACAAATGATCTAGTCCTGCGTTAAGACTTCCTGGTTTTAAAACCACCTCAAAATTGTATCCTTCAAAAAGCAACAACCATCTGCATGCCTCCCCCCAACACTAGTTTGGAGATTAGGTGCCTTAGCACATAATGATCAATATACATTTTGAAGTGTGACCCAAGTAGGTAATCTCTAAACTTTTGCAATGTATACAACACCATCACAAAGCCTTCTCGTTCTATAGTGGTATAATTATGTTCAACCCCTGATATTTTCTTGCTAGAAGATGCAATACGGTGATATATGTCCTATTCTCTTAGATGTGTTAATATTACTCCCAAAACTATAGATGATGCATCCAAATGAACATGAAAGTCCTTCCCCCAATCTAGAAAAACCAAAATTTAAGCGATAACAAACTTTTGCTTCAAAGTCACCAAAGCCTGTTGACATTCTTCATCCCATTGAAACTCAATTTATTTCTT
Organism: Pinus albicaulis; assembly: GCA_034641835.2. Classification (NCBI taxonomy): domain Eukaryota; kingdom Viridiplantae; phylum Streptophyta; class Pinopsida; order Pinales; family Pinaceae; genus Pinus; species Pinus albicaulis. The sequence goes on along the minus strand of CM076583.1, from coordinate 637,630,635 downwards.
CAAAAATCTTTCTACAGGGGTTGTAATATGTGCATATCCCCTTATGAACTTCTTGTAGTTCCTTGTATGGCCTATAGTTGCACACAATTGTCACATTTAGGTAGGTGGAGGTAAGTCTACTATGACAAATTTTTTTGCAAGATCGACCAACAAATATTGTTTTCACACTACATGGCCCAATAAAATACCAAATGGCAACAAAAATATGCATTTCTTCAAGTTCAACGAAATTTGTAACTTTCAACATCTATCATTATAAATCACAAAACTTCAATATGATTCTTTAATAGACTAAATATTGTCTAATCATCCAAATATACCTCTAGAAACTTATGAATGAAATCTTTGAAGGTTGCCACCACAAGTTTATAAAATATTGCAGGTACATTCTTCATACCAAAAGAAATGACAATATATTGGAAAGATCCCCATTCCATAACAAAGGTTGTCTTATGTCTATACTCTCAATCTTGATCTAATGATAGACTAAGAATCCATCAAAAAATGGGTAGGTCTCCTTTCCTCATGCATTCTTCAGTACCTTGTCTCCAAATACGATGGGGAACAAGTCATGCACACAAGCATCATTCAACTTCCTTAGGTCTACAACAATCCCAATTTTCCCTATCTTCTTGTCCTACACTACCATTGGGTTTATCTATTATGATTCTTCCATTTGTTCAATGATCCCAACTACCAACATTTTATCCAAATATCTATTCACTTTCTGTTTATATACTACTGGATTTATCCTATACAATATTTGTTTGACAGGATTTGTACCTGGTTTAAGAGGGATTTTCATCTCTCCTAGTTCTCCAATAATACCCTTGATATTTAAAAATGTAGTTGGAAACAAGTTTTGGTATCCATGCAGTAAATCAACAATCTTTCCTACTATTTATTCGTCCCAATATTCTCCAAAAATTACGAGCCTAGGATTCTCTTCAGTTCTAATGTTCACTTTGCGCATTATGATAGGTTTTGCATAGTCTATAGATTCAATCTCTGGACTTGCTAATACATATTCTAATTCTATTTTTGGTACTTGTAAATTCCTTGGATCATCCTCCTCTTCACATTCTTATGTGACATTATAACATTCCATGAATTGTTTAATAATCTGAGAATGTCTATGCGTGAAACACAAGGGTACTGGCCTTTGCACGGTCTAGCCTTCTCGTGAAAACAAAATCTCTTTGATAATTTGAAAAGCTATATCAACTAAATAATAATCTAATTCAAAACTGAATGTTACCTTTAAGTTTTGAGTCATTTCTCCCCAATCTAATGTTCCTTTGCACACTTCTAGTTATGTATACAAATTTATAGGGATACTATTCAATGTGTGTATGAATAGATGCACTTATTCCTCCTTCGGTATCTTCTTCTTATTCCACGTTGCTATGCAACCCTTGATATGAGCAGTAGGAAAACTCAATCCAACATATCTTGGCCCAATGTGTTCAATTTCCAATCCAAACCTAATCTATGAAATTGACCACATGACTGCCAATTTTCTACCTTGTCATTGTCCGCAGTCCACCAATGCGCAAGAGTTGCTTTCAGGGCTACATCTAGGGCTTGTAATATGAGCTGTTCAAGTACTTCTAACTAAAACACTTTCACAAAAACAAGACACATTTGTCACTCCATCTAATTTTGGGGGATTATGTATCTCTATTTCAATCCATGATACCGCACAGGTAATATGAGAACACCTTCTAGTGGACACTTCAAGCAATCTTTACTACCAATTTTCAAGTGCTTCTTCTGAATTAAAGGCACAAGAATTAATGTTTCACTAGCTTAACACACCATTAACAATTGGATTGAGATAGTCATTCCTTTGCGTAGTCAAATTATAGATGTTGCCAAGGTCTTTTGTGTTGAATTCTTCCCTTACATGTTCCATATAATGGACTTCTTCTATTGGATCTAATGTCATAGTAAAATTAAAACATCCTGAATCAAATATCATTTACCTCTTATTTATGTTGATTATAATCTGATTATCAAAATCCAAGTCAATTCATAGTAACACGGGGTATGGGTTGGTATCATCCACAATCTTTATGACTTCAAAATCAACTACACTTTTGAAACCATTAATGTTTGACTTCTACCCCTATTAGCCCACTATTAGGGAAAATATTGTATTGGTTTGCTAACCTCAAGTGGATATATGACCGTTGGTCTCCCTTTCATTTCCCATGTCTTCATAGGGAGAATATTTATATTTGAACCTAGATCTAGAATAATATTTTCCATGTCATAATCTATTATCTATGCGGTAAATCTAAATTCTCTATTCGTCCTTTTCTTGCACATAATTGGCTTAATTGTGCTCTGGGGGTCTGTGTGGTAGAAAATTCCCACTCTTGTGCGTATTGATCAATCATCATGCGTAACTTGTCTAGGGCTGATTCATCCTTCATTAACTCTAAATAAATTTTTAAGAAATTTTTAATTGGGGATTACGTCTTCAATATATTCTCCAAGTGCATATTTATTACATACCATGGGAATATCATATATAGGTAGCCCCATTTGTGTGGTTGAGCTTTATGGACCCAATTCTATCATGACCAATTACCTTATAGATTCCTTATACATGTCTTTTTATTTCATTAGATCAAACCTTGGAGTTATTTATACAAATTTTCTTCCCCACTAGTGTGGTTGGCTTCCTTGTCTAACTATGTCTACTCTTGTCCTTGTCCCTCCGCACACAATTTATCCTACTTGTGGAATATCCCTGCATGCTTCAAAAATTGTCATTTTCATGTTCTACCCTCTCTTTTCCTTCCACTTCGAAATAACCTAAGGAAAATCTTCTATAACATGATTCAATTGTATATAATATGTACATGTCATACAAGGGTTGGGGAAATCTTGCACAATGTGTCCTAGATATTCGTAGTTTGTCCTCTACCTTGCAATCCATGTCCTTTTCCTTACATCCCTTGGCCTCTACCTGCCTAATTATAAGTTCTTGTTTGGTTATAGGTCAATTCTTATGATTTACTTCCTTTGACCTCCTATACCCTATATGCATCAAAAGTGCACTCTCTCAGCATTTTCCAATGCATGACATGTATGGATGTCATGTCCCACCAACTTGCAAAAGTCACAAAACACAGTTTTGAATGAGCTTTGGTCAACTTTGGTACTTCTACATCATATGACAAGTTGTTGATAGATTACCCCATACTCTACAAATTTTTCACCATAGTCCCCTACTTTGTTCCAAGGGATTTGCAGCCCTTGTATCCATGCAATCTGTCAGAATTTGACATTCATTCCCCAGGTGGTCTTTTTTCTTACATATAGTACAACATACTTCTTTAATTTTTTCCTTACCATTAGCCAAATATTTTAACTAAATTTTTAAGGATACTCGCTATGATTGAACCTGATCCATCGCTGTGTTATTTTCTCTTCTTGTAGGAAATGCTTCCAACTTCATGGAAATTTCTAGGGCCTCAGAGTACAATGAAATCTTCTATTGAGTCAGCGGGATGCATATATGAGGTATAAATCATGCGACGAACTATTCTTTGTGTTGCACATATAGAATTTGAAATTTCATTCGTCCCATCAATACCTTAAACCACTAATTGAAGTCCCATATCGATTCATTAACGTACTATTTGATTTCCTTGATCTCTATGATACACTAGGATTTCGACTTTGGCTTTTAAAACTATTTTAGAAACACTTTCCCGATGTCTCCCGAGGAACTAGATTTCCCTGCTGTGTAGTAGCCTTATCCTTCATATACTAAGAAACCACATGATCTCTGAAGTTGGTCTCCAACTAGACGACCTTCATTAGTTCATTATGGACTTGCTTGAGATTCCATTCTACTTCACAAACAAAGAGATATTTTTCAAGATCCTCTATCCGAGTGCCATGAAAGATAAGCACTAACAAAGTAGGATCAACACCTACCATTGTGTACTACACAGTATTAGTTTGTGACACTCCTGACTGAATTTTTGGTACCTTGGGTTCTGCTCCTTTTGTTTGACTACTTTCACTACTTATCTTTACTACTATCCCTACTCCCTTCACTAGTTAAAACTATCTACAACAAATAATTATTTGATTTTACCACTTGATTTGGATACGCGCACAGGGTCATGGGTCAACACAGGGTATGACTTGAGAAAGGTCACTAGGATACATTGGATATTCTCATCCTATACCAAGTTGATGACTACCTTTGTTATTCCTTTCTTTACCTTCTATGTGCAGTACTTCGTCGTGTAGGTGGTTTATGTTGATTTTTTCTTCTTAGTCACTAAACTCTCAATCCTTAATATTGTGCTACCATATTCATCTTTACATAATCTTCCTTATTGTATTTTTTTTATTCATAGGTTCTAATGTAGATCTCTTCCTTATCCCGCTACTGCGTTGAAATCTCATTCCATTGCACAACACTCCGCTCACTTCTTTTGTTTCACTTTCCTCCTGTGCCAATGTTTATGCTCTTACTCTCCTCAAATTTTCCTCAATTTTGTCTCAAAAATGCCTCAACATCCTCAAATCATCCAATATTTCCCCGTTCTTCATTATATCCCTTGTATTTATTCCCTCGTGTCATCCTCTAGTCATCCTCCAATCTCCCTATCGCACACAAAGAAATTTAACATCTCATGGTATTATATTCCAAAAACATAACTCCTTTGTTGCATAATAGAATTTTTTATCCAAGTAAATAATGATCTCATGTATCTCCCTCATGGACCATTAAATAATTCTCTTTTATTTGTGTTTTATGACCGAGTACCCTTTATAACAAACTCAACGTAGTACCCTTCAAGTACTCTATTCAACGAAAATTCAACTGCGTGATAAATCTTGTTAATTACAAATTTTACTCTTTAGATTAATTATCGATTCCAACTACATGATACAATAGGGTGCTAAGTTTCATTTTATTCTCACAATATTTGTAACCAATCGACCAAGGCAATCGAATATTCAACAAAAAAAGATTCAATAAAAATATACAAAGACATGCCTTTGCATCCATTTCTCATGGTTGATGCATTGATTTCTCGTATGTTCTACCATGAATTCATGTTCCTTTGTTTCCACCCACTATTGTATTTCTTTCTTAGTAGGCCTATACATCCCCTTTAGCCACAAATCCCAATCCCAACAACAAAACCATTTGTTGGCATGTAGAGGGAAGATTTGGGTTTAAATGAATTTTCCAACAAAACCCCTCAGACACTGACCCTTTTTGTGACACGTGTGAGCAGGTGAAGTCTCACCTGAGGCATCTATGGGGGACTAAAAGAACCTAGATATCCACAATGATGAAGGAAACTGAGACATTACACTACCATTTCCCTATTCAACATGTTATTACTTCTTATTCTTTAGAAAAAGAAAATGAGGAATATCCCTACTCTACGTGGTAAATCCATCATTTACACACACAAAATAAAATTAATGCGAAAAAAAATACAAGGCATCACATAAAATTATTTCTGTTAGTACTGCAACTTTTGCATTACAACTGCTTCCATCATGGCTCACAACTATGTATCAAATCTAATTACATCACAAGATTATCAAAACATAAAGCATATCAAAAGCCTCAAAACAAGACTCAAAATAGATATGTATTTCACTTCGTGACCTTGATCTATTTATAGATTTACACTTGGGCGCAAGCCTGACACATTTGTAGGTTTTAACCCTGTACAAAAATTATCTGCAAACGAATTCTTAAAAATATAAAATAAACAATAGCGAGAGCATAAAAAATAAAACATATATACACAAAGATTTTTCCCTTAGATCCCGAGATCGGTGGGGCCGACGGATGGAGGAACTCAGAGGAGCTTGGAACCAAGCTTGTGGAACCTTGTGTCAGTGTATATTTTTAGGGGTATATTCCCAAAAAATATTCCTAGAATATTCTCTAAAATATACCTAGAATATTATGCTATGGAATCTTAAATATTCTACAGGGTTCCAGAATTGACGATGACACAACCCAATTGAGTTTATACTCATTTTATTCATAATTTCGCAAAGGTTTCACTGGTGTAGTCAAATTTGGGAATTTAACGGCCCATTTTCAGGTCACTCCCAAGATTGAGGTATAATGATGTATTTTTCCATATACTTTCCTTTATTTTTGCTGAGATGAATGAAAATTTCTCTCTACTTTGAAGTTGGGTTTGGAGACGTAGCCCACATTGGGTGAACTTCGTTATTGAACATTAGGTGCATTGTCTTTATAGTCTCCTTTATATTGCTTATTCTCAAAGTGTTTTCATATATGGTTTTTATATGCTCTTTTATGAAATTTTACTAACATCCTCAAAGAAAATATCTCAGATCATTTTTGTTTCAAAGCATTCTTCTTGTTGATGTGAATTGCAAATGTGGATGATAACGAAGACCAAACTCAAAGAAGGTGAATGAAAACTCAAGTATTTTGACCCAAATATTGAACGTGCAACATGAAGAATGAAAATGTTCACACCGAGAATGAAAAAGCTTTCCACAAAGGTTTCTATAGGATGGAAAACATGGTAGATAGATTGTTTATAGATTATGAGAAAGGAGTAGCAAAGAAGGAAACTAAGAAAAAAGATAAAGCAGAGGACAATGCTTCGATAAATCAAGGAAATGGAGGAGAACCTCCAAAACCTCCATCTCCATCTTGAAGTGAATGTTATTCTTCTTCATATTCTTCTCATCATTCAAATAATCATCATAAAGATGCATCTAAAAAGATATTTTTAAAGTTAGATGTGAAATTCGATTTGCCCATGTTTAATGGAGAAGATGATGCAGAAAAGATAAACACTTGGATCAAACAAATTGAAGTGTATTCCAAATACAACAGATCAAAGAATATGAGGCAAAAATCCAGTTGGCATCTCTTCGAATGGGAGTTACAACTATTGTATGGTGGGAGAGTGAGCTTCAAAATGGCAGTCAACATATTGGTAAACTCCATTCTTCATGGTCTGAGTTTTTTTCCACATTAAGAGGGAAATTTAATTCTTTGGGATACCAACAAAACGTCATGATGGAATGGAAAAATCCGAGACAAGGAAAAGGTCAGAATGTTAAAAGTTTCACAAAAGAGTTTAGGAAGTAAGAATCGGCATTGAATTTTCCCTTAGGCTCACCCCATAATTTGATGAGATATATTGAAACTTTACACAGTTATCTTCAACATTCATTGTTTCTGTTTTATCCCACTCCTCTTGACGAAGCTATTGCGAAATTTATTCATATTGAAAGCAAGGGAAAACATGGACATGGATATCATCCAAATATGTCATCATCCAAGCCTCAGAACAACAAGTTCAAAGAGAAAGGAAAATGAAAGGACAAGAAGATAACGACAACAAAGAAAGAAGAGGGGAAGCCATGTTGCACTCATTGCAAGAAATAAGGGAACGATGAGGAGCATTGTTGGAATTTGCATCCAGAATTGAAGCCTAAGAAGTATGTTGGAAAAGGGAAGCGTAAGATGGTTTGTACAGTGCAACAAGACCTTGGATCTAATTGTAGTGATGAGATGAATATTACAGTGGTTGGCATATGAGGTAAAAGTTACCTTCCTGTTAATTCAAGCTCTGCAAATCATGATAGTTCAATTTATACAAATGAATCTCATGTTTATGAATGAAAATGAAGTGAATTGTTCCATATTAGGGTTGTATCTAGGCATACCAAAATAGATGCATTGTTTGAAATAGGTTCTCAATTTTAATTGATTTCACAACCAATTATTAATAATTTGGGTATGGAAACCAAGCCTTATCCAACACCCTATCCTCTTGGTTGGGTATGCGATAATGCAAAACTCAATGTCACCAAGAAATATAGGGTTAGGTTTTCCATTGCTTCAAAGTTGATATATGAGGCTGATCTAGATTTTGTCACACTTGATATCTGTGGCATAGTCTAGGGAAGCCCATATTTGTATGATAGGAAGGAAATATTTTTTAGGCATGAGAAAAAGTACCATCTCACCAAAGATGGGGTGAAATATATTGTGAGAGCTCACCACATGAAGATCAATTCAACCCTTGTCAGTGTAGTATAGATGAAAAGGCTCATAAACTCCAAAAATAAGTGTATGATCATGATTGTGAGGGAAAAATATGTTGAAGCATTTGATGCTTTCAAAGGTTGCAATCCTTCTCACATAAAAGAAATGTTTGATATTGTATCTAACTATGAAAATATTTTTTAAGAACTAGGTGGATTGCCTCCCAAAAGATAAATGTAGCATGAGATCCATTTTTAGTAACATGTCCCTCTAATAAATGTGGGAATGGACGAGATTTCATTATGGAAATGGAAGAAATAACGAAGCAGGTGCAAGACTTGTTGTACTAAGGAGTCATCATACCTAGCTCATCTCCATGTGTTTCACCAATCGTGTTGGTGCCAAGGAAATATGGCACATGGAGGATGTATGTGGATTATCAGGTTCTCAATAAGATGACAGTGAAAAATCGATATCCTCTCCATCGTATAGATGATTTAGTTTATCATTGAAGAATGTTGTTTATTTCATTAATTTGGATTTGATTAGAGGTTACCATCATATTAGGATTATTAATGATAAATAGAAAATCCGCCAAAAACCACAAGCAAGGGTTGTTCATGTGGTTGGTAATGACATTAGGTTGTACACACAAATACATTAATTATGGTGTTAATGTATTTCTTTTGGTGTTTTATAGATGCTTTTGTGCTTGTATACTTAGATTATATATGTGTCTTTATTAAAACATGGGATGATCATGTAAAACATGTCAAGAAAGTACTAGATACTTTGGAAAGGGAGAAATTGTATGTAAAGTTGTCCAAATGTGAATTTGGAAAGCTTATTTGGTGTATTTGGGTCATATTGCTGAAGGAGTTCAATTGAATATTGATCCTTCTAAATTTGATGTAATTTTAAAATGACTCATAAACCTACAAATGTGATAGGTGTGAGAAATTTATTGGGAGAAGTTTAGTACTAGAGAATATTCATAGCTAACTTCTCATTCATTGCATCTCCTTTGCATGCCCTAACCAGTGTAAAGAAGTTATTTTAGTGGGGAGGAAAGCAACAAAAGTCTTTTGACAACTTGAAGGAAAATATTAGCACAGAATCAATATTGTCCATGTCATACCATTAACAACCACTTGAGATTGAGATGGATGTTAGTGGATATTCCATGAGTGTAGTATTGATACAAAATTGTAATCCTATTTATTACCACTCTAAAAATTTCTCTCAAGATGTTAATTATCCACTTATGCCAAATAGTTTTATTCCTTGGTTCAAAGTGTCAAGATATAGAAGCATTAATTGATAGGTAAGGATATTATCATACATACAGACCATCATCCTGTACAATATCTCTAGTCACATACCAAGTTGCAACAGACTTGTCATTTCAGGTGGATCAAATTCCTTCAAAAATTCCATTTGTTAATCAAGTACAAGAAGGGTGCGAGTAACAAAGTGGAAGATATGATTTTTATGTTGGAAATTTTTTCATTGATGGAAAAAGAGATGACAAAGGAGGAACACCTGAAAACATCAGACAAGGAGCAAAGGAGGCAAAAAGAGGAGCTTCAGGAGCAAGGAGCAGCATCAGTCAAGGAGCAGAGATATTTGATTTGAGAAACTGGTTCTGAGTGTGGGAACATATTATAGAAAGTATGAAAAGAGTGTTGAAAATTTACCTCTTATGCACTGTAAAATATCCCCCTCACTCTTGAGAAACTGTGTGTGAAGGGTCGTGGAAATGCCCTGCATATAATAAGGAATTCGGTGTTGTTGAGTAATTGTAATAATCGTTTGATTTATAAACAATTCTAATGCGCTTAGGATATATATAAAATAAGGGTTAGTATAGATATATGAAGATCCTCTGTTCCGAACGTAGATGTGTTGTATTGATCGAATAACTCTGAATAAGGGCTCATTCGATATTCTGCACATATATATCAGAAGGGCCGGAAGGATCGATGTCATAAAAGGAGAGGCAGAACCATAGTCAAATGCGCAGTGTGAATGGAGCTATGCGTCGTAACAGATGAAAATACAGCAGTGAAATGCGATGAATAGTCATATATATATTGAAAGGAGCGAAGTATTAGAAGACGGAACCGAAGTATTAGTATTAGAGTGAGCGGATCTCATAAAAATTAAAGGCGGATGGAACCTTGGAGCGGAAGCTGAGTGGAACCTAGAGTGGAGAAGCGGAACCATGACTAGATGAACAATGACGGCGGTTTGGAGCTGGACGGTGGGTTTTATCGCACCACCTTTGCAGCGGAAGTGGTATTTGAGGAGTTGGAAGCGATTCCATATAAAGCTCGACGCGTGTCCCTGACCGACATTGCAAAACTGCTCTCCACAGCGCGCCATCGCACGTTAACGTTCGTACCAGGAGGCGGAGCGATATCGCCAGACACCGTCGATCTGGAAGGAAGTCATCGGACGATGGTCGTTTGATGGAGATGCACGAATGATAATCGAGGTACAATGCGTGCATTTGATTGGTCTATTGGTCATAGAGGTGGGGCCTGGAGCCGAGGGTTATGATACAGTTAATCGTTTAAAACAGACTGTCGGTATTAATACAAAGTTTTGAAAGTTTAAACATTGGTTATAAGGTATGTCACGTTGTTTTAATGAATAAATGAGTGGGGCCGAGTATTGTACGCCTATGAATGGTCAGCGAGTTGTTCTTTGGTCTAATGGTGAAGTTGCGATTTATGCGGCGATCGGTTGTCTATTTAAAATATTGATATATATATATATATATATATATATATATATATATATATATATATATATATATATATGGGGTAGAATACGATTATATATGTAGTAGGTGCACAAAAGCACGGTGAACAGGTGAATAATCACGAGGGATAAAAGGATGGGTCGGCTGAGAGATACACGAGATTACAGGTTTGAAAGGTATCATGATGAGGTGCACACAATTACGGTGAACAAAGTATATGTCAGTCACTCAACGTGACTGAGGAAAAGACAAATCCAGTAAAGCCAAAATCCAGAAAAGGAGCTGAGTGAAATTGAAATATGTAATTAAAAATGTGAATGTAAATGTTGTAAATAATTTTTATTGTTTGTGATGCAAAGGCAAGCATCCTAAGGAGAATAAAACTCCCACTGTAGCATGGAAATTTGTTCATATTGTTATAATTTTAAAATTGAGTTGGATAAAGGAATAAGAAGACAGAAGCTAAAGAGTCATGACTGTTCACTCCAAATTCCTTGTGAAATACAAACAGTCATGTGAGAATCTCTATATATAATATCAATTTGAGTAATAATACACAAAGAGAGAGAGTGAGAGAGAGAGAGCAAACATAGATAATGCAGTATAGAAGAGTGAGCGAGAGAAGATTAAGAATTAAAGAAGAAGAGCGAGAGAAGAGAAACTCTGAACGAGAGGCGATATGCGAGGTAAATCAACAAACATTCGGTTTGATAAATTGAGAAGTTGAGGCTTCCTATCAGGTGCAAGCTTGATGAAGAGCATTCGGTTGTAAACTATTTGAGGTTGGGAAACCTCATAGCCCAGGTTGGTGCACCAGAAAATTGAAGGGAGTTGGTGCTTCCTTGCAAGTTGTAGCTTGCAGAATTGAGGTAGGAGCCTCCTGTAGGTTGGTTCCTGTAGAAAAACGGTGGTGAGAGGGAGTTGGAGCTTGCCTTTGCATCACAACAATAATAAGATGTGGTTTTCTCCCTTTATGGGTTTCCACTTATATCTGGTGTCTCTGTGCATGATGTTTATGTGTTGATCTGATTTATATCATCTGCTTAATACCTGCTACTCCCATATTAAGTCTGCTGTTATATTATATTAATACTTGCTGATCTTATTCTAAGATTACTCACATATTAATTTGGACATGAAATGAAGGTGTAAACAAGGTTTAATAAAAAGTTTAAAAGATCATGAATGTGTTAAACTGATTCACCCCCCCTCTCAGTTTAACTAAGGGTTCAACATTTTAGACCTCCAATTTTTTCATCTACTATTTTGAATAATGCTTCTTTATCTCATGATAGATATGTTGAACAATATGATTCTGATGAATATTTTAAAGAAGTTTATGAGAAGTTAACCCATGGATTACAGGTGGAGAACTACCATTTGCAGGGCAAGTTACTTTACCACCTTGGAAAGTTATGTATTCCTACAAGTGTAAGAGTCCATTTAATTCAAGAAGCTCACACTTCTCATGTCTGGTCACTTTCGTGTAGGGAAAATTATGTCTCACTTGTAAAATTTTTTTTATTGGCCTTAGATGAAAGAAATTGTAACCAAATATATAAATGGGTGTGTGATGTACTCTGTTTGTAAGCCTACTAATAGAAAATCAGAGTTTTACACACTACTCCTTGTTCATTCTCATCCTTGGGAGAGTATCTCCATGGATTTTGTAGGAGAGTTTCCTTTGTTAAGAAAGGGCCATGCCTATTTGTATGTCGTGGTTGATAGGTTTAACGTGGGTTTAGAAACATGCATGTCTTGATGCCATGTAAGAAGCAAATTACTGTTGACTAGATTGTTTAACTTTTCTTGCAGCATGTATGGGTCGATTTTGGACTACCCACATTCATTCTTTCAGATTGAGACTCTCGATTCCTTGGAGAGTTTTGGACAAGTTTGTGGAATATGATGGAGACCAATCTAAAGATGATTACAACATTCCATCCATAGACAAAAAGACATATAGAGGTCACCAATAGAACAATGGTTCATTTTCTCCAAGGGTATTGCAAAAAGCATCCTAAGTTGTGGGATGAACATATCCATTATGTGCAACATGCATACAGTAGGGATTTTCACTCTTCTACTCAAACTTCACCGTTTGAGACAAGATTTTGGTACTTGCCGAAAGATAACTTAGATTTAGTCTTTGGGAAAGATGAGGATTTCAATGAATGAAGTGATAAAGAAAGAGCTCGCAAGTTATTTAAATGAATCCAAATGATTTATCAAGCAGTGCAAGAACACTTGGAGAAGTGTCAGACACAGTGTAAAGCTAAACATGAAAAACATATATTTGATCACCAGTTCTAGGTTTGAGATAGGGTGTGGTTCCATATCAACAAAGACAAAATGAAGGGAGAAGGCAATAATTTTAAACCAATTAGATATGGTCCTTTCACCATCTTAGAGAAGATTGGGAACAATGCTTATTTCCTTGATCTTCCACCATATATCTAGTTTTATTCTGTAGTTAATGTTGAAAAATTGAAACTATATGAACCACCCATGATCATGGATCTAGAGGAGAGTGGTCAGGTTCCATAAATATATGATTTTTCTCTAGAATACTTGGACAATTTTCCCGAAGACATCATCCAATATAGGAGAACCAAGACTTCATGAAAGGGATATGTGTAGTACCTTCGAGTGGGTTTCAAAGGAATGCATCCTAGTAAGGCATGATGGATTGAAAAATAGAAAGTGATTAATGAGGCTTTTGGAAGCCTAAAAGCTTCTTAGTGGGGAGGAATCATCCAGGAGGATCCACAAAAGCCTAAAAATGGAAGTCCTCAAATCGCAGTGAAAGCAACACTAAGTCGTAGAGCTCAGCGAGAGATTTCCAAAAAACACAAATGACACCTAAATCCAACTTTGTATGTGAAAGTTATGCCCATCAATATTTCAAATCAAATAACAAAAAAATTGTAGGTGGCACACAGGGTGCCATGTCACACTCCCATAATATGCCACATGGCAGCCCCATCAACAACACCATCAATAGTATGGAACCACGTGGGATAATCGGGCAGTGCTATGTGTTGGCCTTGGGTTGTGCCATATGGTAAGAGGGAAATTATAGTGGTCTAATCCACGAGTGCCACATGGCCCAATCGCTGGGGACCACCTGGCATCCCGTGGTTGGCTTATCAAACCTGGGCCATATAGGAATGGTGGAGCACCAAATATTGTTTAGCGACGAGTTAAGTTGGAATTCGAAAAAGTTTTAATAGGAAATGCATTCGCAGGACACCAAATTGGTGGACCCGATAAACCAAAATCATATATACAACATAGTTGTTGTAACAAAACACAAGTGTGGAGGCCCGCGAACTTGATCCCGGGACCTCCCCCCAACCGAAAGTCTTAACATAGAATGATCTAGCCGTCAAGCCAAAGACCCATTGATTGGTTAGTACACCCACCGAAATATTTAAAAACTCATACAAATGCCGTGAGCGGGGGAGGAGACTGGTGGGGACGATGGGTGGAGGAACTCGAAGGAGTTTAGAACTAGGATTACGGAACCTCGCGTGGGTATATTTTTCAAGGGGTATATTCTCAAGGAATATTCCTTGGAATATTATATAGGATATTCCCATAATATTTTGTTGTTTAATCTTCAATATTTTTTGGGGGTCCATAATTGACAGTGACACAACCCAACTCAGTTTATACTCATTTTACTCAAAATTTAACAATGGTTTCACTAGTTTCGTCAGATTTGGGAATTGGGCAGCCCATTTTCAGGTCACTCCCAAGATTGAGGTATAATGATGTATTTTTCCATGTACTTTCATTTCTTTTTATTGATATTAATGAAGAGGCCTCTACACTTTGAAGTTGGGCCCAAGACATGGCCTACATTGGGTGAATTACATTATCAAATATTGGGTGCATTGTGTTTATGGTCTGTTGGCGGGAAAATTTCCTTAAGGTAAGGGTTGACAACCTCGATAGAGTTAAAGAATATAATAAACAAGAAGCACTCATACAAGCATGCCAAACACGTGAACTACTAAATTTTGGCTTATAGGAGTACTCGAATGTCCTACGTTTGATGTCAATCCTACATGGTCCAAATCCTCTGCTTCATCCAGAACGAGCAACCCTGCAATTCAATTCAGAGAAGCATATATATAACAAGTAATTAAATGTGAATACATAATAAATATGTTATATAATTACATATAAACATATAAACCATGAATCATGAGACCATAATATATCAGAAATGCGATAGAGCTTCTTTATTGATTAACAACAAATGGCACTGGAAAGGTACAAATTGATCCAATCCACGAAATCAATGAAACCTTCCTCCATATCCGTCCAACCCAAGCCTCAAATACCATCTCTCTAGAAAGTGAAAAAGGATTCCATATAAGTATGAATGAGCATCTATGCAAGGAAACAAGGGTTTCCTATAAACTGGAAGTGCAGGAGGCACATGGACAAATCAAACCTTATATGGGGATAAAAATGGCTATAATGTCGATATCCTATCTCTTCTTGTAATTAGCCTACCCATGAGGTGTATAAATACCATCTAAAATTAGTTAATTCGATTAGGCCATAGGCTCTTGGAGGTGGGTTTTGTGTGAAACCCGTAAACCCCGCCTGAAAAATAGGATATTATTTTATTTTTTCATATTTTTATGAGTATACGTGGGTTCATTATTATGGTACCTGCGTGCGTATGTGCTTTTGTGTGGGTATAGTCACATATGGTTTTTTTTTTTTTTAATATAATATCAAGTCTACATGGGAAAGAGACGCCCAAGGCCATACAAGAGCATCATATCTACATGAGTGTTGAATGATGCTATAACATGGTCTCCTTTTATATTGCTTATTCTTAAATTGATTGCATATATGGGTTTACATGTTCTTTTATGAAATTTTTCTAACATCACTGAAGTAAAGATATTGGATCACTAAATCTCTAGAGCATGCTTCAATTCTACCAAGGAAAGTTGAAAGTAAAAATATGGCCACTAGAAAATTGGTCACTAATAACGATAGGGTAAAACATGCTCCCTTTCCTAAACTAACAAGGTTTACTCCTCAACAAATGGATGAATCAAGAGAAAAGGGAATATGTTTCAACTGTGATAAAAAGTACAATAGAGGGAATAAATGCAGTGAGAAGAAATTACTATACATAGACCATGAAGATCAAGAAGATCAAGAAGTGGAAACTTCACAAGATCTAGAGCTAGAAGAGACTACTCCAATCTCTTTCCATGCATTGACCAACATCAATACTCCACAAACCCTCAAGATAGAAGGATATATCAAAAAGAAAAAAGTAATAATTTTGATTGATTTAGGTAGTACCCATAATTTAATCAATTACAAATTGGTAAAACTTCTAAATTTATTTGTTTACCTAACATCCAGAATTTCAAGTAATGATTGCAGACGAAGGTACCATTTTGTTCAGGTAAGTGCCATAATATTAAGCTAAATATCGGGGAGTATTTTGATTACTCCCATGATTTCAATCCAAATGGATGGTGATGATGTTGTATTAGGGGTCCAATGGTTACAATCATTGGGGAAAATGGCCCTTAATCATCAATATTTTTCTCAAAATGAAAGGAATTCGAGCTTAGAGCTATCCTAGGAAAACCTAGTAAAGTGATAAGCTTTAATATCATGACAAAATTTCTAAAAAAGGGACACCAAGGTGCAGTTGCACAATTAAATGCATTATATGTTCAAAAATTTATATCCTTTTCTCCAATGGATCTCCAAAAAGTTACCAACTATTGTAACTCTCCCTCCCATCCCTTTAGACTCTCTAGGCTAAAAGGGAGGTGTTACTTTTATTAAACCCAACCTCCATTGTCTCATCATGGAAACGGGGTTAAGAAATTCCTCCTTCCCCAAATTTAGCAAGATTAACTTTTGACAGTACTATCACCTTCAGCTTGTAGAGATATTTCCAACGATATAAATTTTATCTTGATATAATGTTTGGATAAAAAATAATTCCAATTTGAAGTTTCATTATTTAATCCCTACCACATAGGTAAGGGCCTATCATGTGGCACCCACATGACATCCTCGTGGGAACCCCAACTGACCTAGGTAGCTCCACATCACCCTAGGTTTTGATGTGGCTAGGGTTTAGACCTCAGGGCACTTTCCACGTCCACAAGGCCATGGGCCCCAAAATTTCCAGACCATACCATAGATTTTTGTTATTTTATGTTATAATTGTTCAATTAAAAATCAAATGGTAAAGGGAGTTCCCATAATATACCACCTCCATCTCCGTCTCCTAGGAAAAATATTTTTTCATCTTGCCATTGCACCAAATTTCCTCTGCGACCGAACACCAAGGCAGGCTAGGCATGACACACTATGAAATTTATATGTTAATTTAAAATGAATTACCTTTTTTGTCACTTCTGTCAACCATGGCACTATGACCCCACTGCATAGGATACACCACACTACACCTTTAGGGAGCCATGTTGTGCAGTGATGTGGTCCTCAACCATGTGGACCTCAAGTCAGTACCATGTGGCACCTACAACCATTTCCACGTGATAGGAAGATTCCACGTTTTTAGTCCCCAAAACACTAATTCTCACTAATTCGGCCCAATCTTATGTCAGGAAAACTATGATGCATTAAATTAGAGTTCTAAGGTATGTCTAGGGACTTGCACAACTCTTCCCGATGTGTGACATCACTCATAACACCGATACTTCCCAGGGATGACTCCCTCATTCCCTCACTAATAGGTCATCATTTAAACACAACCCAAGAGAATAAGGCTACAAGCATGCCTACCAACATGTTATCACTCTAGTATATTATTAAGTTGTGGGATTTTGGATTTAAGTCAAATAACTCTAGAGGTAACCAAAAACCTACTTCAAACTCTAGGATCTAGCCTTCCTAGGGTTTAGAGAGGGCTCTCTCTTTAAAATTTATCTTTGTTTGATTTATAAATGTTAGGCTAGTCATGAAAGTACAATTTGGTTTTGGTTTAAAGGGGGGAAAAATCACGTGGAGGTAAGATAGAGAGAAATCTACTTGTCCATTGGGCTATGGAGTCTAAATCAAGCTAGCAGCACTAGAAATCAAGGCAAAAAAGGTACAAATATATTCAGGGCAAGATAGATAACCCTAAGAGATTTAGGAAAGTGGTTTTTTGTGAGGTGGTATGATCGGGATAAAGGGCACTTAAGGATCCTTTGATCCGGAAAATGGAAGTAGAAGGCAGAGGTCAAACGGGAGAAGGAGAAATTAAGGGTTCCTTGCACTGGAAATTAGAAGAAAACATTAAAATGGCAACTAGTTAAAGACAGGGAGCACTTGACTAATCCTGTAGTAATACTCCTCGCTACACATTCAAACAGAACAAACATAAATGAATGCATGAAACTTAGAAAAGGAAACAATGACAAGTAGGAAGTACTTCACTAATTAGCTTATCACACATATCTTGAATTATGATGCTAGTTAGCTTGTCCAGTCTGCTACTTCGAATTCAAACACACAATAGCCTCCAATGTTCAATAAAAATTTCTATAGTAAATCCAACAATTTTATTCCACACTGAATACTTCTGAAATTGAAGTATTTATACAAAAAGTATTACAAATATCCTAGAAGAGTTATAGGAATAACTTTAAGAAAAAGAAAATATCATTACATAATAAAAGGTACAACTGCTTAACAAACTAGCAAGCTGTCCTCTTTTATCCAAAATAAATAGAACTGTTTTGCTACAAGGAGCTTTTAGCTGCCTATGTGTCTTGCTTGCTGGCTGCTAGATATTTTTATGCACTTAACTTGCCTTCGCTGATACTCTTTAACCTGATACTCTTTAACGCTGATACTCTTTGACCATTAGTTTTACTGTTTTACTGCTGTAAATTATATTTTTAGCAGTAAAAATCAGCAAACTGTCTTCTCTCTTTTGACCGTCTCTTGGTAACTTTTCACTGTTTTTACATTTTATCTTTACATTAAATCTGTGAAAATTTTCCACTCTTCTGCTATTGGAATTTGGATATTTTTCAGCTTTATGAAGTTTTCATCAACCTTTGTGTATTTTGGAAAAGTAGGCTTGATGACAAAGAGGTGCTTAATTTCATGCTGTAGAAAAAGTAAATCTTCAACATATTGAAGTAAAAATTTTCCTGTGGCTTGCTTACTTGCTCTTTGAAAAACTCCTTGATCTTCTTGTCATAGTCCTTCTGTAGCATAAACTTTTCATTGAACACATGTATGTCTGGTAAGCCCTTTTGTCTGAGATTTGTATATTTTACCATAAATCTAGCTATGGCAAGGTTCATTGTTTCACATTTTTCTTCAAGGTTGTTCATTAAGCTCTTTTTAGTGAAAACCTTCTTGATTTTCAAGATTGTCTCTGTCCTGTCTGATATATGCAATTCTTCAAGTTCTTCCCTGTTCTTGCTGTTTAAAAATGTAATGAGTTTTAAAGCCTGTGCAGGCTTATCATTCAACTCATCTTTTGTCTTCTGTATCTCTGTTTGGGCTGCTAATAGCAGTTCTTTTTGCTCATATATAACCTGAATTGAAGGCCATTGATTATGAATGGCTTCAATTATGTTAGTCCAAAGATGATTTTTAATATATGAGATCTGCTCTGTAAAAGTCAATTCTTTTTGTAAATTCTTGAGCTGCTCTCCCAATCTGATTGCTTTTTGCTCATGAGTTCTAACATTGATATGAGCTGTCTTATTTTCCCTCTCAAGATTTTCAATTATCTTATTCAGTCTGTTTATTTCACCTGTCTTTAAAGACATCTCTTCCATGGCCTTGATAATTTGGCTGGCTTCATCAATGTGCTGTACATTTGTAGTAGAAGAGTCTGTAGCTGAAGCGGTGGCTGAAGTCACTGGCACTGCAGTTTCTAGTGGGCCTTTTGGTGCTAATTTCTCTCCTAAATTAGAGGGCATTGCTGTAGTAATCACTGGGATGACTGTAGGAATTGTAGGAATTTCTGGCTCTTTTATAGTCTCTTTCTCTTGGACAAGCTGGTCCATTTGTGTTTCCATCTCTTTGATTTGTGCTATCAATTTAAGTATGAGCTCCATCATTTCCTCTTTTTCACTTTGATCCTGGAGGATTTCCTTTGTTTGTGGATGCTCACTTTCAGGTCTTATTCTCATATTTTTTTCTTTTTGGGGTCTATATTTTTTAAGTCCTTTGATATTTTTTTAGGACATTTTACCCTCTTTTCGATTTTGATTTTTTATTATTTTGATTTTTGATTGTTTATTTTTCAAAATATGGGAAAACAACTTGCAAAAAGCAAGGCATGTAAATATTTTACAAGACTATCAAAAGTCAATTCAAAATTATGAATCCTATATTTATAGGATCCTAACACAACAGACATTAAAACACATGCAATCCATGGCTAACTACACTTTGTAGTTACAAATACAACAACACTAGACCCTCCACAAGAGTGGATTTCGAAATTACCATGAAATATATGAACATACCATGCATTGTTTTAGTATTATCCCTCTAACCAGAGAAGGCATACATACAATATTTTAACATCATAATGCATGTTAATCATTACATGCCATCTACAACACATAAACAATAAAATTACAAAGGTTTTGAGATAGTAATAAACTATTACTTAGTTATATCTATAAATCAAGAAAATTTCAACATTGTAGGGATCTACCAATCCCTTACTCCATGAGAATAATCACATGAGTTTCTCATTTCAATACAGCTTCGTTAGACTTACTTGGGAGGGGAATAGCTTAGACGGCTGGCCTATAGAGCTGGTTGAATTGTTTAGTTAAGATCGGCTGGCTGAAACTCATTATCAGTCACACCCATTGTTATAACCCATAACAACAATATTTATCCTTAATAGTGCAAATATGTATACATAGATACACAAGAAAATATACTTATCTTATTAGTTGTATGCCTTGGAAATTGAGGGAGGGACTTTGAATCTCCTTGAAATTGTAGGCCAACTGCATTGTAATACTTTCTTGCAACTAGTTTCCCCGAAGCCAGATTTAGAGCTTGAGAAGAGACGTGCTCAAGGGATTTTTAACCAATAATAGGCATTTAATTCACATGGCAGTCTAGAACCATTATGCAACCATCTCACAAAATATAAGAAAAGATAGATCAACGACTTAAAAATTAGCCTTTTCGAGGGGGAAACCTCCTTTAATTTACATAAATGAACAATTCTTGGATGATACAAATGAAAATACCTCCTTTGTATATAGAGGAGTCTAAAGGGTCACAATGTAATCACAACCTACATAAAAATAATAATTTAAGGGCACAAAAATAACAATAGTGGGTTTCTATGGGGCACAAAAATAACAATATAGGGGTTACATGGGTACTATAATAACAATAAGGGGGATACACTAAAAATAACAATAAGGATGCTACACTAGTATTATAGGGACCTAACATGCCCCTATCCTTCCAAAAAGTGTTTTCCTCAATGCTTGAGTAGCTTTGGATGCTTATATATAAAATTATCATCCTCCCATGTGGAATCTTCAACGGGTAAGTTCTTCCACTTAATGAGATACTTTGAAATTGATCGATTCCCTAGCCGTCAAGTTTTTGTTTCCGTTATTGCTTCAGGCTCAAATATTATTTTTCCTTCTTCGTCAAGTTCTATAAACACTGTTTGAACTGGAAGTTTGTCATCAATAACCTTCTTTAAGCATGAAAAATGGAAAAGTAGGTGCACTCGGGAAGATGTAGGTAGCTCCAATTTATATGCCATAGTACCAATCTTTTGGAACACCTTGTAAGGACCATAGTACTTGGGTGATAATTTATTATCCTTCTTAGCTTTCTTGAGGGACATTTGTTTGTATGGTTGTAGCCGTAAAAATACCCAATCGCCTACATCAAAATTTCTATCACTATGATGCTAATTTGCTTGTTTTTTAAAAGATTTTGCGCCAGAGTGAGGTTATACTTTAAGAGTTGGAGAACTTGTTGTTGATGCTCGATGTGATATTTCACTGCTTGAACCTTGGAACGTTCTCCTAAAGATGATGTGATGGATGGTGGATGATATCCATAAATTTCCATAAATGGGGTCATTTTTGCTATAGTATGGAAGGAAGAATTATGCTACCATTCATCTAGAGGTAACCACTTGACCCATTGTGTTTGTTTATCAGATACAAAGAAATGAAGATATCCTTCCAAAAATTTGTTCACTATCTCAGTCTCCCCATTAGATTGAGGATGATAAGATGAGCTATGAGATAATTGAGTACCAAGACAAGAAAATAGTTTCGTCCAAAAATTTCCAGTGAAAATGGGATCTCTATCACTTACTATAATCTTTGGGTTTCCATGAAGCTTTTTAATTGTTTCCATATGTTGGGAAAAATACTAAGAGGTGGGGGGGAGGGGGGGGGGGTGAATTAGTATTTACAAGAATCAAAGCCTTTTACTTTTATTTTACTGATTTCTATATGCGACTTGGATTAGCACAACTAGCGTATGTACTTGTCTATCTTAAAACAAAATTCTGTATACCCAAATGACTTACTGTTTAGATAAATATTAGTAACATTACTTAACTCAGATCATCAGTTATGCATCGGATAGTTAATTAGTGAACATGTGTAGTAATAATATAATAAATCATCACACAAGAGCATCACGCATGAACTCCATGATTTAAGGTGGAAACCCAAGTAGGGAGAAAACCACCACTGCTGTCGTCTCTATATTCAATATTTATTATATAGAAAACTGCTTACAATGTTGTACTAATGCAGACTCATATCAGTACACAGGCACCCACCTGCATAAGGCAGTAACCTTATCTCGTTCTCCAGCTGCTATTGGAATGGAGCTCCAACCCCCTGATCTCGTTTAACAGCCACTACTGGAAGGGAGATACAACCCCCTGAATTGAACACCAACTTATACTGGCAAGAAGCTTCTAGTTCCACACTGAAGGCTTCAACCCTCAGATCCACTGCAGACCACGTTTCATATATTTTCACACTAGATCCAACAGCTTCAACACAACTCAATATGTAGATCAACATCAATAGCCATAACCCAAACTTTAAACAAAACAGAGAGATCACTGTAACCAGAACACAATAATAAACACAAACTTCTGAACTAACATGCAGAATCAATTTCAGCCTTGATCATTCATAGAATCAATTGTATATGCTACTTCACTCACTGTAACCTGTGTATATATGCACTTTCCTACACACCAACCTGTGTATATATCTTTGTATACTGAACTTTAAGAATATGAACAGACTCAGAACAGATGTAAGACATTCAGTCACACTAGTTAGATTTACAGAAACCTTATCCAGTCAGCAATATCCATCATATTCAATTACTCAATATTTGATCATAAATGTACATAATCAACTAGCAGCATATACATTATTCAAACAACCCAGATCTACATGAAGACTTCATTGACATACAACAAAAATATAGCAAAAATAATCAGATAACCTCTTCATCAAGCTTAAGAAAACCCTAACTTCCATACGTGCTTTTGCTGAAACAAACCCTCTTGTATACACACTTTTTCCGTGACAAACCAGCGTATAGATTTGTAAATATTCAGGACTGCATAAATTTTCAGATCAACGAAATTGATCAAATCATACCCTTGACTACAACAAACATGCACCAGATCACAGATCTAAACATCTCACAAATAGATCAAGCAAATGCATAGTCTATTTAGATCTAGAGATCTTGATCCATCATTGTATTCATATGTGCATCATTATTTCAGATATGTTCATAAACTATAACCCATTCCATGCAGATATACTTCAGAGTGAAGTATTCAATTAAAACCCATAAACTTGCACTTCTTGCATTATGATCTTATTCTCCTTATATAGTTTGAGCCTTTCTCAATACCATGAGCTAAAGCTACACAAGTGCTGATGGTATTCTTGGACGAAATCAAATAGAGGACACAATGCTCAATACTGTGGGCTAAAACCATGGTAAGGTCCCTTGGTATCATAAATTTAGAGTGCAAAAGGCATACACTAATTTCCTTCTTCTTAAATATGAACATTATCCATGTTCTGCTAGACCTTCTCCTAAACCACAATGCTTCTCCAGAAGCCATATACTTCATCTTTTGCAAGATATTTTCCATCAAGGACAACATATGCAATCATAAGAATCATAATTCCAACACCATAAATTCAATAGTGAAATTACTCGACTTAAAAGGATGGGATAATACACAAAATTATGCATAATTGGTAAGTCTATCAACTACCAGCATGATGACACCCTATCCTTTAGACTTGGGTAAACCTGTGATAAAATCCATTGAGACTTCCTCCCAATGCTGACTTGGAATGGCTAAAGTTTGTAAAGACTTGGGGTTTTAATTGTATCAACTTTATTTTGTTGGAAAACCAAATATTGTACCACAAACTTTTGGATACCATATTTAAGGCCATCCCAAAAAAAATCTTTCTTGACCTTGTGGTAATTTTAAAAAAATCTCGAGTGCCCTCCTAAGGAAGAGGTGCGCAATACCAAAAGAATATTTTGTTTGAGTTGGGAATTCTTACAAAGATATAAGTGATCTTTGTACCATAATGAATCTTTTTCCAGCTAAATGTATCAGATGTACTAGGATCTTGCTACAATTTTTGAGTGATAGTCCACACCTCTTCATTATTCTTCCATTCATCCCTTACTTTGGTTACCCACTCAGGTTGGATAATAGAAATGACACAAAGAAATGCTTCCACATCCTCATCCTTTCCTTAGAGTACATCTGCAACAACATTTTGCTTCCCTTTTTTGTAGATTATTTCAAAGTCATAACCCAAAATTTTTGTGACCCATTGTTTTTTCTCTTCTAAATATAATATTTGTTCCAAAAAGTATTTAAGACTATCATGATATGTTTTTACCTTGAAGTGTATTCCCATTAGGTAAGGTCTCCATTGCTTTAGTGCTTGTAGTATTTCCAACATTTCCTTATCATAAATAGGTTTGTGTAAACACTTTCCTTTGATTGGACGAATTTCAAAAGAAATGGGTATTCCTTCTTGCATTAAAATCGCACCAATTCCATTTCCCGAGGCATCACATTCCACAACAAATATTTTTGTGAAGTTTGGCATAGCTAATACTGGTGCTTGGCACATTTCCTCTTTAAGATGTTCAAAGGCCTTAGTTTCTTATGGAGTGCAAGAAAATGCATCCTTCATCAGTAATGATGTTAGAGGTGCCGCTATTTTCCCATGATCCTTAAGAAACTTGTGATAATACCTTGTCAACCTGAGAAATACTCAAAGATGATTTATGGTTGTGGAAATTTTCCATTCCTTAATGGATTTAATTTTGTTATGGTCTACCTTAACACACTCATGAGATGTAATGTGACCCAAATATTCCACCTCCTATACTCCAAAGAAAAATTTGGAGGTTTTTGCATATAATTGTTTCTCCTCCAATAGTTTGAGGACCTTGTCAACATGTTGAACACTATCCTTCCAAGACTTTTTGTAGATTAGTATATAATAAAAAAAATACTAACACAAATTTTATAAGGAAGGGTTTGAAAATGGAATTCATCAAACCTTGAAATGTGGAAGGTGCATCAGTAAGGCCAAAAGGCATGACCAAAAATTTATAATGACCCTCATGAGTTATGAATGTTGTTTTCGTAATGTCTTCCGTCTTTATTCTAATTTGATGATATCCTAAACGAAGATCCATCTTGGTGAAGTAAATTACTCCATGTAATCCATCCAACAATTCTCAATGACAAGAATGGGAAATTTATCTTTAATATTAAGCTTGTTTAGCTCCCTATAATCTGGAAAAATGCGCCATGATCCATCCTTCTTGTGCACCAATACTACTGGAGAGAGAGAGAACTTTTACTAGGTTGAATTATACCAACCTCTAGCATTTTTGCAACCATATGTTCAATCTCACTCTTTTGGGCATATGGATATATGTAGGGCTTGATGTTTAGAGGAAAAATTCCTAGAATCAAATGAATAGCATGATCATGATCAAGAATAGGTGGGAGAAATTTGGTACTCTCAAACACTTTTTAATGTTTTCCAAGTATTTTTGGAGATATGGAGAAATAGATGATTTCGATGTTTGAACCTGTAGTGAGCATAATTGTAAAATTACGCCTCGTAGTTCTTTCTTCAGAAGATTTGTCATGAAATTAAAGATGATTATCTTTCATGGTTTCCCTGTGATATCCATTAATTTAACTTCCTTTCCTTCCCAAAAAAATTCAAGAAAAGTTCTTGAAAATTAGAAGTTACCATCCCCAAATATTGTAACCATTGGACTCCTAGTACAACATCAACACCACCCATTGGAATGGAAAGAATTGTTCTATTCAATACATATTCCCATATGGTTAGCTTTATATTTCGACACTTTCTAGAGAAATTTATAGTTCCTCCATTTGCAACCATCACATGAAACTCTGGTGCTGGATATAGGAAGAAATTCAATTCATTGGCTAACTTACAATGAATAAAATTATGGGTACTACCCGAATCAATCACAACTATTACCTTTTTCTTCTTGATATATCCTTCTATCTTGAGAGTTTAAGGAGTGATAATTCCTACCAATGAACTACAATATATGGTCATATTCATTTCTTCTTTCTCTGGGGTTGGTTCCTAGTGTATATCCTCCTCTTTTGATGTGTCTTGTTCATTTTCTTCCTCCTATTCACAATCTATGTAAAATAATTTCTTCTCAGTGGCCTTATGACCTTTAGTTTATTTTCTATCACAACTATAAAAAATCCCTTTTTCTCCTTTTTCCTCCAATTTTTGTGGTGTCAAACTTGTAGGTTGTGGAAGGCTAGGAGCAACAACACTTCCATCTTTATAGTTGTGAGTGGTAGACTTCCTTGTTTCCATAATTTTACTTTCAACTTTTCTTGCCACCATGAATGCCTTCTCTATAATAGACCTGACCTGAAAATACAATAAAATGAAAATCATGTCTAATAATTATCAAGATTTCTCTGAGAATATATAATAGAAATGCTTCTTTATTAATATCAAACCCTTGAGGTAGGGTAACACCATACAACTAATCCTTAAGGAAAGATATCACTTCACAAGCCATATGTTTGTCAATACAATAATCATTGACATGTCTCAATGGAGAGTCTGTAGCCTCTATATAGGCTTCATACATATAATACCATGGGAAATTACCATGGGTAATCCAATACAATGGGCTTATCGCTTTATTCCCTAGCTACTTATGGTCCCTTGCATAATGTGGGTTAACCACATTATTTATGGCACATTTATTTATCATTATTACATTATTACATCATATTATTCCCTTGGGTACCTCCCTATATACCCCATATTATGCCCCTTAGGTATACTACAATACACCCCCCTTAAACATGGTTCATCCCCGAAACATGAGAAGAACACAAATAATAAGATCTACTCAAAAGAGTAGTCCACTGGTACCATGCATGTGCATCTAGCCATCTCAGAGAAAGATGACCACTT
Source organism: Pinus albicaulis (assembly GCA_034641835.2). NCBI lineage: Eukaryota > Viridiplantae > Streptophyta > Pinopsida > Pinales > Pinaceae > Pinus > Pinus albicaulis. Next base: position 637,603,268 of record CM076583.1, on the reverse strand, counting down.
GATCTAGACGGTGCCTCATGGTGAGCCTTGGTATTTCACAAATAATGGCTAAACCCATAGAAGCTACTCAACTTTAATTATCAACCCATGGTTTGTACAAGCTTGGAGGTGATAGTGCTATATGTACAACATATGAGCTCTACTCATGCCATCCTCATCTTAGTTCTACTATGAGGTGCTAGGAACTATTGTTAATTTGAGAGAGAGAGAGAGAGTCTATCAAACTTATACTTTCAACTCAAGACTGAAAAAAAAAATCATGAACACTATTTTGTCTGCAAGAAAGGAAGCCATACTAAATTTCACTCATTCATCGAACTAACCTCTACTTTTTCAATGAAGAAACTAGCACTTACTCTAGCTGCAAGAAAGGAAATTACACCATATTGCATTCATTCTCTTAACTACTCAACCAAATTGCATGAAAGGAACTAATCTATATTCACACACACACTGCATCAATCATGAATTAACTTTTACCTACTGCATACTAGCTCTTGTATTAATGATGCTATTTCTATGATGGGCTAACACACTAAAATTACTATGTTTTGTAGCAAAAAGGAAAAGGAGTTTGAGTGGCTTAGGGGCATCCTTGAACTAAGAATTCAAAGATGGATGTAAAATAAGGCTTATACTAATTTCATATGAGTGGCAGATTTATTCTGGAGTGAAGATGGTGGCTCCCAGCACTGCTACAGGAATCAACTACATGATCCCTGTTTTGCTATAGGAATTCCTGTAATTCTACAAGAAACCAGCTGAGAGGGTTTTGAGGATGGAAATGGTGGAGTGGAGGTGAGGAATAGTGAGGGAAAGGTGGATATAAGTGTATGGGGGTTGGCCAACTCCATTTTCCAAGTTTAAAACACTTGGAGGGTTTGTCTCGCACCAAGAAGGCTACTCACGGTGGCCATGAAGATGGTTTTCAAAACATGGCTGAGGGTAGAATAATGGAAGGGAAAATAAAGGATGGTTGAAGTCCAAGATGACAGTGCTGAAAAGGTTCCTTCTCTGAATCTGTAGCCAATCCTGCAACCAGTACATACATTCATGCATTGAACATCAACAAGCTATCATGTTAAACAATGGAAAAGATGAGTCGAATCAAATTCTATTTAAATTAAGCTAAAATTCACCTAAAACATAAATCCAACTTCTAATCTAAAGAAAATTCATGGTAAAGAGAATGAACACTACTTTATCCTTTCCAAGAAATCATAAACTAATTTTTTTTTTAATGTGGTTGTAGATCTTTCTCCTCAAACTCCAATGGAAGAGGTGAGAAAGATAGACTTCCAACATAATTTTTATGGTCTTCTGATGCTACTAAAATGAAATGAAATCAACTAAAATACTAAAGCATAAAGGAAACATAAGGATACACAAGAGATATTGCAGCCCATGGATATGGCCCTAACCCACAAGCTTCAGTCCTCTGAAATAAAATTGGTGAGAGGAAAACCAACTTCTCATTCTCATTTCATAGTTACAAGTCTCTTACATCAAAATGATAATAAAAAATATCTATAATCTAGAGTCAAAAGCTCTCTAGTTGCCTATAAAAATCTGAATCCTAATGAGCTCTAACTCATGTTTATTTATACTAATGGGAGGCTACCAGCAACTTCCTAAAAAGTAGGAATTTGTCTCCTTGATCTTCGAGAGGTGTGGAGCTTGGCTCCCTCTTAACGTTCACTTGCTCGACTGCCTTTGACTTTGAACTATTGGAGGAAGATGTTAGGTGAACTTGGGCTGATTGTGGAAGCTAAGAAGGTGAAAAACCTTCCTATAATTTCTCCTTGTTTTATACTCCAAGCCTTGACATGGAATCTGACTAAAAAATAGCTTTATTTCCTGCAATTAAACCATGTTAGGCTTCAAGTCGTGACACATATCTTACACCTTTCTCACTAAGAAAAGTATGAAAAAATGTAATCAAATGTGAGGTATAGAGAGAGTTAATAAGCTCAAAGGTGACATTGTAACCCAATAAGCTATACCTAATGATGAGCCTCATCATCAACCCCTTACTGAAATGGTTTCTCATCCTCTGAGAAACTCAATCCTCTCTCCTGATTTCTTTCAAAGCTCTGGTAGCTTCCCTAACATTCCAAGGTAGCTCAGAAGGAGTCCCTTCTGGTGGGTAAAACCTTGCATTCTTTTCTACTTCCTCCCACTCCTTTTGGTCCTCTATTTGATCTCTCCCTTCATGTAGCCCCAATAAAAAAGGTGGGCTTAGCTTCAATCCTATCCACTGGATTTTCATTCTCTTCCTTTCTCTCTTGTAGAAGGGCGCCTTTTCTAAGGAAACTTTCAATATATATGGAGTATGGTACTCCCTATTCTTCAAGCCAAGTGGTAGTGCATGCCATATTCTTTGGCATGCCTCCACACTCGCTTCTCATTGTAATATGTAGGTGTCATAAAAATGTGATATTGCCTGTGCTTGGGTGTTAATGTATCTTACTGCAAGGTTAGCATCATTGGATATCATTTGGTGATTGTTGATGATCCCTCTAAGAATTATGAGTTCTGCCCTAATTTGGAGGGGTTATCTTTCTTCCATTTTCATAAAACTCTTGACCTCTTCTGCCATTGTTTCTTCATTTGTTACCCAAGATGCTAGGGAAATCAACTACATATCACCGAACCTAGAATTGGGATCCCAAATATTCATGTCAGTAAAAATGACGTTGTGCATGTAAAATTCTACCATCCTAACCCTCTCTTCCACTCTAGACTGCCTGCAAATATCAATGAAAAGTCTATAATTTTTAAAGGGTAAGGATCCATGTTGTGCTAAGGTCTTAATATGAAATTTCAACCAAAAATATTTCAAGTAAACTGCATAATAATTAGAAGGGCGTATGTACTGCATGGCTTCCATGAAAATATTTTCCATAGTGGCAAGTTGTGTGTCATTCTATTGCAACTGCCCCTTGAGCCTCATGTTCTTTGCTTGTTCTACTTGTAACTTCTCTTTCAACACTGATTCTTTGAGTCTGACATCATTTAGGTCCTTCCCTATCTCAATCAGTTTCTACTCCATTAGCCCCACGTCCTCAACATTTCTGGATTTGGAAATTTTCATCCACCTGCGGGTGCACCCCGTTTCTTCCTCTAGATCATAAAAGAGAGGGTTTGAGAGCTTCTCAGGGATTAGTATTCCTCCCTTAATGAACTTGTAGTAAGAGCTCAAACTAGGTTGCGGGGTAGCTTCTTGGAATTCCGTGATGTATTTTTGTAATGTTCCGAGAGAGGTTGCTTCCTATTGTGGTTGTTGTTTTACAATTTGTGCCTCCTCTTGCACCTCTTGTCCTTCAATTTTGGCACTCTGATGCTCTATTGGTGCCTTCTTTCCTTGTCCTTGTGCACTCTGTTCTTCATGTAGCACTTGATGTTCTTCTTGTAGCACACTCCTTTTTTCCTATAACACCTCATTTTTTTTCTTGTAGCACTTTCTTTTCTTCTCCTTGGAGGTCTGTGGGTGCTTCTAGTTGTTTTAAGGATGTTTCTCTAGTAGAGTGCCTCCTTACATATGTCATGGTTATCTTAGGTTTGTTCGTTGGGGAAGTTATTTCTTCAATCTTGCCTTCCTTTGGACCTATCTCTTCCTTCTTGCTAGGGGAATCTTCAATGATAATGGGGACCTTTTTTGGAGTCTACGGTCTTGCTTGTTTCGCCCTAGTGCTCTTTCTTGTCTTAAAATACATAGGAGTCTGTCTTGGTATTTAATTCTTGGGATTCACAGGTGTGATCAAAGTGGCTAAGGTGCTATTTTTGGGGCTCAAAACCTCCTCTTATACTTCTCTTCTTCTTCTTCAATACATTTCCTCTTTGAATTTATATCCTCGGTGTTTCCTTCCTTTGTCCTTGTTTCCTCTTCTCTTTCTTCCTTTTTTTTCTCAATTTCTTCCTCCTATGTTCTAGTATCCCCATCTCCAAGGCTAGAGGTAGGGGTATCTCTAGGAGTGATATTCCAGGTCCCTATTAGTGTCTCCTTTTCCATGTCTATAAAAATGTACCATAACACAAGAATCATTAGATTGTTGAGGGCATCTTCTACTATTAGATTAATCAAGCCATGATGAGCCAAGTGTTCATGTTTTCCTTCTCTAACCCTTTGGCTCATGTCTCTGATGGATTGGAGGAGGAATTAGGGCATGTTTAATCTTTGTTACAAAGGAAAATCCTCCTTAAATCTAAGCTCATGTAATAATCTAAAATGGTATCCTAGACTACACTCAATTTTCCTTCACAAGAAATGTATTTTAGGATGTGGTAGGCTACCTCATCCCATGGATAATGCAAACTTTCCCTTCTCACCCCATTTTTGTCTTCTATGTGCTTCTCCTTGGCGAAAAAATAATTTTTCCTTGGCAGTGGCACTAGTGACCCTATCTTCTTTATTCCACTTGATTCCTAGGGGTAATGTTGTTATTCTGCTGATCAATTTAGGAGTGATGGTTATGGGTAGTCCCCTTATCACAGTACTGGTACTACAATCTGCTTGATAGTGTAGAGCCATTGAAAATTCTAGAGCTAAATCATCATCATATCCCCTTAGTAACTCAAAGAAATATAACCAGTGATGCCTCCTAAAAATATTCACTACAGGAGGGTGTAATTGAATTCTTTTGGTGTCTGTAGGTTCCCTTATATTAAAACCTCCCTCCATTTCTCTTGTTGTCTTTGACTTGGGTTAAACATGTAATTCTTATATGGCCTTGTTGTCAAATTCATTGGTGACATGGGGTCATAAAACTTCAATATGGATGTCTTACTCCCTACCTATTCACACAAATTTCTCAATTACCTCAATTGTGGCACTACTGCATGTAGACTGTTTAGGATATATTTTTTTATAAAATTGATGGATATATGGAGGTGATGGAAACTTACATATTTAAAATAATGTTATGGAATTTAGGGTGGTGTTATATGAGCTAATTGACCCTTTTGGTTTCTTTCATTCCCATTCTCAACACCTTGTAGCACTCTTTGAAGCTTCTTGTAGCAATTGCAAATTTTCCTGTAGCACTTCCTGTATGCCCAACTGTTCGATGATCAGACCTCCTCTATGGTTTACCGACTTCGTCCTTTGCTTAAATATTTTTGAAATGAGCATAGATGTGAGGGGAAGTGAGCTGAGGTATGTTATATTCCATTTCAAGTGGACTTGGAGCATTGTGCTGAGGTGTCCCTCACACGAGATTTCCTCATTTGGACCATTGGTCCCACTCGAAGTGATCATTCCCTCCTCCCTCATAATAAACACCCACTTCTGGTGATATCATTTCCATTCATGTGAAATATCCATGTTTCATTCCAACTCTACCAAGCTCTTTTAGTTTTACTATCAAAGGTGGCCAAGTTAACTAGCCACCTTTTAGCTTATTAAACCTCTTCTCCTCGACATTAATTCATTTAGCCAAATATGCATAGCGAGAGGGTGAGAGAGTCATACCTGAGCCTTACCTCGTTGTGGAATTGTTGCAGGGTCATGCATGCAGAGAGATAGAGAATTGGATCAATCATCACATGAGTTGCCTTTGCTGTTGAATTCTTGCTATTTCTTCATTTTTATTTTTGAGGTGCTCACTGTGTTTGTTTGTTGTGTATTTGTAGGTACCTTCTAGAGGCTTCAAGTTGATTTTTTTGGTGTAGAATCCTCCTTGGAGTGCTATGGTTTCCTTCAGTGTCACCTTTTCAACCTTTCTCTATCTCTTTGGATGAGCCAAGCCATAGTCAAGTTGTTCTGGTTGTTGCACATGTGTGCTACAGGAAGAGACCATCTTCCTGTAGCATTCTCCTTTTTTTAGTTTTTGTAGCTCAAACTGACATGAGGTGGTGAGGAAAATGTGTGGCAAAGCTGGTGATGGTGTTAGGATTCTCGAGTAGAGGTGTGGTCTAGGAGAAAAATGAAAGGAAGTGCTCTGTGTTTGTGCAATAATTTGTTTTATCACAATGGCAGAATGGAGGGTTAGGGAAGAGAATATCTATGCATGGGATTGTATGGTGATGAGGGGGTGGTAGGCATAGGTAGAGTGAACCTTTTCATGCCTTTTATTAGGATCAGATAGCCTTGGATTACTAGTTGTGCCATTTTTTTTTTCTCCTGTAGATGTGCGGGACTTCCTATAGCACTACAAGATTTACTAGGACATCATGTAGCAATACAGAGGCAAGATGAAGTCCAATTTTTTTTAGCTCATAGGGTGGTGGAATTTGATGGTGAGATGAGTGGCGAAATTGGAAAATGAGAGAATGGATAGAGGAAGGGAAAGGAGATGGAGGAATGCTGCAACTTTGTCCATAATATGCTAGTGTTCATCATCTTGTAAAACATAAACATGTTAGTTTCCTTGGTGTTATTCCATCCTTTTTTTGGTTTTTGGTTTTTATTTTTGAAGACAAGTGGGATGCCTTAGAAGAGGTTTTCAACCCACAAGCCTGCCTTGGGCACCTCAAAGAGGTTTTCACCCAAGGATATTTTATTTATTTCTCTTTGATTTTTTTTTTTTGGCTGCAGGATTGCCTTAGGGAGGTTTTCAATCCAGGAGTTGGCCTTGGATGCCTCAATAAGGTTTTCACCCAAGCCTATTTATTTTTTCTTCTTCATTTTCTCTAGGAGGGAGATGGGATGGAAGCTATGAGGATCCCAATTACATTCACCTCCCTGCTGATTGTGTTGATGAATTCTGCCTTGGACATGGGCCTCTTGTACATTTTTAGCCTATAACCATTGAAAAGCAGAGGGATCCCCTCCTCATGTATGGTTATGACCTGAAAAAATACATTGCGATGGAATATATCTATTCGATAGGGTCCTAGCCATCTGGTCATTAATTTTCCTTTGAAGTCCTTAAATCTGGAGTCATAAAGAAATGCCCACCCTCCTTCTTGAAATGTCTTCTCTTTGATGTGATTTTCATGCCAAAATGTCCTTTGTAGCTGTACCACTTCAGTGTGGAGGATGGCCTACATCTTAAATTCATCCAAACCATTTAGTTGAAGGAGTATTTTTTATGTTCCGTTGTGATATCCAAATCCAGTTGAGCTACCATTCTGAGGGTGTTGTACTCAAATTCAATAGAAATCAAATATTTCTTCCCATAAACCAAATCATAGAGAGTAAACCCAGTTGTTTTCTTCCATATGGTGTTGTAGGCCCAATTGGCCTCCACCAATCTATCTGCACAATATCTTATGCTGCTGCTCACAACCTTGGTAAGGATGTTCTCTAATGCTCTATTGGTCACTTCCACCTACCCATTTTCTTGAGGGTGATAGGCAGTAGAAGTCTTGTGCTTGATATTGTGCTGCCTCATGAGATTATCAATTAGATGGGATGTGAAATGAGCCCCCTGATCAGTGACTATATCCCTGGGATATCCAAACTTTTAGAACATAATCTCTCTAAAAAATTCAGCCACCTTCTCTTTTGTTGCTACCTTGAAAGCCTTTTTATCATCCCACTTGGTCAGATAATCAATGCTTACTATGATGTATTTCTTCTGTCCATATGGTGGATCAATTGGCCCAATGAAGTACATGCCCCACTTGTAAAATGGCTCCAAGGCCACCTGAGGTTGTAGAGGCATTTTATCCCTGGGTGTAGGTTTCCCCATCCTCTGACACTAATCACATCTACTGGTGTATCTCTTGACATCCCGATGGAGAGTAGGCCAATAGTAGCCAACTTTAAAGGCTTTGAAAGTTGTCCTCTTAGCAGAAAAATTACCCCCATAGGGCCCATCATGACATGCTGAGAGGATATCAAAAAATTCCTCTTCCCTGACACATCTCCTGAGGATATGATCTGGTCCCAGTTTGAATATATTTCTACCAATCCAAGTGAAAGGGGCACTCTTTATTACAATTTTTCTCATCTCCCTGGATGAAAAGTTTGGAGGAAACCTCTCAGCATCCAGGTAGTTGGCTATGTAATAAAACCGGGGAGAGAGTATTGAGATAGAAAATAAGTGCTCATTTGGAAGCTGATCATCAATCACATCTTCATCATTTTCCGGCAAAGTGAGTCTAGACAGAAAATCCGCAACAACATTTTCTTTCCCCGAATTATCAATAATGGTCAAATCAAACTATTGCAACAATGATAACTATATAATAATTCTAACATTCACATCAGGTTTGTTCATTAAGTATTTAATTGCTGCATGGTCAGTATGAAAAAATGTTTGGTACCTGGTAAGATAATGTCTGAAGTTATTCAAGGAATGGAAAACATCTAAAAGCTCTTTATCAGTGACAATTTAGTTCAGTTCAACCTTAGAAATTTTTTTTCTGATGAAAAAAATGGCACATTGAAACTTATCATCCATTTTCCCCAAGGCTCCCCCCACAAATTTATCTGATGCATCAATATGGATATGGAAAGGCAGAGCCCAATTGGGACCTCAATGTATAGGGGTAGGGGTCAACTTTTCCTTTATGATTTCCAAGGCCTCTTGAAAAAAAATTAACAAACATAATTCAAAATCCTTTGCCAGCAATTCGAACAATGGTGAAGCCACCTTGCTAAAATACTTGATGAATCTCCTATAGTAACCAACCAAACCCAAGAAAATATTAACATCTCTCTGCTTCTGAGGAATAGGCACCCTTTTTGTGATGAAAATTTTGTATGGGTCTACTTATATCCTTGCCTGAGATATGGAGTGGCTAAGGAAAATCCCTTCCTTCCTAAAAAGTTCACACTACTCAAGACTCAAATAGAGATGCATTTCAATGCACATCCTCAGTAATTTACCCAGATTGGAGAGGGAATCTTGGAAATAATACCCATATGGAGTGAAATCATCCATGTATATTTCCACAGAATCATGAACAAGCTCAACAAAAATTCCCAGAACTGCTCTCTGGAAAGAGGCAGGGACATTGCATAGGATAAATGGAAGAACTCTATAAGAAAAGGTGCCCCAAGGACATGTAAATGTGGTATTGTCTTGGTCCTCAGGGCTAATATGGATTTTATTGTAACCAATGAATCCATCCATGAAAGAGAATAACTTATTCCTTGCAAGACCATCCAAGACTTGGTCAATTAAAGGTAAAGGAAAAGGGTATTTATTTGTGGCTTTGTTCAACTCTCTATAATCCACACAGATCCTCTACTTCCAATTCTTATTTGAGACTAATAAAAGAGGGGACATCCATTCACTGTCTGATATGGGGTATATGAACCATGCATCCAACAACTTCTGTAATTCATCCTTTACTATGTCCTTCAAGGCTGGGTTCATCCTCCTTTGGGCCTGGCGCATAGAATTCATCCTCTTTGATGTAGATATTATGTGTGCATATTGAGGGATGCACCCCTTTCATTTCTTTGTAATCCCAAAAAAAATCATCTAAGTTCTCTCTTAGTAGCTGACACAATTGTTCTTCCTCTTTGGCCTAGAGAGAGGGATTTAGTATTTAGGGTTCTATATGGGCCAAATTCTACAATATTAGCAGGTTTAGGGGCTGATTCAATTGAGCATAGCTCATTCCAAGGGTTTATTTTAGATTATCTTACCATTTCATCAAGTGTAATGGTAGTGGGGCGTTGGATTTGAAGGATATCGTCAATGAGGTCATCTTCATTAGGTTCCCCCCCTCTGATAATAACACCTAAGGTACATACAGGGTATGGTGTTGCATGTTACAATTCATATTTTTCTTCATCCTCCAACCATAAAGTTATATCTTGATCAATAGAAGGGTATGCATGAGGATATAATACTTGTTGTTTTGACAAGGGCCCATTCTTGATGGTCATGTTTCTATCCCTACCACTGATATAAGCATCGACAATGGCCAACCAAGGTCTTCCCAGAATGAGAGGATAACCATTAAACTTGGTTTTGGGTTTAAGCATTAGGAAGTCAATGCGATATTCCAAGGAGTTAATGGAGACCATGGCATCCTCAAAAACTCCCTCATGAGCTATCGTGGATGTATTTGCAAGTTTCAGAACTGTAGTAGTCTTTCTAAAAGCTCCTTGGAGGTTGAGCTTTAACATGGTTTCTCTGGTCATCACATTGATGGAAACCCCGAGGTCAATAAGTGTATGAGGGACAATGATACCATAAATGTGTACATCCGCTATTGGACTCCCAGGGTCCAGGTATTTTGGGAAAATCACTCTCCCCAACATCAAATCAAATAACTGACCTACAACATTGATGGTGGGGGTCTCTCTCTTCTTTCTCCCAGGATTTTTGAAGAATTTTTATTTGATAATATTATTGTATATGGGAACATCCTTAATAGCCTGGAGAAGGGGTATATTTACACACCTATTCTTCAATTATCCTAGAATTTTAATCTCTTATGGGGTGTGCTGGATAGGATGGATCAATCACTTAGGAAATGGAGGTGGATTTACTTGGGGGATACTCTCTTCATTTTCCTCTTCAACCTATTTAGGCGGAGATTGTGGATGATTGTTTGGGAGCACTATCTAAGAAATAAGGTTAATCTCATGGATCTCCACAACATAGGTAGGGTAAGATGTCTCTCCACTATAGACCTGTTGTTCTTGCTTGTTGTTTGGGTTCAGATTTGGTTGGGCATGCATCTAAGGCAGCTTAGGTGGAGCAGGATGAGTGATTTGAGGTTGAGGTTGGGGTGGAGGAAGAAAATTAGGAGGTTGGTTGAGTTTAGGTATCCACCCTTGTGATGGGTTGCTCCCCTGGGTTGGTTGAGGAACATATGGCTAAAATGGTTGATTGACAAGTTGAGGATGATATGGAGGCGTGTTGAGGAGGTAAATCCCCTCTGCGGACAGAGGCGATCCCTACTAGCCCAGATCGGGTTTAGCAACAATCAAACATGCTACAGTGCAGGTTCCTAATCGTAAATAAACCGAATTGCGAGGAAGGTTTACCTGGAATCCAACGCTGTCGTTTGTAGAAGAGGTTGTGCTCCCATCCCTTTTCCCTGGCAGATCACAATCCTCACGATCTCCGTGATCGGACACCTGCACATGCAAGAAACAACACAAACGCAAGCATAAAATCCAGTATACACAACTATATGTCAGTCGAAGAGGACATAACTCATGAACATAATTGAGAACAAGAGTGGAACCATAACCAATAGTCGCTTATCATTAAAGAGTCAAAAGAAGAATACAACCATAGCTTTGACGTAGCACTCTCCTTTGGCGGGTCGTCAGCACAACATGTCTTGATAAAGCCTGTCAAGGATGGGACAAGCCTCTCTCTCCGGATACTTGGCAATAGTCTCCTTGCTTGGATTTGGCCTTAAGGGAATCAAGAAGGCTCTTGCAGGATAAGGATGTGAAAGCTCTTGGGAACTTGGAGATTAGCTTGCCATGGAGAAGAGCAAGCTTTTATAGAAGGAGGAAGGGGAGTTGGGATCCCTATAATTATGAGATTGGCCCTATCATCAAGGAAGCTTCCATGAGAGGTGGAAAACCACTTCCTCTCTATGGAAATCCGTAGCCAAACCTCCCAACTCAAGATAGATATCAGTCCAGGAATTTTTTAGGACGAAACTTCCGCCTTTTATTTTTAAAAAACATCTCTTAATATGGTTGGCGCGGGTGCGGCTCTGTGACAGAGCGCCAATTGGCGTGCCCTCTTTGGAGGATTTTCCCCCTTGGCGCGAGGACTTAACTGTGGCACCGCGCCAATGGAAAAAGAGTTATTTTTAGGGTTTTTTGCAGGGAGATGTCTTCAGGGCAATGAAAGCTCATCTTCAGAGGGAGGCAATGAAAGTATTTTCAAGTCTTGTCTCTGCTCACAGGTCACGGAATGAGCCCTCCAATGTGCGGGATGGGGATTGCAGGGACGGTGACAAATTGCTGTGTAACAGATGCCCCCTAAAGCATGAGGCCCAAGAGAGAGAGAGGGGTGAAATGCTTTACGAGAACATGCTGACTGAAAACACCGCCATCGGAAAACCTGCGGAGCGAAGTACAACTGATGTCTCAGATACATGATATATGTGCGTGGTATGGGCGCAGCCATCCATAACAGAGTATACAATAATCGGGATCCAAGGCATGGACGCAGCCATCCAGAGAGGATCGATAAATAGACTCAGGTATGGTCGCAGCCATCCAATCAGTGAGTCATGTAATAATAGTCCACAAAATCGCAGCCTGGATTCCAACAGACAAAATCCAGGGTCTTGCGCTCCATCTCGACCCAAACAAAGTACAAGTTCAAGCATGCGAATATGTGAGCTGAAGTCGAACATGCAAGAACATCGCCTGATTACCAGCCAATGATGAAAGCTGTTAACAGACGCGAGAGAAACCACCAATAATAACAATGGTCCTCAAGGTACCACAGGTACAATCTACGGCGTGCGAATAAATGAGTTGACGTCGAACACCCGCAGAATCACTCGATCGGAGGCCAATGATGTAAACCTCTCGTCGAATGCGACGAACCTGCCATTGAGGCATGCAGGCTCCAAGGTACCATAAGGAGTCTCTAGACCAACTTCCTGGATAATGAGTTGATGTCGACAAGAAGTGACCTTGATCGAAGGTGGGCCATAATGATTCCCACATCATCGACACGAGACAGAGGAACATGATGTTTTGTTGTGAATCAGGATCATATGAGAAACAGAGGAAGGTTGATATTCGCAGAGGCCAACTTCTCTTGAACATATAAACGACACGACAATGGACTTGGCAGTATTTGACATCAACAGATCAAAGGTCATGGCGACGAGGCAGTGAACAGATGAGAGGTCAAAAGAGATTACCCAAACCCATGGAAGCAAAGTGAAACAACGAGATGAGATGTCCCCAACCCGACACGAATGCGGACAAGTGCCATGTTCAAGAGCGACATACTGCCGACGACAACGACGATGGTTCCATTTTTCCCCCACCATTTCTGGCGAGTACCCCAATTATTTTTGAGAACAAGCTTGAAGGGGATAGCATATGCTTGTGATATAAGTCCGCCCTTCGGGCGAATCCATCCTAGTGCATTTAACGAGTCCTAGGAAGGAGAAACTCGGAGAACGTCATTTCGACGGAATCCAATGTCATCAGGGTTTAACGAGTCTGACAAAGGAAGAACTCGGCGTCTTTTCATATTTAGAGAGTTTGAAAAGACAACAGAAAAGTAAACTCCAGCAGTCCCTTTTCGTAGATAGTTCCTCGGACCCGAAAGATAGAAAAAAATATCCTATGACTATCACTATCCAAAAGTAATTCCAAACATTCAAGGATGCGAATAATGCAATGTAATCTATGCAAAATTATTTTTCCAAACACTATGCAATTGTAATCTATGCACAATTTCCTTTTTCTTTTCAAATGATAAGAAGGCTTACCTGGAATCCAACGCTGTCGTTTGTAGAAGAGGTGGTGCTCCCGTCCCTTTTCCCTGGCAGATCACAATCCTCACAATCTCCGTGATCGGACACCTGCACATGCAAGAAACAACACAAACGCAAGCATAAAATCCAGTATACACAACTATATGTCAGTCGAAGAGGACATAACTCATGAACATAATTGAGAACAAGAGTGGAACCATAACCAATATTCGCTTATCATTAAAGAGTCAAAAGAAGAATACAACCATAGCTTCGACACCGAATTCTCCTTTGGCGGGTCGTCAGCAAAACATGTCTCAATAAAGCCTGTCAAGGATAGGACAATCCTCTCTCTCCGGATACTTGGCAATAGTCTCCTTGCTTGGATCTGGCCTTGAGGGAATCAAGAAGGCTCTTGCCGCATAAGGATGTGAAAGCTCTTGGGAACTTGGAGATTAGCTTGCCATGGAGAAGAGAAAGCTTTTATAGAAGGAGGAAGGGGAGTTGGGATCCCTATAATTATGGGATTGGCCCTATCATCAAGGAAGCTTCCATGAGAGGTGGAAAACCACTTCCTCTCTATGGAAATCCGTAGCCAAACCTCCCAACTCAAGATAGATATCAGTCCAGGAATTTTTTAGGACGAAACTTCCGCCTTTTATTTTTAAAAAACATCTCTTAATATGGTTGGCGCGGGTGCGGCTCTGTGATAGAGCGCCAATTGGCGCGCCCTCTTTGGAGGATTTGCCCCCTTGGCGCAAGGACTTAACTGTGGAACCGCGCCAATGGAAAAAGAGCTATTTTTAGGGTTTTTTGCAGGGAGATGTCTTCAGGGAAATGAAAGCTCATCTTCAGAGGGAGGCAATGAAAGTATTTTCAAGTCTTGCTTCTGCTCACAGGTCACATAATGAGCCCTCCAATGTGCGGGATGGGGATTGCAGGGACGGTGACAAATTGCTGTGTAACAAGGGGAATAAGGCCAAGAAGGAGGTGTGGGCCAAGATGGATGAGTGAAAGAATACCAGGGCTGTAAAGGTGCATTTAGGCTTAGATTGTAGTAGGAATAAGGCACACATTGCATGCCTTGTTGGTAAGGCCGAGGTCCTTGAGGCCTCCTTTGATTTATAAAGCAGAGTTGCTTTGGCCCCCCTTCCACCCCTTGGTATACAAATTTTAGGCCAAGTAAGGAAGGAAATTTGTCTGTTGCATGGTTCTCTTCCCAGACTGAGCAAACCTAGATGACATTCATTGGGCATTCATTCCTAGGGTGTCTCCTTGTGCATCTAGGGAAAAATATAGCTAGGGATATTTCTGCTTCCTCTTGTTTCCTTTTGATCTGCATTGTGTCCATTTGAAAAACAAAGGTGATCTCACTTTTAAAATACTAAAACATGTTTCCAATATCATTCTTAATGAAGTTTGAAGAGGAAGAGGAAGAGGTATTGGTCATGCTTTTACTAGCTCTACCCTTTTTCCTGGCTACCCTAGAGTGGTTCCTGACTACAGTCTTGATGTCCTCATAAGGTAGTTGATAGATATCTCCTCCAGACAACATATTAAGGGTTTCTATCACTTCCCCCCTGATCCCTCAAAGAGTCAATAACTTGAGTGATCCATGATTAAGGGTGTAGTTTTCTCTCTTGTAATTCAATTGAAACTGCTCCTTATAATCCTATAAAGATTCATCAGGCCCTAGGGTCATCCAAAAGATTTATTGCTTGGTTTCTTTGGATCTACAATAGTCTCTATATTTTTTTGAATGAATCTTGCATTTGGGTCCAGGTAGTGATGATGTTCCCAGGAAAACCCATGAACCAACGCAAGGCTGCATCGTTGAGGGTAGAGGGGAATTTTTTTAACTTTTTTTCATTTGAGGCATAGTGATAAGTCCTACAGACAACAAAAAAATTAAACATGGAAGTGTTAAGGTCCTCAGAAATTAAGCCATGGAAGTGTGGAAGGGCGGAAGGGTTGATGTTTTTCGTCCTAGTATCTCCATTGATTTCTTTGATGGGAAAGTCTCCTTGGGGTCTGTTCTCAGCCATAGCTTGAATAGGTAAAGTAGGTTCCTCTAGTGAAGCAAGTCACTCTTCTTCCCCAATAGGTTCCTCAAAGTTTTTAGGTTGCTCACCTAGAGGGTGTTCTAACTCATAGTCACTGAAGAAGAGTGAAGGGTGACTGTGTGGGGATGTGGAGGGTTTTTGGAAATTTTTTTCCTTGGTTGTCCCTACTCCTACGAGGCATGAAATGCAATTTTTTTTATGCTTTTCAATATTTTGAAACTGAATGTAAAACACAAAGCAAAAAATAATTCTTAAGAAGAAACAAATATCTACTTAGACACCTCCCCGACAATGAAACCAAAAAGTAGTGAGCCCTGGTATTGTACCAAGAGTGCTATAACTCCCAGAGGCTAATAAAATTTAATTATCATCCCGAGATTCATACAAAATTGGAAGTGACAGTGCTATATGCACAACAGATGAGCTCTACTCATGCCATCATCATATTAGTTCTACTATGAGGTGCTAGGAACTATTGTTACTCTGAGAGAAAGAGAGAGTCTATAAAAATTCTAATTGAAACTCAAGGCTGAAAACAAATCATGAACACTATTATGTCTACAAGAAAGGAAGCCATACGAAATTTCACTCATTCATCTAACTAACCTCTAATTTTTCAATGAAGAAACTAACACTTAATCTAGTTGCAATAAAGGAAATTACACCAGATTGCATTCATTCTCTTAACTACTCAACAAAATTGCAAGAATGGAACTAATCTATCTTCACACACACACTGCATCAATCATGAATTAAATTTTACCTACTGCATGCTACCTTATGTATTAATGATGCTATTTCTATGATGGGCTAGCACACTAAAACTACTCTGTTTTGCAGCAAAAAGGAAAAGGAGTTTAAGTGGCCTAGGGGTATCCTTGAACCAAGAATTTGTTGGGTGTGGAGCCTGATTATCTTGTTTATTTTGTATCACAGTGTTGGACCCCTGTACCTTAATGGGGCGACAACGCCGCCCATAATTAAACGCTGCTTGGGGGGTCCAGGGGGGGCGGCTGCGACTTTATGGAGCCCCCCCTGGCGGGGGGCTTCGGGGGTAGCGCCCCCGAAGCTAAAAATAGATGTTAAATTGCCTTGTAAAAGTATAGTAATTTCTAGTCAATCTGGGCCGTTCATTAGGTGGATGATCTGATGGTAGAAGTTATGTTTAGTTTAGGGTTATTTTCACTAGAAGGCAACCCCTCGCTTGTATGAGGGCATTGTATTGCGGTTGTGGATTGTATGTGTATTCTTAGAGCAAGAAACAGATAGGGAGAGTGTGCGAGAGAACAAAGGATATTACAATGGATCTGCTGTAGGTTGTGGCTCTTCATTTTTATGGATAATAGAAAGGAAGGACTGGCTGTTCGGGGTGGACGTAGCCCAAACTGGGTGAACCACGTATATCTGTGTCTCTTTGGTTTTATGTGTTTTTTGTGCTTGTGTTTTCCACATATTTTATGTGTTGCATTTCTCTGTAATATATAATTGTATAACAATTGGTATCAGAGCTGAAGGTCTATTTGGCTGATAAACTCGTAGGAAAGAAGGGTTCCTGGTTCGAGTGGGAGCAATGGAAGAAGATGGTAAGTTTAGGGTCGAGAAATTTAACAGCCAAAACTTCCCACTGTGGAAGATGCAGATGGAAGATTATCTGTATCAAAAATATCTGTACCTACCATTGAGCGGAAAAAAAAAGAATCTGACGGCTATGACAGATGCAGAATGGGAGATTCTTGATAGAAAGGCACTCAGAATAGTACGGTTGTGCCTCACAGCGTCGGTAGCCTTCAATATTTAGAAGGAAACAACAACAGAGGGTTTGATTAAGGCGTTGGAAAAATTATATGAAAAACCCTCAGCCTCAAACAATGGTGTGACTCTTGGATTCATCTTCCAAGGTCACTTGGACTCCTTTGTGACTCGCCTTCCACACCTACCCATAGAGGATTAGGTGTTCAAAATTCCCCCCCTTAATCCGAAGGGGTATGTGTGAGTCCAAAAAGAGAGTTGTAATACAAATCTGAAAAATATTCATGGAAGCACTTAGGCTGAATCATCTCTCTGAAAAGTTGGCATAAAGAGGTGGTTTAAGGATGACCACCAATATTGGAACGCAACACTTATTGCAGTTCCCGGAACTCTTCCAAAACTGGCAAGAAGCTGAGGGCTTATGCTAGAGGAAGTGTCCCTCATATTTGAAGAGGGAGACCTTCAACCTAAAAGAAGGGAAGTCTACAACCTGTGATGGTTTAAGGATGATCACCAACACTTGAATGCTTGATGCAATTCTTGGAACTCTTCCAAAGCTGGCAAGAAGATGAAGTCTTCTGCTAGAGGAAGTGTTCTGAAAGAGGAAGAATATCAACCTCACATGGATGGTTTAAGGTTGTCCATCAACCAAAGGCATGCTCATGGGCATCTGTGTCTCTGGCTACAACTATGAATTTGGAACGACAGGTTGTGGCTCAGGCTCGCTTGAACTGCTGTGTCTCTAGCTACAACTCTGAATATGGAATGAGAGATTATGGCTCAGGCTCGCTTGATGTAGCGTTGAAGCTTGTAGATGACCACCATTTCCCCCCCTGTTAGGTACAAGGTGAGATGATGGAAAAAACTCAACTTCAAGATTGTTCAATATTCTAGAACAAGTTCTGACATGCGACTTAAACATCTTCTTGGCTATTGATGCCCATTTCCAAGAAGAGATCCATCCAATATGAATCTTTGTTCTTGCAGGAGGATTTTTTCTGAAGCATCTGTGTGAAGAATGGGTGTGTCGACCACAATGCTTGCATGGGTGAAGATCAAAAAAATTATCTTTCATATGGCCAACTCGATCGCAGTGTTGGCATTTTACAATTTGTTGTTGCTGCTTTGGAGCAGGATCTAGAACAACTGCAGATGAACTGTCATAAAGAAATCCGACACTCTGAAATTTGATGGGCTTGGAGTAGTCCGGAATATGAAAGGAAAACTCCTTGTCATATCCAAGACCAGTTCTGTGCTTGTTGTGGACAAGCTGTTCCCAAGGTCTGATGATGGGCTTGGGAAGTGCAGACTAAGCTGTTGCATTTGTATGTAAATTTGCTCTTGTACAAGGAACTGAATGTGAATCGACTGAAAATTTATATTCTTGCTACTGATGGGAGTCCCTCTCAATGTTCTGAACATAAACAGGTTCAGAATGATGACTCTTTTTTTGAATCTCATCTTGCTAAAGCTGAGACTCCAACTGCAAAAACTCAATCTTTTCTTGTGCATCTTGCAAGCAAGTTTAAATATTAAAAAGATAATTCTTGCTCATTTTTACCATATCAAGAATAGTGGAATGAATGAGGTTATGCAACAACTCTAATGCATCATTGATTTTAGCCATTTTTCTCAAAAACTCAAAGTTACACTTCAATCATTGACTGCAACTATGAACTAAGAAGCAATACCACTCACAATGTTAGTACAATACAATGTCATTGCAAAATATTTTGTAAATGTACAGAAAAAACCACTGTGCAATAACCCTTTAAGGCAAATTATTTCTCTCTTCTTCAAAGAACTGTTACAATTTTAGAGGTAAATAGAAATTTCCACAGGCAAATGAATCCTTTAGCTACAAGCACCCATATTCTCCAACAAGTTCCACTCGACCCCTCTGAGAAGAAATTATGCTATAACATGGAGAATGTGGCTCAGTAATGAAATGAACTATGGAATAATACAATCAGATGAACTAGTGCATTCAACTTCCTCTGCAAGTTTTATCAGTCACAAAATTGTATGTGACCTCCTAAATGTTGCACAAATTCTATCTTTTCTCGTGCATTTTGTGGATATCTCTGAAGCTTTTCCTTGCTGATGTTTACTATTAGGTCTTCAATGCACAAAATTCAACGTAATTCATCATACATAAAAGACCAGGTCGAACCAACAACTCTCATATAATTGGCTCAACGCATCTCAGTGATTCAATGAATATACGAAAAGCGTTAAAACATTGCAACCATATAACTCACCGTGGAATTTTATTTTTATAATTCCTTTGTCTCAGTCCAACAAACAAAAGATAATGAATGCACCCATAAACAACGACTAGTGTGCAACCTGTAGTAGAAACCGAGAAAACTGTGGCATTTCTCTCTTATGGAATGTCAGCTTTGGGTTCACAATGCATCACAACACACTTTATGGAGATACCTCACATGTATACACCTTTCAATGCAGCAATTCCGACCATCAAAACTACAATCGTTGAACAATTATTCAACCCGTTGCACCATTTCATTGTTGTTCAACCCATCACATAACACAATTTTATCCGGGATATGACTTGTGCACCAAATGAATCTAAATCCAGTTCCGTTCTCAGTGTCACGACCTACGAACAGGAAATCACACCGAATATACACGTTAATGCATCTATATTTTTGATTAGTCCTTACCTTTATCTTCTGTAGGGTGACTTTTCACCTTCTCCGATATCTTCTGTAGGGTGATTATTCAAATCGACCACCCAATTTCATTGAGGCACAAGTATTTTCTGATGGGTCCTAGGAAAAATTCCCAAGAATGTCTTCATGCCCATACAAGAACATGCTCACAAAGATGAGATACCAACTCATACTATCACAAAAATGTAAACTTGACTTTCAGAATCGCTTGAATCTATTGAAAATGCTTTAAAATAATGGCTAGTGTCCTTCTCACAGCAGCACACTCCATCTCACAATGCTGCACATGCTGTCCATTGGTCAGCTCCACAATCAGCCTCCACCCCACTACAAAACTCTTCGACGTAGCAAGAAAAATCCAAGCGTTCACCATAGCCAAAGAAGTCCAAGCGTTCACCAGCGTTCTAATCCAAGTGTGAGCTAGAGAACACCAATGCCAGCTTCAGGACTTTCGTATCTATCCTTTCCATGCCATCTGAAATCACTGCTCAACACAGTCATGTTAGATCCATCACAAGGCTCTGTGACCACCCCCAGGTGTGGAATTGATGTTCAGAAATGTAATGCATGCACACAACAATAAATTTTCTTCACAAGGAATGTACATTGACAATGACAAGCTCAACGATGTAGCAGAGAAAATGTGTAAGTGTAGAGGTCAGGTCAAGCGTTACAATGCATAAAGAATCTGCATAGGCCTGAAAAAACAATTTAATTCCCAACAGGTCGTAAGAGTGAGAGCCAAATATGATAGGGAATAAACTGTTACGCAAGAAAAATAGTAGACATACCAGCGTTATAATTCAAGACAAGACTGCCTACTATTCATTCTATGGAAGGCGTTTCTTCTAACAATATTCCATATGAGGAACTGAAGAAATGGCAGAGGAAAAGTCCTAAACAAGGAAAAGGCGCAAGTCTATAATGGCCATAAAAATAATGGCACAAATAACACTGAGCAAGTTAAGAACACACTAGCTCCGATACCATGTTAAAACACACACATGGTGTATGAAGAAACCAAACACACACATAGAAAGATAAGCATGAGATGCTCATATTATTCACCATATATGTACATTTATAATACAATGGTGTGACTCTTGGATTCATCTTCTAGGGTCACTTGGACTCCTTTGTGACTCTTCTCCTTCCACACCTACCCATTTAGGATTAGGTGTTCAACATATTTCTTATGAAACGTTATTTAATATGAATATGTCAAAAGGTGGATATGTTGCAGACCATTTAAATGATTTTAATACAGCTACAAGTCAGTTAAGTTCTGTAGGGGTAAAATTTGATGATGAAGTTAGGACTCTTTTATTTCTGTGCTCATTTCCAGAAAGCTGGAATGGTTTAGTTATGGCCATTAGTAACTCTGTCTCTGGATCTAGTACTTTGATGATGTTGTCGGTGCTATCCTTAGCAAGGAAATGTGACAGAAAAGCTCTGGTGAGACATCAGGTAATGCTTTGAGTGCAGAGTCTAGGGGAAGAAAAACAGAAAGAGGAAAGAGCTCTAGATATCGCAGTAAATCAAAGAAAGGCAGATCCAAGTCCAGATCGGGGATAGTGTGCTGGAAATGTGGAAAGAAAGGACACCTGAAGAAAGAATGTAGATCTCAGAAGGGAAAAGAAGGACACACACAACAAGAAAACAATCATGAAGCAAATGTGACAGGTGATGTGTTACAAGATGCTTTGATTCTTTCTTTTGAAAATGTTACTGATTCCTGGGTGGTAGATTCAGAGGCCTCATTCCATGCCACACCTGATAAGAAATGTTTTCATGACTATGTTCAAGGATATTTTGGACAAGTTCATTTGGGTGATGATAAACGTGTAAAATTGTTGGAATGGGTAAAGTTCTTGTAAAACAAAAGAATGGAAATCGATGGATATTAAAGGAGGTAAGGCATGTTCCAGATTTGAAGAAAAATATGATTTCAACAGGGCAGTTAGGCGGTGAAGGTTGTGTGACAAATTTCACAGATAAAACTTGGAAGGTCACCAAATAAGCCCTGGTAATAGCAAAAGGTGAAAAGGTTGGTACATTGTATTTATGCAATGGTATTTCTAACTCTGTCAATGCTTTAACTTCCAAAGGAGCAGATGCAACATTATGGCATCATAGGCTTGGACACATGAGTGAGAAGGGGATGAAGATTCTTCACTCAAGAAATTTGTTGCCGGATTTGAAGAATGTTGATTTGGATTTCTGTGAGAATTGTATTTATGGAAAACAGAAGAGAGTCAGATTTCTCAGAGTTGGGAAAGAAAAGAAGAGCGAAAAATTAGAGCTTGTGCATATAGATGTATGGGGATCTGCTTAGATATCATCTGTCAGTGGCTCTCGCTATTATGTTACTTTTATTGATGATGCAACTAGAAAAACTTGGATTTATTGTATTCAGAATAAATCTGAAGTATTTGATAATTTCAAGAAATGGAAATATTTGGTTGAGATTGGGACAGGAAAGAAGTTGAAGTGTATTAGATCAAACAATGGAGGTGAATATTGCAGCAAAGAGTTTGATAGGTACTGTTCAGAGCATGGAATTCGCAGAGAGAAGATAGTTCCAAGAAAAACACAAGAAAATGGTGTGTCAGAAAGGATGAACAGAACAATCAAGGAGTGTGCGAGGTGCATGAGATTGCATGCAAGATTGTCTTTACAATTTTGGGTAGATGCTGTAGATACTATTGTTTATCTAATAAACAAAGGGACTTCAGGTTCCTTGGATGGTGGTATTCCAGAGGAGGCATGGATAGGTAAAAAGGTAAACTACTCTTTTTTAAAGCCTTTTGGTTGTGAGGCCTTTGTGCATATTAATAAAGAAAACATAACAAAGCTTGAGGAAAAATCAAATAAATGTACCTTTATTGGATATGGTGTTAATGATTTTGGTTATCGCTTATATGATTATGAAAATAAAAAAATCATTAGGAGCAGAGATGTAATATTCAATGAAAAGGTCTTGTATAAGAATCAGTCGCAGGAAGGAAACAGGAAAAAGAAAACAAAGAATACACAGTTCTTGATGAGATCACAGAAAAAGTAAATGTGCCTGAAAATAATAATAATCAACAGCCATAACAACAACAACCACCACAACAACAACAGGAACCTCAAACACCTAAAAGTGGTGTCAGAAGATCTACCAGGATAAGTAGACCCCTTGAACGATACTCTCCTTCATTATATTATTTATTATTGACTGATTCTGGTGAACCCAAATTTTATGAAGAAGCAATGCAGGTTGAAACCAGGAAGAAGTGGGAGATAGCCATGAAAGAAGAGATGGACTCCTTAATGCATAACCAGACTTGGGACTTAGTAAGGTTTCCTGCAGGTAAAAAAACATTGTAGAATAAATGGGTTTATAGGCTGAAGGAAGAAGATGGATGAAAATAAAGGTACAAAGCTAGACTTATGGTGAAGGGGTTTGCACAGAAGAAAGGTATTGATTTTGATGAAATATTTTCTCCTGTTGTTAAGATGACTTCAATGAGAACTATTTTAAGTCTTGTAGCAGTGGAAGATTAACATTTTGAAAATTTAGATGTAAATACAACATTTCTCCATGGAGATTTGGAGGAAGAGATCTATATGCAGCAAACAGAAGGATATGAGGTCAAAGGGAAGGAAAAATTAGTGCACAGGCTAAAGAAGAGCTTGTATGGCTTACAGGCTCCAAGGTAGTGGTATCTAAAATTTGACAGGTTTATGTCTGAACAAGGTTATACTAGATGTCACTCTGATCATTGTGTTTATCTGAAAAAACAAAATGATGGTAGCTATATTATATTGTTATTGTATGTAGATGGCATGCTTGTTGCAGGGTCTAACATGCAGGAAATAAATGTGCTCAAAATAAAATTGGAAAATTCATTTGCAATGAATGATTTGGGAGCTGCAAAACAAATCCTTGGTATGAGAATAACTAGAGACAGGAAAAATTGCAAATTAACACTGTCTCAGAATGAGTACATACAAAAGGTGTTGAAAAGATTTAATATGTAGAATGCAAAACCAGTTAGTACACATTTTGCTAGCCATTTCAAACTTAGTAAGGAGATGTGCCCCAAGACCCAAGAAGAAATGGACTATATGTCTAAAGTTCCATATGCATTAGAATTTGGAAGCTTAATGTATGCAATGGTTTGCACAAGGCATGATATTGCACATGCAATGGGAGTTATAAGCAGGTACATGAACAATCCAGGAAAATAACATTGGATGGCAGTAAAATGGATTCTCAGATATTTGAGAGGTACCACAAATCAAGCATTATGCTTTGGTGGTTCAAACATTGCTCTATAGGGATATGTTGATGCAGATATGGCAGGTGAGAGAGATAACAGGAGGAGCACTACAGGATATGTATTTACTATAGGTGGAACAACTGTTAGTTGGGTTTCAAAAATCCAAAGTGTTGTTGCACTTTCAACAACAGAAGCAGAGTATGTTGCTGCTACAGAGGCTAGTAAAGAAATGATTTGGTTACAAAGGTTTATGGATGAATTGGGTAAGAAGCATAATATGGGCACGTTATACAGTGATAGCCAAAGTGCCATTCATCTTGCAAAGAACTCATCATTTCATTCCAGGACTAAACACATACAGCTCAAGTACCATTTCATACGGTCAGTATTGGAAGATGGACAGTTGAAGCTGGAAAAAATATACACTAGCAATATGCTAACAAAAGTTGTAACCAGGGAGAAACTGAGATTATGCTCAGTTTCAATTGGTCTTCAAGGATGACGATGAAGATGAGAAACAACCAAGTCCAAAGAGGAGTCATTGTCCAACAAATGAAGCAGTGGTGGAGTTGCTACAATCAGTCTCCAAGTGGGAGATTGTTGAGTGTGGAGCCTAATTATCTTGTTTATTTTGTATCACAGTATTGGACCCCTGTACCTTAATGGGGTGGCAACGCCACCCGTAATTAAACACTGCCTGGGGGGTCCAAGGGGGGTGGCTGCGACTTTATGGAGCCCCCCCTTGGCGAGGGGCTTCGGGGGCAGCGCCCCTGAAGCTAAAAACAGATGTAAAATTGCCTTGTAAAAGTATAGTAATTTCTTGTCAATCTGGGCCGTTCATTAGGTGGATGATATGACGGTAGAATTTATGTTTAGTTTAGGGTTTTTTGCCCTAGAAGGCAACCTCTCGCTTGTATGTGGGCATTGTATTGCGGCTGTGGATTGTATGTGTATTCTCAGAGCGAGAAACAGATAGGGAGACTGTGTGAGATAACAGAGGATATTACAACGGATCTGTTGTAGGTTGTGGCTCTTCATTTTGCTGGATAATAGAAAGGAAGGACTGGCTATTCGGGGTGGACGTAGCCCAAACTGGGTGAACCACGTATATCTGTGTCTCTCTGGTTTTATGTGTTTTGTGTGCTTATGTTTTCCACATATTTTATGTGTTGCATTGTTATGTAATATATAATTTTCTAACATAATTCAGGGTTGGAGGTCAATTAAGGCATACACTAAGTTCAGATGAGGTGGAGGATTGATTATGGAGTGAAGAAGGTGGCTCTCTGCGCTACTACAAGAAGCTGCTCCAAGATCCCTAAGTTTTCTATAGGAAGTCTTATAATGCTATAGGAAATAGGTCGAGAGGGTTTTGAGGCTGGAAATGGTGGAAGGGAGGTGAGGAAGAGTGAGGGAATGGTGTATCTAAGTGGATGGGGGGTTTCCAACTCCCTTGTCCAAGCTCAGAACCATTAGAGGGCCTATCTTGCACCAAGAAGGTTGCTCATAGTGGCCATTAATATGGTTTTCAAAACCGGACTGAGGGTAGCAGAATGGAAGGGAAAATGAAGGAGGGTTGAAGTCCAAGATGAAATTACTGAAATTGGTCCTTCTCTGAAGCTGTAGCTAGTCCTACAACCAATACATACACTCATGCATTTAACTTCAACAAACTATCATGTTTAACAATGGAAAATATGAGTTGAATCAAATTATATTTAACTTAAAGTTAACATTCAACTAAAACATAAATCAAACCTCTAATATAAAGAAAATTCATGATAAAAATAATGAACAATACTTTATCCTTTCGAAGAAGGTCTGTGGTTGGAGACCTTTTTCCTCAAACTCCAATGGAAAAGGTGAGAGAGAGAGATTGCCAACACAAATTTTATGGCCTTTTGATGCTACTAGAATGCAATGAAATCAACTAAAATATTGAAGCATAAAGGAAGCATTAATATACACAAGAGAGACTACAACCTATGGATTGGGGCCCTAACCCACAAGCTTCAGTCCTCTATAATTAAATCAATGAGAAGAAAAATAACTTCTCATTCTCATTTCATAAAAAGTCTATCACATCAAAATGACAGTTAAAAATATCTCTAATCCAGAGTCAAGAGATCTCTAGCTGCCTATAAAAATCTGAATCCAAATGAGCTCTTGCTCATGTTTATTTATACTAATGGGTAGCTACCAACAACTCCCTAAAAAGTAGGAATTTGTTTCCTTGATCTTCGAGAGGTGTGGATCTTAGATCCCTCTTGACATTCACTTGCTCTACTACCTTTGACTTTGAATTATTGGAGGAGGATCTTAGGTGATCTTGAGCTGATTGTGGAAGCTAAGAAGGTGGAAAACCATCCTATAATTTCTCTTTACTATCTACTTCGAGCCTTGACATGGAACATGACTCAAAAATATATTTATTTCCTTTATTTCCTGAATTAAACCATGTTAGGCTTCAATTCATGACAAACCTCTTACACCTTTCTCACTAAGAAAAATATTACCAAATGTAATCACATGTGTGTGAGAGAGAGATAGTTATTAAGCTAAAAGGTGACATTGTAACCCCTTAAGATGTACCTAATGATGAGCCTCATTACCTCGCTCGCTTGAGATGGAAGCTAGTTCTAGCAGTTCCTCTGTGTTGATGTGTCATGGATGGATCGTTGCACCTCTCTATGGGTCATCCAGGGGTTGTTGTCCTTGTTTCTAATTATATGCCACCTTGTTGGTTGTTGTCTTGTTGGGTGATGAAAATGGTGATATGTTGAAGCTTTAACTGATGGAATATCTTTCGTTAGTTCCTCCATTATTGGTGCCTCAGTGCTGTTTGGTGCTTTTTCGAGTACCTACTTTGATTGATCCAGGTGGCTCCAGACACTCTCAGGAGACCAAGAGGGCTCAGAAATGGTCAAAATTCAAAGTGGTTAGAATGCTTTCAAGCCACAACAAGGTTGTAGTGCTCATCGCCTCGATTCCAATGGTGTGAACGACACTCAAATCCAAGTCTGTATGAGAAAGTTATTGCAATATGGAGTTTGTACCCAAAAAAGAAGAAGTCAAAGTCAACATTCTGCCATGTGGCAAGCCGTATGGATGACATGTGGTAGGCCTAGTGGGACCCACAAAGCTAATGTGGTAGCCCAGTCAAAAAAATAGGTGGACCCACAAAAAGGTGATGTAGCAGCACCACAAGTCGACACATGCAAGTATGTGGTAGAGGTGGCATTTGATGTGGACCAATGAGGGCTTGCCATGATGGCCCAATGACATGGTGCCAAATGACACCTCAAATTAGGCCCAAGTGGCCTTGGATGGTGCAACCTCCATTTTTTTTCTTAGTCTCATTTTTTTGGGAGTTGTTACAATATGGACATACGAATTCCATATATTATATAGTTTGAAAAAACTATATTAAAACTAACATTGGGCTTTAAAAAAATATTGGGAGTCAATAGGATTTGAACCCAAAACATCCCAAAAACAAGTATCTTAATATGATTATGCTAACCAATGTGCCAACCTCACACTTTTTCTTATTCAACCTCACACTTTGTTATAAAATTCCATTCAAATGGTTCAAGGAAACCATGGAGAATGATGGAGAATACATGAGAGATGAGGGCACAGGGAGGACAATGGAGCCGTGAGAAAAGCAGAGGCAGAATGTGGAGGACCAGTGAGCTTTTCAACATTTAACATTTTTTTTATTTGCAGGTGAAGAACCATGAATGGCCAGAGCGACAGAACCTTGCCCGGGGAATCTTGAGGGGCATCAGAAAGATTCCCTGAGGTGAAAAAATTGCTGGAGTTAGTTTTTGACAAATTTTATGTCGATTTTACACCTCTTGGCGACAAGAATCCAATGGAAATGTTTGTTTCAGCATCAAATCTTCCCATTTTTTTTTTTCCATTTTCTAGATTGGAGTGATGGTGTTAGATCCCCAAGTGTGTACAATCGATTTTATGCCTCTCGATGCCATGAATTAGATGGTGCAACCAGATTCAGTAGCTGAGCATCCACTTCTTCAGACAACCTCAGGGGTTGAGGTATATTCAATATTGATATCATGTGCCTCTTTTATCATTTTATATGAGATGTAATATGTTGTTTAGATCCTTTCTTGATGTATGTTGTGGGATATATGTTTCTAATTCATGTGAGATGTATTCTCCATGGATTGTTATGATCCCTATGTAACCTTATTGAAGGGATCCTCATCGTCACCTTGTGTGAGATTATGTCATGTTGATAGGAGGTCTACTGTGAGTGAGAGTTCCTGTAGTGGAACGTCTCATGGAGAGACAAGCCACTCATGATGAGGGAATATATCCTTGTATGACCAAAAACATAGTCCATGCACATCATAACCATTTCCAACACTATATGAAGCAGCCTACCCCGTTTTGTCATTGGGCTCGGAGACATATCCCACACTGGGTGAACTCTGTTATCAAAGTCTCATGTTCTTATGTTGTTGATTATTGTCTTTTTTACTCTTGCTTAAAGCATGCATATGTGTTCTTTTAATGCTATTTTCAGTGAAATTCTAACAACATCACAAAAGTAGAATATCATGGGTAAATCTGGTAGGTGATGGACTTGGATCAAGATGGTATCAGAAAGGTCTTATTGCTAATGTGAATTGCGAGTGTAAACAACAATTGAACACACAACAATGGAGGATCACAAAGACATGTACAAGGCCATGCTCAGTATGTCAAAATTGGTGGACATAATGTATGATGCTTATGAGAAGAGAATATAGGAAGAGGAGAAATAAAGATCAGAGAATGATGCTTCATCCACATCTTCCAGTTCTTATGAATCTTCTTCTTGACTTCATCGTCTTCTCATCATTCGAATGAGGAGATCAACCAAAGTCTTCAAGAAGAGAATGTTGAATTAAGGAGGCTACTACGAGAAGAGAAAGAGGAGAAGTAGAGATTACAACTTTAGTTGTGAGCTGCGGAAGAGGCCTTGGAGAAGTTGACTCGCAAAAAAGGCTTAAATAATCCTTCACCACCTGTTTCTTAATCGACATTTGAGGTATAAAATGTTGATTGTTCTTCATTTTCATCTTCACATTCTATAATTTCTGTGGGAAACTTGGAGATACCCATTACAGGAACTGGCATGCGACTCCTTACCAAAACAGGGTATAAAGGAGGAGGACTTGGTGTTAATGGCCAAGGCATAACTCAACCATTGGAGGTTGTGCAGAGACCTCGATTCATAGGTTTGGGATACACTGAAGGAAAGTGCTCAAAGGTGTTAGAAGTTTCCAATACATGGTTGAAACCATTGGGGAAAGAGAATGATGGGAACACTTCACCATCATCCTATGAAAACACACATTGTAGAGAAAGAGCCGAGGCAAGCTCTCATCCCCATGATTGCACCAGAGACCAAAAAGAAATGTATAACAAGTCTCAGTACTCTAATGTTCATTTTTATTACAAGCATGCCGCTAACAATGAACATAAATCTTGGCATCGAAAACCATGTAGTTTTTGTGGATTACAAAACCATGTATTTGTTGAGTGCTGGAAGATAATGGTAGCACATAAGAGGATGAGACGTGAAAGGCCTTCTCCACCACCAGAAAATAAGAAGGTAAAGAAGGTCTAGAGGAAGAAGACTCATTGCAGTCATAGTGACAGAAGTGGCCATCAAAGAGCCACGTGTTGGAGGCTCCATCCAGGGCAACGTTTCAAAGACAAAGTGTCTGTGAATGAACCAAATGAAACAATTGTTCGACAAGCAAATCCGACATAGGAATATAACCCATTCACTTTGATAAGTGAGAGATGGTTTTTCTAGATGTGTTAGCTTGTTTTGGCCTTAATTTGTAAATCATGTATTGCAATTTAAAATGTAAAAGTGATGATGTGTTTTCTATCACTTAAGTGAAAATGATGTTTTGGCCTTGTATCTGGGGTATTGATTTCCATTTTTATGTAAAATTTACCACAGATTGTGTGTTATAAAATCGTGGCAAGTATGGGATGCTTGGGTCATAGTTGGTCATGTAATTCAACAGGTAATTTGTACGAAGATTTTAATACAGGTTTGCAGAGGATGCAGGTGTCGACTCATCGCATATGGCTTCGAAGAACAAAGGTGAAGGAGAATGAAGGGTGACCTTTCAGGACACTTGTGGTGCAGACGAGGTACAAAGAAGTTTTAGATTTTTTTCATGCTTTTGGTGGACCAAAAGCGCCTCAGTGGGGAGGATTGATCGAGGTGGCTCTAGACATCCTCAGGAGACCAAGAGGGCTCAGAAACGGTCAAAATTAAAAATGGCCAGAATTCTTTCGAACCAAGACAAGATTGTAGTGCTCATCACCTTGATTCCAATGTCGCAAATGCCACTAAAATCCAAGTCTATACGAGAACGTTATTGGAGTTTGAATTTTGTACCAAAAAACAAAAAAACAATTCAAAGTCAACATTGTGCCATGTGGTAGGCCGTATGGATGACATGTGGTATGCCTAGTGGGACCCACATAGCTAATGTGGCATCTCAGTCAAAAAAATAGGTGGACCAACAAAAAGGTGACGTGGTAGCACCACAAGTCGACACATGGCAAGTAGGTGGTAGAGGTGGCATATGATGTGGACCAATGAGGGCTTGCCACATGGCCCAATCACATGGTGCCAAGTGGCACCTCAAATTAGCCCCAAGTGGCCTTGGATGGTGCAACCTCCATTTTTTGTCTTATTCTCATGTTTTTGGGAGTAGTTACAATATGGACATACAAATTCCATATATTATGTAGTTTGAAAAAACTATATTAAAAATAAATTGGGCTTTAAAACAATATTGGGAGTCAATGGGGTTTGAAACCCAAAACTGCCAATAACAAGTATCTTAATATGAGTATGGCAACCAATGTGCCAACCTCACACTTTGTCTTATTCACCCTCACACTTTGTTATAAAATGCCATTTAAATGGTTCAAGGAATCCATGGAGAATGATGGAGAATACATGAGAGATGAGGGGACAGGGAGGCTAATGGAGCCGTGAGAAAAGCAGAGGCAAAATGTGGAGGACCGACATGTTTTTCAACATTTAATATTTTTTTATTTGTAGGTGCAGAACCATGAGCGGCCAGAGGGGAAGAACCTTGCCCATGGAATCTTGAGGGGCATCAGAAAGATTCCCTGAGGCGTAGAACTTGCTGGAGTTAGTTTTTCACAAAATTTATGTCAATTTTACACCTCTCGGCGACAGGAATCCAATGGAAATGTCTGTTTCAGTAGTAGAGCTTCCCATATTTTGGCCATTTTCCAGATTGGAGTGACGTTGTCAGATTCCCAAGTGTGGATAGTCGATTTTATGCCTCTCGATGCCATGAACTCGATGGTGCAGCCAGATTCAGCAGTTGAAAATCCACTTCTTCAGCCAAATTCAGGGGTTGAGGTATATGCAATATTGATATCATGCGCCTCTTTTATCATTTTCTGTGAGAACACTGTTACCGATGAAATAGGTAACCGCACTGTTACCTACTTTTTTTTGGTAGCATAAAAAGCACCCAATTTTGAAAAGTGGTGATGCAAAATCACCCCTTTTTTTGTGCACATTTTTGACACTCTAATATTTTTATTTATGAAGTATGAATATTTGTTTTAAAATGTTAGTGATTTTCCTGCTAATTTTGAAACGTATTGATGCGGCATCAACTTTTCTTTTTAGAGCGGTGATTTTCATGCTAATTTTGAAACGTATTGATGCAACATCAACCTTTTTTTTTTAGAGTGGGGATTTTCATGTTGGTAATAAAACACAAAACTTAGATAAAATATATATATATATATATATATATATATATATATATATAAACAATAAAAAAACCAATAAAAATGTTAAAAAAAACAAAATTAACTCATAAAAATAAAAAATTTAAACAAAAATAAATTAAAAAACAAAAAAAAAAACAAAAATATTCGAATATTATATCAAAAGAAATGACAACATTTGAAAAAAAAACACATAATTTAAAGAAAAAAAAACAAAAATTAACCAAAAAAAAAAAAACATCAAAAACATTTTTTTCTAAGTTATTAAAAAAAACCATATAATTAAAAAAAAAAATTTAAAATAGAAAATTTAAAAATAATTTAAATTACAAAATTAAAATTTAGATAAAAAAATAAAATACAAAAAGAAAAAATTAAATTAAAAAATTAATAATAATAAGAAAAAAAATACAAATTAAAAAAGAAAAGAAAAAAGAAAAGAAAAAAATGACAAAGAAAATTAAAATAAAAAGAAAACTATCATTAAAAAACAAAAAAATGAAAAAAACCACGTGCAAATAATTAAAAAACAAATATCCATAAATTTACTATTTTTTTTAAAATGAAACAATTTATAAATTTTAAAAATGAAAAACCAAATAAACTAAAAGATTTAAAAAAAATATTAAATTAAATTAAAATTTAATAAATTTAATGAATAAATTTTAAATTTTAAAAAATAATTAATCTAAAAAAAAAAAAAAAAAATTTAAATTTAAATAAAATTTTGAATTAAAAAAAATAATTTTAAATTTTTTGAATTTGGTGGGCCAAAAAAAAATTTTGATCGTGGTGGCGCCGCAAATCAACCTCCCACCTGGTGGCTGAGGTCGGCCATTGGCTAAGGGGAGGCCGCATGTGCCTCGCTCGCTCAGCTGGTGCCGGCCTTCGTCATCACCATGAGGTCGATTCCGGAATTGCCCTCCCACCTAGGTGGGCTAGGCGGAGGCCAATTGGCCTGAGGCCGGTTGGGTCAATTTTTTTTTTTTTTTTTTTAAATATATATATATATATATTTGTAATTTGATTTTTTAATTTATTTTTTTTTTAAATTCAAAAAATTTAAATTTTTATTTATTTATTTTTTTGAAATTTAATTTATTTTAATTTTTTGTTTTATTTTATTTTAATTTTTAATTTTATTCAATTTTTTTTGTTTTTAATTTTAATTAATTAATTTATTTTTTTTCTATAAATTTTGTTAATAATTTTTATTAAATTTTGTTTTTTGTTTTTGTTTTTTTGTTTTTTGTTTTTGTTTTTGTTTTTTTATTTATTTATTTAGTTGTTTTATTTAATTTTTTTATTTAATTATTTATTTATTATATTATTAAATTTTATGTTTAGTTTTTTCATTCAATTTTTTAAAATATAATAAATTTTGTATTTTTTTTAAATTTATTTGAGTTATATATATATATATATATATATATATATTTTAATATTTTTATTTTTATTTTTTATTATTTTTTTAATTACATAAAATTTTTATATTTTTTTTATTTCAATTAAAATTGTGTATTTAAAATTAGATTTTTTTTTATTTTTATTTTTATTTTTTATTTTTATTAATAAATTAAACTTAATATTTTCAAATTAATTTGTTTTTTATTTTATTTTTTATTTAATATATTTTATTTATTTATTTTTTTTCAATTTTTCATTTTTAATTGATTTTTAAAATATTTTTAACTTTTTATTTTAACGATGTTTTTTTTTTCCCTCATATTTAAAATTTATTTTTTATTTCAATATTTATTTGTTTATTCATTTATTTATTAAAATTTAATATTTTTCTTTTTAAATTTAATTTGTTATTTTAATATTAACATTTTTTTTTAAATTTAATAAAATCTAATATATATTTTTAATTTAAGTTCATATATATATATATATATATATAATTTTTTATAATTTAAATTTAATTTATTTTTTAAAATTTATTTGTTTTTTTAATATATATATTTTTTAAATTTAATATTTTTATTGTATTTTATTTTTCATTTTTCATTTTTAATTAATTTTTCATTTTTTTACTTTTAATTTAAATAATGTATTTTTTTTTTTAAAATTTTTATTTTAAAGTTTTAAATTTATTAAAATTTAACATATTTCTTTAAATTTAATTTTTTTATTTTAAAATTAATTATTATTATTATTTAAGAAACATTTTCTTTTTCTTTTTTAAATTTTATTATATATATATATATATAGAAATTTTAATGTTTAAATTTTTTTATTTTTATTTTTTTTCTTAAATTTTAGGTTTTTTTTAATCTTTGAATTAAAATTTTTATTTTGTTTTTTTTTTTTTTTTTTTTATTCCTATATATTTTTAAATTTTAAGTTTTAAAATGTTTTTATTTTTTAAATTTATTTTTTTCTTAAATTTTAGGTTTTTTTTTAATGTTTGAATTTTAAAAATTGAAAAATGTTATTTCTATTTTTAAAAATGTCAAAAATATGATACAAATTTTTTTTTTTGTTATTCCAACATTGACTGGTTTTGTTTTGAGGGTGTTTTTTCAATCCCTTTTTCAAGAAACAATTTTGTTTTTAGCATAATTTTATAAAATGTTGAAATTTGACCTTCAAAAAAAAGCAAGTGCGTTTTGGAATACACTTTTTTTTTGTTTTTGGGGTGTTTTTTCATGTTTTTGGAGTCTTTTTGGGCTAGAGTTCCCGTTTTGAGGTCAGGTTACCTATTTCATCGGTAACAATATTTGAGATG
Source organism: Pinus albicaulis (assembly GCA_034641835.2). Lineage (NCBI taxonomy): Eukaryota > Viridiplantae > Streptophyta > Pinopsida > Pinales > Pinaceae > Pinus > Pinus albicaulis. Next base: position 637,568,620 of record CM076583.1, on the reverse strand, counting down.
TAATATGTTGTTTAGATCCTTCTTGATGTATGTTGTGGGATCTATGTTTCTACTTCATGTGAGATGTATTTTCCATGGATTGTTATGATCCCTATGTAACCTTGTTTAAGGGATCCTCATCGTCACCTTGCGTGAGATTATGTAATGTTGATAGGAGGCCTATTGTGAGTGAGAGTTTCTGTAGCGGAACGTCTCGTGGAGAGACAAGCCACTCATGCTGAGGGCATATATCCTTGTATGACAGAAAACATAGTATATGCACATTATCACCATTTCCAACACTATATGAAGTGGCCTACCCCATTTTGACACCAGGTCTGGAGACATAGCCCACATTGGGTGAAATCTGTTATCAACATCTCGTGTTCTTATGTTGTTGATTATTGTCTTTTTTCCTCTTGCTTAAAACATGCATATGTGTTCTTTTAATGCTCTTTTCAGTGCAATTCTAACCAAATCACAAAAGTAAAATATAACGGGTAAATCCGGTAGCTAATAGGCCCATATCATTGATGTATGCGTTTGGTTGTCTACCATCAAAGGCTGATCGTTTGATGCGTCAATGTTGTTTGGTGCTTCTGCCTCCACATTCTCTATCTAGTTCCTAATGGAAATATCCTGTAATGTAATTTTCTTCTTTTTATACCAAAGATTCAAGAATATCTCCCTCATCCACGTCTAAATCATAAAATTTAGCATGTAATACATATTTATCCATGTTCACCTTCATGTCCTTAAATATTTGAATATGTGCCCCATCAACCTCTATGCTTTCAAAATGTTGTGCTAGAACTTGCAAGCGTGTGGAAAATTTGAGATTAATTAGATTATGTATTAAATATTTCGGTGAAAATCACATTGGAAAAAATTGTGTCGACGCGTTTTGAACCAGCCAGTGTGGTTCATCATCAGGACAAGATGAGAAATCTTAGGACTCAGCTTAAATAGATAATGAAGCTCCAATTAGCCGTTTTAGAATAATGGCTAGTTTGACTAAAAAAATATATAAAAAATAAAAATAAATGAATAAAAAAAAACAAATAAATAAATAAAATAAAACAAAACAAAATAAAAATAAAAATAAAAATATATATAAAATAAAAATAAAATATAATATAAAATAAAATAAAACATAATATATATATATATATATATATATATATATATATATATATATATATATATATATATATATATATAGTTTGAATGCACTCCAATATATTATTTGGACTACACTAATTAATTCATTTATTTTTATTTTTTTAATTTTAAATTGATAATTAATTAATCGATTAAATATAAAATAAATAAAATGAATGAAAAATACACAAATATAATCATGATAAATAAATAATAAGTAATTACATACCAAAGAATGGAAAATAATAATAATGAGAAGTAAAACAACGAGGAGAGGAAAGATCAACTTAGACAAACAAGAAAACCCCAAAATCCAAAGAATGAAGGGCATAATTCGCCACACTCCACCTATCATCTCGCTTAAGGTTGACTCCTCTTCAATCCAAGGCCTCCCTAGTTCTCTGGTGGTGGAAATGGTCCACTTTCCATGACCTCAAAGATCTCAATGAAAATGTGATGCTTTATCTCTTTCAAAGATGCTTTTCAAGGTAGAGGAGTGAGATTTTATTTAGGTCGTTATTTAATGATCGATGGATACCCGCTTCACTCAATATAAGGGTGTCCTATATTTTAATTGTACTCGAGTATATCGAGTTCTTAATCGGATCTTGCCAACTCCGAATCAGGCGGGTGGGGCTGAAGGTTGAAGAACTCTATGTCTCCTTAGTATTTAGCGTCAGTTGCTCGATAAAGGGAAGAGATGATGTCACAATTATCACTTTTAACCCTCAGACCTTTTTCCGCTTTTTGGAAAGCTCTAAGACATTGAACCTTGCTATAACCATTTTTAAGGAAAAAATTAATAAGTTAGGGGTTCTCAGCACCTTAGCCACTCGCGCCTTTAGAATTGCTGATGAGCACCACCTTGAAGGTGAGAAATATCATCTTATTAATGTTTTCCTTAAAAATGGTTATAGCAAGGTTTAATGTCTTAGAGCTTTCCAAAAGGCAGAAAAAGGTCCGAGGGTTAAAAGTGATAATTGTGACAGGTCTGCTGGTGTTCACCTCCCTTTTATCCAGGGAACGACTGATAAGATCGCTAGGTTACTAAGGAGACATAGGGTTCCTTCAACCTTCAAGCCCCTTCGCACGATTTGGAGTTCGCTTAGATCGGTTAAGGACCTGATATGCCCGAAGGAGGGTAAGGGTGTTTACTTGATTCCGTGTTCTTGTGGGACACCTTATATTGGTGAAACTGGTCGATCCATCAGTCAAAGAATTCATGAACATGCCGCTGACCTAAAGCATAATAGATCTCGCTCCTCTGGCTTAGCAGAGCATGCTGAAAAGACAAAGCATCACATTTGCATTGAAGACGCTGAGGTCATTGCGAGGGTGGACCATTTCCACCACCGAAAGTTTAGGGAGGCCCTTGAGATTGAAAAGAGGCCAGTCAACCTTAACAGAGATGATGGGTGGAGTGTGAGAAGGTGCTGGATCCCTGCCCTTCATTCTTAGTTTTTGGGTTTCTTCCCTTCTGTTGTCCTAGGTTCGTCTTTTCCTCTCCTCTCGTCCTGTTTTACTTTTCTCATTATTGTTATTTTTCTATTTATTCAGTTATTCTTTACTATGTAATTACTTATTATTTATTTATCATGATTATGTTTATTATTTGTTTTTAATTTCATTTTAATTTATTTATATTTAATCAATTAATTAATTATCTATTTAAATTAAAAAATAAAATAAAATGAATTAATTAGTATAGTTTCAAATAATATATTGAATTGCATTCAAGTAATATATATATATATATATATATATATATATATATATATATATATATTATTTTTATTTATTTTTATGTTTTTATATTTATATTTTTTAGTTTTATTTATATTTATATTTATATTTTATATTATATTATATTTATATTTTATACTTTATATTTATATTTTGTTTTATTTTATTTATTCATTCATTCATTTTTATTTATTTATTTATTTTTTTTATAGTCAAACTAGCCGTTATTCTACAACGGCTAATTGGAGCTTCATTATCTATTTAAGCTGAGCCCTAGATTAGATTTCTCATCTTGTCCTGATGATGAACCATGCTGGCTGGTTCGAAACGCTTCGACACAAATTTCTCCAATGTGATTTTCATCGAAATATTTGATACATAATTTATGGATCACAGAAGTCAAATTCCTATTATTAATGAGATTTTTATTACAACTAGGGAGAATAGCCATAATGATCTTCTCCTTATGAATACATCCATGAAATTGTAATATGGAGATATCAGTAGAAAATAACCCTTTATATTTCTTATTGTCCTTCTTTTGAGTATGTGACCATTTGTCCAAAAGGATTTTTTCAAGTTCTTCACGAGGAAGTCGCCGCACTGAATTGTCCACTGAGAACCATCATTTATAAGCCTCATCTTCCATATCAGGCACTATGTTGATTAAAAAAAAATATGGGGATTTAGACTTGTGATATCGAATAAATTCTGCAATAGTAAGACCATCATCTTTTCCTATAAACTTCATCTTGCTATAACCCTTAAAATAGAATGAGGGTTTTGTAAAATATTACCTCCTTTGTGGAACAAATTTAAAATGGCCACAACTCAGTCAATATGGCTCAGAATACTTATTATACTTGTTTTAGGAAATGGAACGTCCATTATGCATCTTCCCATGTTATTGAAATCACAATCTCGGCACTCTGGAAACTGAGATTCACTCTGCAACTATCCCACCGTCACAAAAATTTCTAAAAAAAGAGTTGATAAATCAATGATATATACATCATCCAGGCTCTGATTCAACCAATTTTGTTTTTTGAAATTGGGTGTTTTTTCAAGAGGATATCATATCTACAACCAGTTATATGAAATCTACATAAAAATTTCAAAAATTGACAATAGATCCGTCATCCACGAATTGCCGTCAAGAAAATTTCTACAACACAACCGATTTTAAATCAACCATATCTCCCTCATCCGGACTCTGATTTAGCTGATTTTTTTTTTTGAAATTTGGATACTTTTTGCAAGGAATTAATATATGCTATTTTTTTTTGTAAAATTTTTACCAAAATTTTCAGATATGATCTACAAACTTGCTACCCAAAAAATTCCTACAAAAAATGAAAACAAATTCTTCCCACTTTTGCCAAGAAAGTGCTCTAATACCACTTGTAATAGATCTAACCTGAAAATATAATAAAATGCAAAGTATTCCCAATAATTATCAATATCACTCCAATAATATAAAATAGAAATGCTTCGTTATTAATATCAAACCCTTGATGTAGGGTAACACCATAAATCTACTCCTTAAGGAAGTAGATCACTCCACAAGCCATATGCTTGTCAATACAATATTCCTTGACATGTCTCAATGGAGAGTCTCTAACCTCGATATAGGCTTCATACATACTATACCATGGGTCATCCAATACAATGAGCTTATCACTTTATTCCCTAGATACTTGTGGTCCATTGCATAATGTGGGTTAACCACTTCATTTATGGCCCATTTATTTATCATTCTTACATTATTACATCATATTATTCCCTTGGGTCCTACCTCTATACCCCACAATATCCCCCATAGGTATACTACATTATCCAATGAATCAAGTTCCCAAATATGAGCTTCATGTTGGATGTTATCCTTTAAAGTCTCTATGAAGGCATCAATCATATGCTCCTCTGGAATATATCAGTTACCCTGATATTCAATTTTTGGAAGTCCCCAATGTGCTCCGCCATTGAAATATTTTATTTGAGATTTATCAATTGGCTAAATAAGGTTTTTCTCTTTTTATCCTCATAATGTGTTATCATTTCCTTCGTAAAAAATTCCAAGTGACAAGTGATTTACGATAACAAAGCCATCGATACCATACAAATGGATTGGGTTCTAAATATAAAGTAGCAATGCATACCTTTTGTGTGTGCTGCACATCATGGAGATCAAAATATTGCTCCATTTGTAGTAACCATGCTACCGGGTCCTTTCCATCAAACTTCCTCATATTGATATTTGGAATGTGGTGGGTCTTAAACCCAACATTGGCTTCTCTAAAATCATGATTGATATTCATTTTGTTTTCATCATGAGTTTCATGGAATACCTTTTCACCATTAGGAAGCATTTCTTGTAGCAACTTTGTCAAACCTTCCTTCAAACCTTCCATGTATTCTCTTAAACCATTCATGTCATTGTTATAGGTCAATTTGGGCATCTTTCCCAATGACCTAGTTTAACTGGACATCATCCCTAGAACCAATGAATAGGGTGTATCATCCCCTATCATTTCAGTTGCTACATGCCCTAAGACAAAGAACAAGAACAAATCATCCTTGAATTCCATTGCAAGGTTTCCAAGATTTTAAGTACATGTTATATCACCTATGAGCTCACCAACATAGTCTCTAAAGGTGCTAACTGCTTTGCATATGCAAGCACCTTCATTCAAGGGTGCTCTGCAAAGCACTTCCCGACACTCAAGGGTGCGTTGGTAAAATTGGGAGCGAAATTCTCATTGTTCTGGAATCTCCACATGGCCAGTGCCTTTTAGAAGAGTGCATATGTGTCAAACTTCAAATCCATGTGTCCATTTGACACCTCTGAGCTTGGGAACATGTCTTGCCTATTATTAGAAAGTCATTGATTGTGAAACTACCTTAAGCTCATCTATAAATTGAGCATAGATCCTAGTTCTTGAGAAGGAAGAAATTTGGTACAGAAATGCTATTGGATTCTTAATTGAGTGTTTGATTTGAGTGATATGTTGTTGGGGAGATATTCATTAGGATGAGGCTGGGATGATGCTGGAGTTGGTGAAATCAAATCAATTGTTGGTTGTAACCTCCCCCTTCTATCCATTAATAAAGATTGTTGTTTACTTTCCCACATATGTATCTGTATAAGTTTATGTCTTTCATATTATAGATTCTTATCTGATGTATATGTTTCATGTTTTATTGATTTAACTAATTAACGTGAATAGCCATCTGTATATTGCAATATATTTGCTGTTTAGTGTTCATAATTGTAGGAAATATTTTGGCAATCAAGCTTGGATTGGAGCTATAGCAAGAGTGACATAAGGATAATAGGAAGCGCTTTGACTCCAAGTAGGTTTCTTAATCTATTAATATGTGTGTCTATTTACTGTTATTAAAGTATCTACAAAGTCTTTAACCCGTTGTTCTAAATGAGCACCACATTTAGGGAATGTGTTTTATCCGTAATTCATAATTCCGCATAAAAAATTGGTGACTCCACTGGGGAGTTTACCTTTCATCCTTGGTGTGTTTGCCTCTATTTATCCAACCAGTAGCATTTACTCTTAGAGATTAGGCTTTTTGAAATAAAAAATTGCACTAGAAGTGTGTTAAACAGCTTGAGTTTTTGTTCTCTGCTGTTCCCAACGCACTGTTGAACAGGACATAGTGCTTTGCAGAGCACTGTCTCACACTTAGGGGTGCTTTGCAATGCACTGTATCCCCTTAGAGACTATGTTGCCCCCTAGAGCCAACCAAATTCCCATTAAATTTTTCAACGAATTTTCTTTCAGCTTTTTGTTTTCTCTGTTTTCAATTTCCTGATGCCTCATAGAGACCAGTGACATTACCTGAATCTTCCTCCTTTGAAAGAAAATTTTGTTCAATGTCTCTTTAAAGTGTTTTTCTTTATCATTGAAAAATTAATTTCAAAGTATTTTTTCTGCATTAGGTCCATTTGCTTTTGAAAAGGAAATTTTCGTTAAATTCTTCACTTTCTATAGGAGAAATTGTTGTTCTATTCTTTGTTTTTCCTAAAAGAGAAATTGTTGTTCAATTCATCATTTCTCAAAGACAAGCATCTGTTTTTGTTGATTTGATGCATTTAGTTTTCTTTTCCGCATTCATATTAAAGGGACTGAAAAGAAAAACCTGCATTTGCATGTAGTGGATTGTGTGTTTTGCATAAGAACAAATTAGGAAAGCTGCATATTAGTTTGTGCTCTTTATTGTTTTCTCTCAAAACTGATTGCTCTTTCTCTCTAGTAGCTAGGATTTTCATTGAAGAAACTAAAATTGAAAATTTTCTTATCATTTTAGTTTAAATTCTAGGAATTTCCATCTTATCATCGCGGTGAAACTTGAAAGGAAAATTGATAAACAAGATCAACTTGAAATTTACATTAATTTACCTAAAAAAGCATTGGAACCATAACGATAACATTTAAAAGGTCTAGGCTAGAGACGTGTTCCAACGTCGTAAAACATAGTAGCTGTCGTTAATTTTCTGCGATACATTCCGAGTGTGATACCTCACTCCACGTACGTAAGTATATCGTAGCTCGTCCACATACCTTCAGGTATATTAGGCGGTGTTATAGTATGGAAAGTATAAAGGGGTGCTCTCACTGTGCGGTTTCGCATTAGACATCGCTATTACGGACTTGGGCCTCCATGTACCTTTGGGTATATTTGGGAGGACAAATTTAGGTTGCTATCCATCCATAGTGAATTGAGTTGGCCGCCTTGTAAATTGTGATACACTGAACATAACATTCGGGGAGATTGCCTACCCATACTTCTTCACAATTTCTTTGTAAACCTTTTTTCTAACATTACCCTTTTTTTTGTTTATTTTTTTTTGGTTATAAAATAAACCAGTCATCGTGGAAGAATGAAATAATTTTTCCTGTCATTCGCATAGACTTGCATTGAAACCACCTTTACCACTGGAAATCACTTATGGTCAGTGAACGCGACATCACTCTACTGAAACCAGTACTATCAGTACCTCTGGTGAAGCATCATCTTCCCATATACTAGATTCAGCATAAGTTGTTTCTACAAATCCTGGTTCATCTACTGTTATGAGACGGAGTCCTCACAGCTACTCGTGGTCACGATCCATCCAATCAGTGAGACCATACCTCCTGAACTTGACATTGTTCAACTGGAAGTTGATCCAGATCCTGTCTCTTCTTTGCTAGAACATCTAAATCCCGAAGTCAAACGACCAGAAGTAGTTCCTGCATTGGTCACCTCACAATTTTCTACATCCATTGAGTCTCCCATATCACACTGTCAACCTCTTGAAATATACTTTGGGCTTGACGACAAAATACTTCCACCTAGTTTGATTTCAATTGAATAAATCCCACAAGACGAAACACATTGAACTCCAACCCATTTTGGGGAGGATCTTTTCTTGTAAGAGTATTTTCCTCAATCACCCCCTCTGCTTTTGTTGATCCTGTGCCTATTCAAATTCCCGTAATTTCAAAAGGGTACACATTTGGTCAAGTAACCATGCCTGAACCAACATCTTCGGTTGGACCATCTATTCCAATTGCGTCAACACCTGCTCTCGCTACCTCGTCAATGTTCACAACTTCACCAGAGTCATATTTACATGGAGACCCTTTGCTTCCATTAGGTTATAAATATTTATCTGGAATTTTCTCTGGTGCATCTTCAAACCCATGGACTTCACCAATGTCATCGTCTGGTATTATAACTAGTAAACCTATAATGATTACTGAACGACTTGATCCTTTATATCCATCATCAGGGCAATATCAAGCTAGTCCATCTGGGTCTATTCCATCCAGTACCATCTCAACTGGACTCTCTGCATTTGGAGAACAATATTTTCCGTCTTATTATCCTCCTCATGCTGGGGGGAAACCTATAGTCACCCAATTCGAGAATACTCCGTCATTTTTTGGTCAATCCAATGTAGAAATGAATGTTTGTCAATGGCAGCCCACTCTGTCTATCCAACCACAAACGGTTGTACACTCGTATCAACCGGTTCAACCTGTTGCACCCACATCAATTCCACTTTTTAATACATCTTTAACCCTGTTACAGGCACAAATTATTGTTCAACAACCGTTTCAGGTGGGTCCTTCAACTCAATACCCTCAAGTGTTGGGCCCTCAGACTCCAACTCCTTCAGCCAATTTACAACAACAACGTGTACCCGGAATCATTTATTCACAAGCTGGATTACTATATTATGGGATGCCACAACAAAAACCAGGTTATACTTATTCTCAAATGAATCCAAGTTATTCTAATTTGGGTTATAACATTGGTGGAAAGACCCCTTGGTAGCCTCGGGCGCAAATGCCTCAACCTTCATTTCAACAAGTATCGTACCCAGGTTTTGGTCAACAGAATCCTCAAGCTTTTGCTTATCAAAACAATACCTATACGGGTTACCAACAATAGATTCCTTATGCTGGTGCTCAAAGGCCTGTTGCCCAAGCAATTCCATCATACCCTGGCTATGCTCAACTTGACCTTAATCAACAGTTTCCCTTTGTTGCAACTTTGGAGTTACCAGATTTAAATCGGCTAACCAATGATCCAATCAATTATGCTCCTTGGTGGCCGCTGATACCTCAAAAATTACCCTCAGATATTCCTAAGTTCAATGGAAACCCTGGGGAAGATCCGTCGACTCATGTTATGACTTATCATTTATGGTGTTCATCAAACTCCCTGAATGATGACTCTGTTCGACTACGTCTTTTCCAGCGTACGCTCACAGGTCCGGCTGCAAAATGGTACATTGAGTTACCTAGAGCTTCTTTTGATAATTTCACTGCCCTAGCTACTGTATTTTTGAATCACTTCCAGTTACCCATATTATATGAAACCGGAACGGAACTCTTGACTAATTTCAAACAAACTAATGCTACTAAAATTTCTGATCATATTCATGAGTGGCATCATCGTAGTAGAATGGTTAAAACATTTGTTCCTGATCAGCTCCTTGCTGAGTGGTTCATTAAGTCCCTATTACCATCTATAACTGAGGATGTGGCTAAGAACACTGTTACCGATGAAATAGGTAACCTCACCTCAAAACGGGAACTCTAGCCCAAAAAGACTCAAAAAACATGAAAAAACACCCCAAAAACAAAAAGTGTGTATTCCGGGATGCACTTGGTTTTTTTTTAAGGTCAAATTTCAACATTTTATAAAATTATGCTAAAAACAAAATTGTTTCTTGAAAAAAAATTTGAAAAAATACCCTCAAAACAAAACCAGTTGATGCTGGAATAACAAAAAAAAAAATTGTGTCATATTTTTGACATTTTTAAAAATAGAAGTAACATTTTAAAATTTTTAAAATTCAAACATTAAAAAAACCTAAAATTTAAGAAAAATAAATAAATTTAAAAAACAAAAACATTTTAAAGCTTAAAATTTAAAAATATATAGAGATAAAAAAATAAAAAATAAAAACAAAATAAAAATTTTAATTTAAACATTAAAAAAAACTAAAATTGAAGAAAAAAAAATTTAAATTTAAAATTTAAAAATATATAGAAATAAAAAAATAAAAATAAAAACAAAATAAAAATATTAAAAAAAGAAAAAAGAAAAAAGAAGTTGAAAAAAGGAAATTATAAAAAATAAAATATAGAAATTAAATTTAAAAAAGAAGAAAAAAATGTTTATTGAATTAAAAACAAAAAAATTAAATTTTAAAATAAAAAATTAAATTTAAAGAAATATATTAAATTTTAATAAATTTAAAACTTAAAAAAAAAGAGAAGAAAAGAAAAGAAAAGAAGAGAAGTAAAAAAATGAAAAATTAATAAAAAATAAAACATGAAAAATAAAATACAATAAAATAATTAAATTTAAAAAATATATATATATTAAAAAAAAAAATTTAAAAAAATTTAAATTTAAATTATAAACTATATATATATATATATATATATATATATATATATATATATATATATATATATATATATATATATATATATATATATATATATGAACTTAAATTAAAAATGTATATATTAGATTTTATTAAATTAAAAAAAAAATGTTAATATTAAAATAACAAATTAAATTTAAAACAAAAATATCAAATTTTAATAAATAAATGAATAAATAAATAAATTTTGAAATAAAAAATAAATTTTAAATATAAAAGAAGAAAAAATCCATTGTTAAAATAAAAAGTTAAAAAACTTTAAAAATCAATTAAAAATGGAAAATTGAAAAATACAAATAAAAAAAAATTAAAAAACAAATTAATTAAAAAAATTAAGTATAATTAAAAAAACAAATTCTAATTTCAATTTTAATTGAAATTAACAAATACAAAAATTTTATATAATTAAAAAAAATAATAATAAAAAAATAAAAAATTTAAAAAATACATTAAATTCAAATAAATTTAAAAAGAAAATACAAAATTTATTAAATTTTATAAAATTAAATTAAAAATAAACATAAAATTTAATAATAAAGAAAAAACATGAAAAAAAGCCAATTAAATAAAAAAAAAAATACAAAATTTATGCACAATGGAGATCCCTAATCTCTGGTTCGCCCACTGGACTTAAGATTGAATAGTTTCTTGACCTGGTAGCGTAGGTCGATTCGCGGAATCGGATCTTCTGCTTTGCACTTAATATTTTGCATTTAATATTCCTGCAACGGTCAAGAAACTATTCAATTTTAAGTTCGGTTTCCTGAACAAGAGAGATGCGTGGGCTGAGACTTTTGAAGACATCATCCAGAGCCACAACACGCCAAGAACAAATTGCCCAAGTACTCTCCTTCTGCCTATCCAAGCAATTTATTATTATTAAATTTCTTAATTCTTTTTATTACTATATTTAACTTTCCCGACAAATATGAATATGCTTTTTCACACTCCTGCACACATTTATAATTGTTATAAATTTAATTTTGTATATATGTATTATTTTATTTTCTTAAATTTTTTTTTTTTTTTAAATTTTGTTTTTTATTTCATCATTAATTTTTAAAATATTTCACGATTCTTCTTTTAAATATTTTATTAAATTATTTTAGTTTACATTTGCAGGAGATTGGAGTTAGTTACCGCTGTACTTTTATAATTAATTTGAAAAATAAATTATAATAAATTTCTTTGGTCAAAAATATATTTTTTTCAAAATAATAATATTATTTTTATGTTAAAATTTTTGAAGTTTACAAAATAAAAGTTATAATAAATATAATTAGTAATAGCTGTTTTTTAACTATCGGTTTGATCTTCTTCTTTTGAACTGTCTCGACATTTTCTCTTAGATTTTGTTTTGCATCTGCGAAATTTCTAAATATTATAGAAAGATCCGTTGCGATAACTACAATATAATATATGTTTGGTGAATAATAGTTGTATTGTTATTCAGCTTGGCACGTTTATTTTTATTTATTTATTTATTTTTTTTAATTTCAAAATATTCAAATTTTTTATTTTTTAATTCAAATTTTTTATTTTAAATTTAATTTGTTTTAATTTTTTTTGTGTGTGTGTTTTGTTTTTTTTTTTTTTAATTTTAAATTTTAGATTATTATTTTTTTTAAATTTAAAATTTGAAATTTATTTATTAAATTTTTTAAATTTTAATTTAATTTAATATATATTTTTTAATCTTTTAGTATATTTAGTTTTTCATTTTTAAAATTTATAAATTGTTTCATTTAAAAAAAAAAACACTAAATTTATGTATATTTGTTTTTTAAATATTTGCACGTGGTTTTTTTATTTTTTTTTTGTTTTTTTAATGATAACTTTTTTTATTTTAATTTTCTTTTTCAATTTTAAATTTTGTTTTGTTTGTTTTGTTTTTTTTTTTTTTTGGTTTTGTTTTGTTTTTTTTTATTTGTTTGTTTGTTTGTTTTGTTTTGTTTTGTTTTTTTGTTTGTTTGTTTGTTTTTTTGTTTTTTTTTTTTTTTTAATTTGTATTTTTTCCTATTATTATTATTTTTAATTTAAATTTTTATTTATTTATTTATTTTTTTGTATTTAAATTTAAATTTTGTAATTTTAATTATTATTATATTTTCTATTTTATTTTATTTTATTCTTAATTATATGGTTTTTTTTGATAACTTAGAAAAAAATGTTTTTGATGTTTTTTAAATTTTTTTTTGGTTCAATTTTTGTTTTTTTTTCTTTAAATTATGTGTTTTTTTTTTTTTTCAAAATTTCTCATTTTTTTTAATATAATTTTTGAATATTTTTGTTTTGTTTTGTTTTTGTTTTTGTTTTTTGTTTTTTTTTTGTTTTTATTTTTGTTTAATTTTTTTTTTTTTTTTACATTTTTATTGTTTATATATATATATATATATATATATATATATATATATATATATATATATTTCTATCTAAGTTTTGTGTTTTATAACCAACATGAAAATCACCACTCTAAAAAAAATGGTTGATGCTACATCAATACGTTTCAAAATTAGCATGAAAATCACCGCTCTAAAAAAAAAAAGTTGATGCTGCATCAATACGTTTCAAAATTAGCATGAAAATCACTAACATTTAAAAAAAAATATTCATACTTCATAAATAAAAATATTAGAGTGTCAAAAATCTGCACAAAAAAAAGGGGTGATTCTGCATCACCACTTTTCAAAATCGGGTGTTTTTTATGCTACCAAAAAAAAGTAGGTAACAATGCGGTTACCTATTTCATTGGTAACAGTGTTTAAGGGTGGTGTCATCACTGAAGAGCAGGTCCTTGCTCGTGCTCAATATTTAGACTTGATTTATACTCAGTCTGGCATGCTCTATGAAAAAATTCCAAATGCGTCGCGATTTAATTTTATTGTTCCTCCTCAATTAAATGACTCTCATGTCGGAGACGATATGATTGGTACTGCAAGCACACATCATACTACTGCATCTGATCCTACACCTTCTTCTGAAATCAATGCCGTGTAATTTGACAAAGGAAAAAGTGACAAGCAACCTAGAAGTAAGAAAAAAGGGAAACCAAAGAAAAAGCAAAATTCTCACCTGCAGGAAAGATCATCTGATCAATCATCTAGAAATAGGAAACCTCGTTATCCATGCATAATATGTAATGAAGAACACTTTTTTTGGGATTTTCCTCACCACGCTAAAGTTTCAAAAATGGTTAAGACTTCGCATGCGTCAACTGTGTTGACAGATTCGTTTCCGAATCCGGACACAAAATTGGTTGCTACGGATCCAGCTTCTAGTTCCCAAGTGCTTATTTTATCTGTCACAAAACCTTCAACATATATTTTGGTGTCAACGTGTAATAAATATTACGTTAGTCAGGCTACTGATCAACCTACTACCACAACCACGAATCCTTCTACGGAATCGACTACTACTATTCCTAAATTGACAATCAAGCCATCGAAGGGAGTCGTTCATAAATCAACATATAATCCTCGAGCAAGAGTTGCTCAAAATTATAATATAGTTGAAGATTTGGCTCAATCCCCTTTAGATATGTCAACTCTTGAGGTATTACAAAATTGTCCTTCCCAAAAACATGTGTTATTGTTGGCTATTGGTGGAATTGATCCGAATGATTCTAATCTCATAGTCTTTAATCATACGGGCTATGTGTCGCAACTACCAGCAGAATTGGCATTCTCCATGCAAGTAAATGTTCTGAATCACCTTGTTCATCATACTATTATTGATGAGGGAGCATCTATGTGCATTATGTCTCTAAACTGTTGGAAGTCACTTGGCTCTCTGCGCCTATCTCAATCATCAACGACATTGAAGACTTTTGACGAAAATACATATAAGCCTTGCTGTATTATTAATAACTTGCATGTTGAACTAGGGGGAAAAATAGTAAATGTTGATGTCGAGGTTGTTGACAAATCCCTTGACTATAATATTCTACTTGGAAGGCCATGGGTATATGATATGATTGCAATTGTTTCTACATATTTTAGAATGATCGCCTTTCCACATAAAGGTACTATCACAATTATAAATCAACTATCCTTCTTTGCCTCCTCCTCACAGGTAACTGGAAGTGTTATGTTCATTCACGCACCCCAACTCACACTTAAAAACATTGGTGTAGGACTCTTAAAGGATTTCACTCTCATGGGAACCTTTGTATTACCGCTGCCTGTGATGTCGGAAGAAATTGCAAGTATAGAGACCTGCTACATGATCTCTTCCACTTCATATGGCTTAAGGAAGAGTACGGGTGATTCTGAAATTGTTAATTTGGATGAGTTTTTGCTGCCCAACCCTATTGAGATGGAATAACAATCAATCTATCTGGCTTGGGAAATGAATCCAAAATCATCGTCACCAGTTGTTTGGGTTGATCGTTCCTTAGATTTTGGTACTCCATCTGGTCCTTTTTCCTCAAATTTCTTGACAGATGAGAATATTTTGGAAACCATGATGTTAGAAGGAGAACCATGGGAAGATTATCATCATCATTCCCATCTTCCTGATTATCAAGATAATCTTAGTGAACTATATCACCCATCAATCAAAAAATTCTTTTCGAATTCTTTACCTATTAATGAAATTGATTCCGAGCAAGTTTTGTCAAATATTGAAGAAATTATTTCTATCAATATTTCGACCAAACCTGGCATGGTAGTAAATATTCATGTCGGCATGTCTTGTTCTCCATTAGAACTTGAAACATATCGCTCTTTCTTTCGTGAATTTCGGGATATGATTGCCTGGTCTTATGAGGAGATGTTAGGTATTGACACTAGTATCGTTGAACACACTATTAATATGTACCCTCATGTCAAGCCAATACGTCAATGCCTTCATCCTGTTCATTTGAAGAAGGCTGCTGCCAATTAAAGAAGAAGTTGAAAAAATTTTGCCTGCTGGTTTCATTTACCCTGTTCCGCGAATGAGTGGGTTTCCAACATCATTCCTGTCATGAAAAAACAAGGAACCCTCAGAGTGTGTGTCGATTATCGAGATGTTAATCTTTCTTGTCCAAAAGACAACTACCCTTCTCCCTTTATCGACCAGATTAATGAAGATTGTGCTGGATGTGAAATATTTTCGTTCATGGATAGATTTTCGGGCTACAATCAAATCAATATCTGCCCAGAGGATCAACATAAGACAACATTCATCTGTCCCTAGGGCACATTCTATTATAGGAAAATACCGTTTGGTTTAAATAACACCGGGGCTACTTTTCAGAGAGAAATGGATTATGATTTCAATGACATCAAACACATTGTTCAACCATATCTAGATGATTTACCCGCACATTCATGAAATTGGACTGATCAACCAATGCATTTGAGAGCCATCTTTTTACGATGCCGACACTACAAAATATGCCTCAATCCACATAAATGTGTGTTTTGTGTTGGGTCTGGTTGTTGGCTTGGATTTTTAGTCTCAAAAGAAGGAATTTGAATCGACCCATTGAAGGTCTAGGCCATTCTTGATTTTCTTGCGCCATCAAATTTACTTCAGATACAGAAACTTCAAGGAAATTCTAACTTCATAAGGAGGTTCATACCCAACTACGCTGAAATGGCTAAAGGATTTACTCAACTCTTGAAAAATGGGGTTCCCTTCCATTGGGACCAAGTTGCGCAAGCTTCTTTTGATCCTGTCAAGGATCCTCTTGTCTAGGCGTCATTTATGTATCCCCCCAATTATCAGAATGATTATTTCTTATATATCGCCGCAACTGATATGACCATTGCTACGGTTTTTTGTCCAAGTAGAAAATGGGATAGAACATCCGATCTGTTATTTGAGTCATAATATCAATGATATGGAAGTCAGGTATTCGTACGTAGAAAAGCTTTCGCCAATATATCTTGTTCCGGAAGACCATTGTCATTTAGGATTGCAACCCCATGACTTATATCTTATCACGTAAATTGATGGGGGGAAAGTATTCAAAATGGATTGTCATTTTGCAGGAATTTGATTTTGAATTCATCAAATCCAATTCAAAGAAGTTTTTAGTTTTGGCAGATCTTCTCTGTGACCTTCCCTCTGATAGTAATACTACTACGTCGGAACCATCAATTGCTGACGAGTCTCTGTTTATGATCGGATCATCTGATCCTTGGTATGGAGATTTTATCATTTATCTCCAAACCCAAAATTTTCGGCCTGATATCTCTCGCTCTGACCAACAACGTATTCAATACCAAGCCAAATATTATCTGATCGTCGGCAATACACTTTATCGTCATGGTGTCGATACAATTTTAAGAAGGTGCCTCACTCATGAGGAGGCTGAAAAGGTTTTAAATGATTTTCATGCTGGGGCTTGTGGTGGAAATTTATCTGGATACGATATCGCGAAGAAGATACTCCACACCGGTTAATTTTGGCCTACCATATTTCGCGACTGCATCCTCGCGGTCAAAAATTGTCATGTGTGCCAGATTTTTTATTGTAAAATCCTCAAACCACCAGCACCAATTCATCATGTTGTCTCTATGGGACCATTTTTGAAATGGGGTATTGACTTCATGAACTGTAACCCTTGTTCGTCCCGGGAGCATGGTTATATTATTGTCATAGTAGACTACTTTATCAAATGGGCTGAAGTGATGCCTACATTCAACAACACAGGAAAAACAAATGCATTTTTTTTCTTTAATCATGTTATTGCATGGTTTGGGGTCCCACAGGCTATAGTTACAGATCATGGGAAGCATTTTCGCAACCACATGATGACTGAATTGACTACCAAGATAGGATTGTCACATGATAATTCTACTCCTTATTATCCACAGTCAAACGGACAAGTCGAAGCTATCAACAAAATTCTTAAATATATGCTTCAACGAATGATAGGAGTTTTTAAAAGAAATTGGCATTTGATCCTGTACTTGGCCTTGTGGGTGTACCGAACCTCGGTGAGAAACGCAACTATATTTACTCCTTTTCAATTGGTGTATGGTCTGGAAGCTATATTACCAATCCAATGTGAAATATTGTCGTTGAAACTCGCAATCGAATTGTTACTTGACACCTCAGAAGAAGAAGCACATATTTTTAACCTCATCCATCTTGATGAAACAAATCGTGAAGCCCAATTGGCCAACGAAGCACATAAGAGACATATAAAGGCGCAATACGACAAAAATTTCTAGCCTTGCATTTTCTCAGAGGGTGACTTGGTCCTTCTTTATGATCAAGAAGTTGATGTAATAGGTATAGGAAAATTTGATCCATTATGGCATGACCCCTATATTGTCAAAAGAGTTCTTGCTAAAGGTGCCTACGAGTTGTAGATTACGATGGAATTTCATTGGCGCAACCCCGAAATGGGTTGTATTTGAAACGTTACTATACTTAATCATGAACATAGTAATTTTTTGTATTATATTGTATATATATGCTGTTGATTTGCATTCACTATCTTAGTTTGTTTTTAGAGTTTTCTTAACGTTAGTAATCTGCTTTACATTTCATTACAAATGTCTAAATCTTTGGAACCATTTGTTGGATATGCTGATGGTGCTAGTCGTAGTACGTAGAATCTATCCTCTGCAACGTGGGCCATTTTCGCTCCAAACGATGAGTTAGTGAGTTTTCGAGGGATTTGTGTCGGTAGATAGACAAACGATATTGCTGATTATAACGCATTGATCAAACTTCTCTCTGATGCCATTTCATTTGGTATTAACTGCATCATTATAAGGTTAGACTCACAACTTGTGGTATTACAACTTACTAGTGTTTATACTGTTAGAAATCCAACATTGCATCGTTTGTTCTTAAGAGTTCGACTTTTGGAAAGACACTCTAATTTTATTCAATATAAACACATTTCTAGAAACTTGAACACATTGTTTGATTCCTTAGCTAATCATGTTTTAGAAAGACATTTGAAACACATGTAAAAATACATTCACATAATTGAATAGGATTACATAATAAACATAGGAAAACACTGAAAACAAATAGATAGATAGTTATAGTTTTTTACAAAAAATTGTGCCCAAGACACATTGGTCATCTGAAATCAAAATGTATGCAACATGTCGAAAGTAAACTAGTGATGCTCATGGTAACATGCTATAGATATAGCTATCCTACGTAGTAACCGCATCCAGTCGTTACGAATGCCTATAGTATGGCACTGCAATCGCATGGGTAAATCTTCGATTCAGAAATTCGGAATCCTGAAGGTAAACCCCTCTATGTGTTGCCGAAGCTCAGTCAGAGTCTCAACCATGTCTAAATCCTGAAGGAATGCTCTCCTGACAGCCCTCTCTGCTAGCTCATCCGCTCCATGCTCTAGTTCCTCCACCGATTGAACTCGACCAACATCTGCATTACATTAAAACTTTAGTTTAGTCTTGGGAAAACATCAAAAATACAAAAACATTGTATAAAACTTATAAAAATAAAAAACATGATCAAAACATTCTTACCTGTTGCACCCCACTGAGCGCCTTCTAGTAAGGCTAAGTCTGGATCTCCTCAGAAATCTACACCTGCGTATGCATACTCATCAATGGAGACAACCTGTCGCCTGAACCAGGCAAAGAATGCAGTCGAGAAAAAAATGGTCGATTGGCCTACATGACTACCCATTAGTTCTACCCATCTTTGCATCCTTGGATCTCGAGGGTTAGACACACCCGGTGTCACATGCTGAGGCTGCATCAATGGAATCCGCTCTAAGGAAAATGGAATGAGAATCGAACCATAACTAAAATTTCTTCTTCCTTCCTCCCTTTGCCTTGTTTAGTTGTTCCTTTATTTGGGAAAGTACAGCTTCAGACCAATTGAAGACTATTGGCTCCATGCACTCTAACGCATACTGCATATATGATCTATTCGCTACATGTAGTGTAACGGTGCCGACAAGTTTTGCGATCATGAAAAGAATGGTTCTTGAAGTAAAATATTGAACATCACGGATGCTTATTTTCCCATATTTTCTTGGCTTTGCCCTTGGATAGAAATACTGCAAAACATAATCTCTCATTGTCTCTCCTCCAAGAGTAGAATCTGAGAGGGAAATGGGCCAGCCTTTCCTCGAAAAAAATGTGAGATAGTATACATCCTCCACTGTAATAGGAACCACTTTGTTCCTAATGTGAATTTTCTCGATAAACGGATCCCATGCTCGAACTAGGAACTCCAAGAGTTCTATTTGTTGCCTCATCCCTGACAAGCGAAAGTACTTTAACAACCCACAATCTCTTAGGGCTCTTACTATACCCAGATCATTTAGGGCAACCATATTATGTTCTTCATGCTCTCTTTCTCTCCAATTAATCGTCATTATAATCTGATGAAATCTTGAAACATAACCATAAGACTCATTAGACTCCTTTTAATGCAAAAAACTAGACAAATTTTGGGCATAGTGCAAGAATAAAAAATGGGAATTGCGCCCAACGCAGTCTTGAACAAGGTACAATGCATTGCATATGCACCTAGGATTCAGTTTAGGTGCTCCAAAACACACTTTTCGATGTTCAAGGGTGCGTTGCCCTCTTTGGAAGTAGAATTTACCCTAAGGGGCCAAAATCCATAAAAAATTGCAATGAAAGGAAATGAATTGACTACTGAAAGAAAGAGAGAGTTCATGGCACTAAATTGGATCAAAGGGCGATGAAAACTATCCACAGAATCAATTGTAATCAATAGCTTAAGTTCGGGGGCAAAAACAAGTTCAGAGCTCCATAATGCAAATGGTAACTTTTGAATGGTAAAAATGAATAGTAAAACTCTTTTTATTAGTCATTTGATTATTTGAAAATCATATTTATTGCTGTGACTATGGTTTTATTATATTTTTATCATGAAACAAGTATTTTTAATCCATTTGATGTTGTTTTGAACAGGTTTTACAACTGATGAACATATTAGTCGTGAAGATTTATTTTGAGAATGATTTGACCACAAAGCATACTTTTATCCTTATTTTTCGAGTTTTGTTAAAAATGAAAAAGGACTTGAAGCACACTTTTATCTCTTTTTTGAGCTTCTATAACACTAAAAAAGGAACCTCTAGAGTCTTCTTTTAGCTCTTTTCAGACACCGATAATGTGAAAATATTTCCGAGCACTTGTATTTTTGAGCTCGTAAAAGTAAATGAATTGATATCTACTCAGTATAAGTTTAACGCTTTTCCGAACTAAGATAGATTATTTACGAAAAAGGAATACCTTAGTAAAACATGACTAAAGAGGTTCTCTTAGATATTATTTTACACCTTTTCGGATCTGAGCGACAACTTTACGAAAAAGTACTTATGGAGTTTTCTTTCGTCCTCTTTTTCAAACTCTCTAAATATGAAAAAGGACCGAGCTGTCACTATTGTTAGGCTCATTAAAACATAAAATAACGACGGGCTTGTCAATCATGGCAAGAATCGAGTTTCATTCATCGCTAGAATCATTAAATTATTAAATAGCGATATATTGTTTGTTCGAAGGGTTGAATTATAGATCACGCATATGTTATCCTCCTCAAGCTTGTTAAAATAAAGAGGCACTGGTCGAAAAATGACCGGGGAAAATTTGGGAAAGTGAACATAACTTTTTACGGTAGCATGTTGCTCTTGAACATGACACTTCACTCCATCACTGTGACTGTTTGGGTTGGGTAATCTTCTTGAGGGTTCATTAATACCTATGATTCATCATACCTTCACTTCGGTTTTGGGTCAATGCTGCCAACTCATCTGACTGCCACCAATATGTTCAAGAGAAGTCATCTAGTGAATACTCATCCTTCTGAAATACTCATAAACCTTCATCCTCATGACAGTCATCCCTGAACATTGCTATATAAAGTCATATTTTGTCTCCGAAATTAGTAACTCCCATTTCTCAATAAAGTGGCTTCCTGTCGACGTCAAATCATCATCCAGGAAGTTCACTTAAAAACATCATCTTCTAGTACCATGAGGCTTGTTACAACATCGATAAGATCCTCGCTTCCAGAATTTTGACCGAAATATTTTGTTTGGCGTTCGACATCAAATCGTTTATTCACGCCTTACGAAATGTATTACAGTACCTTGAGGGCCATTAACATCAAAGGTGGTTCTCTCGCATTTGTTAACAACTCACATTATTGGCTGGTAATCAAATGATGTCTTACCATGTTCAACTACAAATCATATATTTGCATGGCTAGAATTGTACCCGAACGATCGAGTGAATGAGATAAGAAGACCCCAGATCTAGTTTCAGCCATCCGGGCTGCTATTTCAGGATTATTGTACACATCATCTGTACGCTGACCTTACATACAGATCGTCATAAAAACATGGGCCTATATTTGTAGGCATATCTGTATTGGGCAACATTCCAATGTAGATGGATTTCTACACTATGTACATGTTATTAGATAGTTTATGTGCTGAGCATGGGATTTCCTTCCCTCAGAAATTCATGATCAAGATGATATATCATGATGTAATGTATTATAATATTGATCTAGGTCACCACTCCACTTCAGCTCCAGCCCATCACAGTGTAAGGCATCTCATTCAAAAAATATTGTTATTATTATTCTGACTTCATGCTTTAGGGGGAAATTTTTTATAGGTCAATTTGGGCACCTTTCCCAATGACCTGTTTTAAATGGACATCATCCCCAGAACCAATGAATAGGGTCTATCATCCCATATCATCTCAGTTGCTACATGCCCTAAGACAAATAACAAGAACAAATCATCCATGACTTCCATTGCAAGGTTTCCAAGATTTGAAGTACATGTTATATCACCTATGAGCTCACCAACACAGTCTCTAAAGGGGCTAACTACTTTGCATATGCAGGCACCTCCATTCAAGGGTGCTTTGCAAAGCACTTCCCGACACTCAAGGGTGCGTTGGTCAAATTTGGAGTGAAATTATCATTGTTCTGGAATCTCCACTTGGCTAGTGCCTTCTAGAAGAGTGCATATGTGTCAAACTTAGAATCCATGTATCCATTTTACACCTCTGAGCTTGGGAACATGTCTTGCCGATTATTAGAAAGTTATTGATTGTGAAACTAGCTTCAACTCATCTATAAATTGAGCGCAGATCCTAGTGCTTGAGAAGGAAGAAATTTGGTAGAGAAATGTTGTTAGATTCTCAATTGAGTGTTTGATTTGAGTGATATGCTGCTGGAGAGATGTTCATTGTGATGAGGCTGGGATGATGCTAGAGTTGGTGACATCAAATCAATCGCTGGTTGTAACCTCCCCCTTCTATCCATTAATAAATATTGATGTTTACTTTCCCACATATGTATCTGTATAAGTTTATGTCTTTCATATTATGGATTCTTATCTGATGTATATGTTTCATGTTTCATTGATTTAACTAATTAGCGTGAATAGCCATCTGTATATTGTGATCTCTTTGCTATTTAGTGTTCATACTTGCAGGAAATATTTTGGCAATCAATCTTGGATTGGAGCTACAACAAGAGTGACAGAAGGAGAATAGGAAGCGCTTGGACTCCAAGTAGCTTTTTAAATCTATTATGTGTGTCTATTTACTGCTAGGAAAAGTATATGAAAAGTCTTTAACCTTTTGTTCTAAATGAGCACCACATTTAGGGAATGAGTTTTATCCGTAATTCATAATTCCGCATAACAATCACCTTTTAAACCATCCATTTCGCCTTTTATTTCTACTTTTAAACCATCCATGTCGCATTTTATTTCTAATTTTAAACCATCCATGTCCCCTTTTAGTTCATCTTTGGTTTCTCTTTGTGAGAGAAAAATTTATTGCACTTGGTCCCGTAATTTTGATATATCATGCTGCAATTATTCTTCTTCATGCGTCATAGTAGAGACTTTTGAGGGCTTAATTGGTTGGAATTATTTTGTTTGGGAGGAATTTTAGAACCCAATACTGATATCTATGTTTCAATATTCTCTTGGAATCACTTCAAACTGATTTTTCAAACAAAATTTATGCAATTTTAAAAACAATACACACATTTTTCTTGCTTTTAGGAGCTCAATATTGAAACGGTTGTAACTCTGTAATTTTGGATATCCAAGGTATGAAATTTGGTCATATTTTATCCCTCTAAATATTCTTTCTAATTCCACAAGTCAAACCAATATTGGATTCTTCAATATAGAGTTATGCCAAATTGCCCAGGATTACCTGATTATGGAATAGTTTAGTAGAGCGAAGTTGTACGTGATGCCACATGTCACCGTTTCAACATTTGATATTGAAATTGATATAGGAAAAACTAAAGTCCATGAATTTCATCCTTTTTTTACATAATTCAAATCTAATGCATGAAACAAAAGTTATGATGATTTTCCCTAACTCACTTGTTTGAGACTGAATTATGGAGCCTGCAAAAATCCTAACTTCCTCGGATCATATCTCCAAAAATATAGAGAAACAAGCTCTGAAATTCGTAGACAAGGTTCAACAATATTTTGGCTCCATGTGGTTGCAATTTCAGCTTTGTAGAAAAAACGCTATAGAAAAAATTCCAAGATGACCTATTTGAAGAAGCGAAACCCTAGAATCCAAAGCTTTGATTCCAAATGTTATGAAACCATCTCACAAAATATAAGAAAAGATAGATCAATGACTTAAAAATTAGTCTCTTCGAGGGGGAAACCTCATTTACATTACATAACAGAACAATTATTGGATGATAGAAATGACAAGACCTCCTTTGTATATATAGGAGTCTAAGGGGTCACAATATAATTAGAGCCTACATAACAATAATGATCTAAGAAAACAAAAATAACAATAGTTGGTTTCTATGCGGCACAAAATAACAATATGGGGGCTACACAGGCACAATAATAACAATAAGGGGACTACACTAACAATAACAATAAGGGGGCTACACTAGTATTATAGGGACCTAACTAGAGAACTTGATGTCTCCACCTGAAGCCCAGAAGTATAAATAACATAGTGTCTCCACCCAAAAGCCTCTTTAGGGAATCCAAAGCATTAACTAGTAATACACCCAAAAAACACTTCAGGAATCTAGAGAACTTATTCTCCACCATTTTAATTATCATAGGAATCTAGAGCACTAACCAATGGCTCCACTAGATAATTGACACAAGAATCCTAAGCACAAATCCAACATTCCACATGTTGTCCCTTTATAATTCTTCAAATTTCAACTTTTCTATCTACGCTTGTTCTCTAGGTTAGTTTTCTTGCATCACCAAAAACATCAAATTTTCCCCTACACATGGTCTCTCCTCTCTTTTGTTCCCATCCTCCTTACATGTTGACCATTGCAACTCATTTTTTGAGAGAAACAACTAGTCATACATTTTGTTCAGGAGCCCATACCCCATCATGCTTGTATAAATTGTCCATCCCTCCACTCAAGAGATGGGTGGAAATTAAATGTAGGTATGAGTTGATTAACTTCCCCAAGAAAATTATCCTCCAAACTATGAATTTTTTCCCTCTCCTTAGTCTAGTCATCATTTGTATTTTTCATAGTCAATTACCATTTCACATGAAGTATTTACATGACAGGGAAACAAAAAAGGGTTATTACAATAATAGTGCTAAGGTATTTGGAGAAATGCCTAAGGGTCTTCCACTTTTCCAAGATCATGACCATGATATTCATTTGCAACCTAGAAGTGTACAACCTAACAATAGGCCTTATATGTATCCACATACACAAAAGAGTGAGGTTGAGTGTATGGTTCAAGAAATGTTAGAGGCAGACATCATTCAACCTAGTCAAAGCACTTTCTCTTCACCAATGATGATGGTTATGTAAAAGGATGTTTGATAGCATATGTGTCCAAATTACAATCAAATTTAAAAAATGACAATCAAAGATAAGTTTCCTATTCATTTCATTACTGAGTTATTAGATGAATTGCATGGAGCAATTTTCTTTACTAAGTTGTATCTTCGTTCTAGATATCATCAAATTAGAATGCGGCAAGAAGAAATTCTGGCCAAAAGGACCTTTAAAACACATGAAGGTCATTATAGGTTTTTGGTTATGTCATTTGGACTTAAAAATGCATCTTCAACATTTCAAAGCTTGACGAATTTTTTTTTCAAACCCACCCTTAGAAATTTTGTGCTAGTATTTTTTGATGAGATACTAATCTACAATAAATCTTGCGAAGAGCATGTAGTACATGTTTACAGGGTCTTGGAACTATTCAAAGATAAAAAAATATATGAAAATCCTTCCAAGTGCACCTTTGGGGTTCAAGTAGAATATTTGCGTCATATTGTATCACATGATGGTGTCAAGGTGGATCCTAACAAAATCAAGGTTATGAGGGAATTGTTAATCCAAAATACCTTGAAGAAAATTAGAGGATTCTTAAGATTGAAAAGATATTAGTGTAATTTCATCAATAATTATGATCAAATAACAACACGTCTAACAAAATTATTGGATAAGGAACCATTTTCTTGGACTAAAAAAGCAACACAATATTTTGAAGAACTTAAAGAGGTTATGTGTACAACTCCCATCTTGGTGACACTTGACTTCACAAAAATATTCACTATGGAGTGTGATGCCTCAAGCGATGGAATTGGTGCAGTTTTGACACAAGAAGGAAGGCCCCTTGCCTATGAAATTAGTGAACTTAAAGGAAAGGTCTTACTCAAACCTATCTACAAAAAATAAAATTTGGCCATACTACTTGTAGTTAAGAAAAGACATCCATACCTAATAGTAAGACATTTCAAAGTAGAAATTGAGCATGATATTTTGTAGTACTTCTTGGAGAAAAGAATATCTTCAAAAGAGAAACAAAAAAGTGTCACAAAGATGTTGGGTCATGACTTTGAAATTATCTACAAAAAAGGAAAAAAAATATTGTTGTAGATGCACTCTCAAGGAAAAAGGAAGACACAAATGGTTTACGATGTGATATTTCCATTCCAAAATCTGAATGGGTGGAAGAAGCAAGGATATAGTGGAAGGAATATGATAATATATGGAGATCATTCAAGAACTGCAAGAGGAATCCAATGCAATAGAAAAATTTGTATTTAAAAAATATTTTGTTATGGTACGAAGATCACTTATGTAAGAATTCTCATCTAAAATATAAGTTCCTTTTGGAATTACACACTTCTCCTATAAGTGCACAATTAGGGTTCTTGAAGACATACCATAGGATTAAGAAATATTTTTTGGGAATGTCTTAAAGAAAATGTGAAAATTTTTATGTTGGAATTTGTGGTATGCCAACAAAATAAAGGAGAGACTATCAAAACCTAAGGGTTACTTCAACCATTAGCGATACAAATCCAGCATTAGGAAGATGTTTCAATGGATTTTATTATATGTTTACACAAATATGAAGGAAATAATGTCATTATGGTAATGGTAGATTGAATGAAAAAGTATGCCCACTTTTTCTCTCTTTCTCATCCTTTTAAAGCAAGTACTATGGAAAAAACATTCATGTAAACAATCTAAAAGAGACATGGAATACCAAAGATTATTGTAAGTGACATAGATCCAATTTTCATTGGGAATATTTAGATCGAATTATTTTATTTTTTGGGTACTCAATTGGCTCATAACTCATCTTACCATCATCAATATGACGGGAAAACTAAGATTGTGAATAAATGTTTAGAAGGATATCTATGTTGCTTTGTATTTGATAAACAAACATGATGGGTCAAATGGTTACCTTTGGCAGAATGGTGGTACAAAACATACTTGCATACTTCATAAAAAATGTCACCATTTATGACACTTTATGGACATCATCCTCCATCCATCACATCATGATTCAACCTTGAAAGGGAATATAAAGGTTCAAGCAGTAGAGGACCACATACAACACCAACAAGAGGTTATCAAACTATTGAAATGCAATATTTTTTATTACAAAAAATAGGATGAAACAACAAGCATATCAACATCATAGTGAAAGGAAATTTGATGTGGGAGATTGGGTATTTGTGAGACTACAACCATGTAAACAAATATCCCTCATGCAACAAAATAATTTCAATAAATTAGCTCCAATGTGTTATGGCCCTTATAAGGTGTTGCAAAGGATTGAAAGTATGGATTACAAATTGGAATTGTATCCATATTCACATGTACTTCCATTATTCCATGTTTCTTACTTAAATATGGTAATTGGTGACAAGATCCCAGTCTAAACTATTCTACCAAATATTAATGAATAAGGGAAAATAATACTAGAAATAGAGACAATTTTGGAAACAAGGACTAAGCAGTTGAGAAATAAAAAAATTACTAGGTACCTCATTAAATGGAAGAACCTATGAGTGGAAGAAATGAAATGGGAAGATTATTTGTTCATGCACAGTTCCCACAAATAGTCAAGTGTTGAGGACAACACTTCTTTGAAGGGGAGGGGCAAAGTTAAGCCCATTGTTAACCTAAAAATCCTAATTAAGTACTAGATACCAAGTTATTACATTTCTATTGTTATATCGCTATGTAGGCTAGAACCCCTCACGGTCCCATTTTATTATAATTGTACCCTTTATCTCATATATATATGCTAAAGAGACCTAGTCGTAGGATCACAAAATATTTCCTTGAGCATTGTATTCATTGTAAAAATAGGTTTTTGTAAAAAACAAGGTCCTTATACTTCACAAATATTCTGAATATATGGAGTATGTAAATATCATTATAGGACCAATAATAATATATATATATACATATAATTATATATTATAATTTTGAATGGACAAGATATATACTTGGTTACAAAGAGAACCGTGTTTATATGCTATGCAAGGTGCCTCTTCATGAATAGTCATGTCCTAAATGACATGTCTCTTCCATATGATAATTATTAATAATTAATAATTATATATTTATGTTCATAAAATGCCTTCCCCTTAGAAAATTTTTGTCCTCAATGTTTATTGATGGAAATTCTTTATATCTTTTTATGTCTTGCAATGTCTTCTTGCCTTCCTCAATTCTTTGTAACTGTTAACTTTGACGACACAAGATGATATGAAATTTTGAGTGTGATACATAATTGTCATACTGTGAAATGATCTAACCATATCAAATCAATATAACCATCTCAAATCAATATTATGTGGAATTTGTGCTTATAGGTCGTCCAAGATGAAATATTATCATGATACTTAGTGGTACTGATATTAGTATTGTTTGAAAGATATGTTGATTGTTTCATTTTGATTGAAGTTTATGCATTGATTAATTAATGTACTTTCTTTTGTTATTAGGATGTGGATAAGGAGTCCTTGTGATATGCTTTCCTTTTAACTCACTTGTAGCATTCCCTTAACTTATTTTTGGCATACACTATTCACCACGTCCTAATGTTGCTAGTTTGATTATTGGGTCTTCACTTGGAATTCCCATTTACTAAATTGTTGCATCTGAGTATGTATTCACTTCAATTGGTGTGGATTTATTTATTTATAAATATTACGACATTATTTATTTATTTTATAATTGTTTTTCTTAGATTTCTTTTTATGCAACCAACTCACAAAATAGAAGAAAAGATAGATCAACGACTTAAAAATTATCCTCTTAGAGGGGGAAACCTCCTTTACATTGCACAAATGAAAAAATTCTTAGATGATACAAATGATAAGACCTCCTTGGTATATATAGAAGTCTAAGGGGTCACAATATAATTATAGCCTACATGAAAATAAAATTGTAAGGGAACAACAATAAAAATAGTGGGTTTCTATGAGGCACAACAATAACAACATGGGGGATACATGGGAACAACAATAAAAATAAGGGGCTACACTAACAATAAAAATAAGGGGAATACACTAGTATTATAGGGACCTAACATGCCCCTCTCATTCCAAAAAGTTTTTCCTCAATGCTTGGGTAGTTATGGATGCTTCTGTATAAAATTATCATCCTTCCATGTGGAGTCTTTAGTGGGTAAGTTCTTCAAATTAATGAGATAATCTAAAATTAATCGATTCCATAGCTATTGGGTTCTTGTTTCTGTGATTTGTTTAGGCTTAAATATTATTTTTCCTTCTTCATCAAGTTCTAGAAACACTGTTTTAACTGGGAGCTTGTCACCAATAACATTCTTTAATCATGGAACATGGAAAAAAACTGGGTGTGCTCGGGAAAATGCAGACAACTCCAATTTGTATGCCACAGTACCAATCTTTTGCAACACCTTGTAAGGAACATAGCACCTGGGTGATAATTTATTATCCTTCTTAGCCTTCTTGAAGGAAATTTGTTTTTATGGTTGTAGCCATAAAAATATCGAACCACCTAGATTAGAACTTCTTTCACTACAATGCTAATTTTCTTGTTGTTTCATTCGATTCTATGTCAGAGTGAGGTTATCCTTTAAGAGTTGGATAACTTGTTGTTGATGGTCGATGTGATCTTACAATACTTGAACCTTATAATTTTATCTCAAAGATGATGTGATGGGTGGTGGATGATAACAATAAAGTGCCATAAATGGGGTCATTTTTTTGCAAAATGGAAGGAAGAGTTATACCACCATTCAGCTAGAGCTAACCAATCGACCCATTGTGTTTTTCTATCAGATACAAAGCAACGAAGATATCCTTCCAAACATTTTTTCACTATCTCAATTTTCCAGTCATATTGAGGATGGTAAGATGAGCTATGAGCTAATTGAGTACCAAGACAAGAAAATAATTCCATCCAAAATTTCCAGTGAAAATGGGATCTCTTTCACTTACAATAATATTTGGGTTTCGATGTAGCTTTTGAATTGTTTCCATAAATTTAGTATCAACTGTACTAGATTTAAAAGGATGTGATAATTCACAGAAGTGTGCATACTTGGTAATTATATCAACTACCACCATGATGATACTCTTTCCTTCATATTTGGGTAAAATTGTGATAAAATCCATTAAGAACTCCCCTCGATGCTGAATTGGAATGGCTAAAGGTTGTAATAGACCCAGGGTCTTAATTGTATCAACTTTATTTTGTTGTAAAACCAAAAATTTTGGCAAGAACTTTTGAATATTAGATTTAAGGCCATCCCAAAAAAATTCCTTCTTGACCCTGTGGTAAGTTTTTAAAAATTTGGAGTTCCCTCCTAAGTGGGGGGTGTGCAATTCAAAAATAATCTTTTGCCTGATTTGGGAATTCTTAAAAATATATAAGAAATATTTGTTTCGAGCTAAATGTAATGGTATCTTGATGCAAATTTTGAATGAGTGTACACACCTCTTTGTCATTCTTCCATTCATCCCTTTCTTTGGTTATCCAATCAAGTTGGATAATAGAAATGGAAAAAAACAATGCTTCCATATCCTCATCCTTTCTTGAGAGTGCATCTGCAACAACATTTTGCTTCCCTTTTTTGTAGATGATTTCAAATTCATAACCCAACATCTTATCACCATTTTTGCTTCTTTTCTGAAGATAATATTTGTTCCAAAAAGTATTTAAGACTATCATGATCTGTTTTTACCTTGAAGTGTCTTCCCATTAGGTTAGGTCTCTATATCTTAAGTGCAGGTAGTATTGCCAACATTTCCTTCTCATAAATAGGTTTGTGTAAATACTTTCCTTTGATTGGATGACTTTCAAAAGAAATGGGTCTTCCTTCTTGCATTAAAACAACACCAATTCCATTTCTCGATGCATCACATTCCACAGTAAAGGATTTTGTGAATTTAGGCATACCTAAGACCAGTGCTTGGTATATTGCCTCTTTAAGACATTAAAAGGCCTTAGTTGCTTCTGGAGTCCAAGAAAATGCATTTTCTTCAGTAATGTTATTAGAGGTGCTGCTATTCTCCCATAATTCTGAACAAAATTGCGATAATACAATTTCAACCCTATAAATCCTCTAATATTCTTTATGGTTGTGGGGATTTTCCATTCCTCAATCGATTTAATTTTGTTAGGGTCTACCTTAACACCCTCATGCGATACAATATGACCCAAATATTCCAACTGATGTACTCCAAAGAAACATTTGGAGGTTTTTGCATATAATTGTTTCTCCTCCAATAGTTTCAGTACCTCTTCAATATGTTGAACATGATCCTTCCAATATTGGTTGTAGATTAGTATATCATCAAAAAATAATAACACAAATTTTGTAAGGAAGGGTTTAAAAATGGAATTCATTAATTATTGAAATGTTGAAGGTGCATTAGTAAGGCCAAAAGGCATGAACAAAAATTCATTATGACCCTCATGAGTTATGAATGTTGTTTTCTGAATGTCATCAGTATTCATTCTAATTTGATGATATCCTAAATGAAGATCCAACTTGGTGAAGTAAATTTCTCCATGTAATTCATCCAACAATTCATCAATGACAAGAATGAGAAATTATCTTTAATAGTGAAGTTGTTGTGGTCCCTATAATCCAGTTACATGCGCAGTGATCCATTCTTCTTGTACACCAATACTGTTGGAGCAAATAAATAACTTTGACGAGGTTGAATTATACCAACCTCTAGCATATATGCAACCATATGTTCAGTTTCACTCTTTTGGGCATAAGGATATCTGTAAGGTCTAATGTTTGGAGGAAAACTTCCTGGAATCAAATGAATAGCATGATCATGATAATGAATAGGTGGGAGGCCTTTGGGAATATCAAATACGCTTGAATGATTGTCTAAGGATTTTTGGAGATATGGAGAAATAAATGATTTTTATGTTTGAACCTCTAGTGAGAATAATTGTGCAATTACACCCCGTTTTTCTTTCTTCAGAAGTTTTGCCATGCCATTAGAGCTGATTATCTTTCTTGGTTTCCCTGTGATACCCATTAATTCAACTTCCTTTCCTTCCCAAAAAAATTTCAAGAGAATTTCTTGAAAATTAAAATCTATCTTCCCTAAATATTATAACCATTGAAATCCTAGCACAACATCAACACCACCCATTGGAATGGAAAGCATTGGACTATTCAATATATCTTACCCCATGGTTAGCTTGATATTATGACACTTTAAAGAGAAATTTATAGTTTCTCCATTTGCAACCATCACTTGACACTCTGGTGCTGGATATAGGAAGAAATTCAATTCCTTGGCTATCTTACAATGAATAAAATTATGAGTACTACCTGAATCAATAAGCACTATTAAAATTTTCTTCTTGATATATCCTTCTATCTTGAGCATTTGAGGAGTGGTAATTCCTACCAATGCATTGCAAGATATGGTCGGATTCATTTCTTCTTTCTCAGGGGTTCGTTCTTGGTGTATATCCTCCTCTTTTGATGTTTCTTGTTCATTTTCTTCCTCCTTTTCACAATCTATGTAGAATAATTTATTCCTAGAACACTTATGACCTTTAGTGTATTTTATATCTCAACTGTAACAAACCATTTTGATATTTTTTCCTCCAATTTTCGTGGAATAAACCTTGTAGGTTGTGGAAGGCTAGGAGTAGCAACACTTTCATCTTTATAGTTGGGAGTGGTAGAATTCCTTGTTGCCATAATTTTTCTTTCAACTTTTCTTGCCACCCTGAATGCCTTCTCTAATGAATCAGATTCCCAAAGGCGAACCTCATGTTGGATGTTATCTTTCAAAGTCCCTATGAAGACATCAATCCTATGCTTCTCTAGAATATCAGTTACCTTGATATTCAATTTTTGGAGGTCCTCAATGTGCTCCACCATTTAACCCTTTTGCTTGAGATTTATCAATTGGATAAAGAAGGTGTTTCTCTTTGTATCATCATAATGTGCTATCATTTCCTCCATAAAAATTGACCAAGTGACAAGCGGTTTAAGAGAAAAAATCCATCGATATGATACAAACTGATTGGGTTCTAAATATAAATTTTCAATGCATACCTTTTGTGTGTGTTGCACATCCTGGAGTTAAAAATATTTCTCCATATGTAGTATCCATGTTATTGGATCCTTGACATCAAAATTCCTCATATCGATCCTTAGAATGTGGTGGTTCTTAAAACCAACATTGGAGTCTCTAAAATCATGATTGGCATTCCTTTTGTCCTCATCATGATTTTCATGGATTACCTTGTCATTGCGGGGAATATTTTCTTGCAACAAATTTGTCAACTCTTCCAATTTGGCATTCATTGCGTCCATGTCTACTTTGAAAACTCCCATATATGATTTTAAACCATCATTCAAGCCTTCCATGTTGCATTTTATTTTTTCTTCCAAACCATCCATCTTAATACTTATCATCGCTTCCAATTCATTTTTGGTTACTATTTGTGAGAGAAGAATTTTTTGCACTTGGTCTCATAATTTTGATATATCATGTTGCATTTCTTCCTCTTATTCATGCGTCATAGTAGATATTTTTGGTTTCTTACTAGGTGTTTCCATTTTCTTGTTTCAAGTCATTTTGGAATAAAACAATGATATTTATGTGTCACTATGCCCCTTGAATTACTTCAAACTGTTTTTTCAATCAAAACTTATGCAAATTAAAAAAAAAAAAATACACACCTTTCTCTTCCTTTTTCAGAGATCGATATTTAGGTGGTTGTATCTCTGTAATTTAATATCTCCAAGGTATGAAATTTAGTCTTGTCATAACCCTTTGAGTCTTATTTCGAATCCCACATGTCATACTGAGATTGGATTCTTCAAGACAGAGTTATGCCCAATCTCCCACGATGACTTGATTATAAACCATTTCAGTAGAGCGAACTTGTACCGAATTCCACGTGTCATTGTTTCAACTTTCAACTCTGAAAATGATACATGAAAAAATAAAGTCAATTCTATTTCAGTCAATTTTTACGAAATTCAAATCGCTTCTCAGAGAGAGTTATGACAATTTTCCCTAGGTAACCTGTTTCAGACTAAATTCTGGAGCTTGCAAAAACCCTAACTTCCTCAGATCATATCTCCGAAAATGTAGTGAACCAAGATCTTAAATTTTTACACAAGGCTCACTAATATTTTGGATCCACGTGGTTGCATTTTTAACTTCAAAATATTCATAGAAAAAAAATTATAGTGGAAATTCCAATACACCCTATTTGAAGAAGCTCCAAAGCTATGATACCAAATGTTATGCAACCAACTCACAACATAGAAGAAACAATAGATCAACGACTTAAAAATTATCCTCTTTGAGGGGTAAATGTCCTTTACATTTCATAAATGAAAAAATTCTTGGATGATACAAATGATATGACCTCCTCGGTATATATAGGAGTCTAAGGGGTCACAATATAATCAGAGCCTACATGACAATAATAATGTAAGGGCACAACAATGAAAATAGAGGGATTCTATGGTGCACAACAATAACAACATGGGGGATACATGGGAAAAACAATAATAATAGGGGGATACACTAACAATAATGATAAGGGGAATACACTAGTTTTATAAGGACCTAACATTTCTTCTTTATTTTTTTTTAAATTCATTTTGGATATTGCTGCTTTGACTCTTACTTAAAACTTTATTTTATAAACTTTTCATTTAAAAAAAAACTTGAATACCTTGTAAACCTTTATGTATTGAAGTTGGTAATACAAGACCTTTTATTAAAAACCTTATTTGTTGTTACAATGTATTTTCATATATTAGAAGGAGGTGATGAATAATTTTTTCATAAGTTAATTGGGTTGCAATCGTCATGATAATCCCTTAGAGGGTTGCAGTCGTCTCTAAAATTTTGTGGTGATTTCAAGGTTAGTTTATAGGTACCCATGATGTCCACTTTTAATCGGATCTTCACCTTGTGTTAAATAACATTAAGGCTCTGAGAGTTATGTAATCAGATGTAGGTAATGGTGGTGCCTCAATTTTTTTGACAATTTTTAATGATGGATACCAATGTAGCACTAACGACTAGAAAAATGACTACTGGAATGGATACAGTGGGGACTGGATCAACTCGTATGATGACTGGTATGCATACATGAAGATTTTATAACATTGGCAATGAATAAAGGTTTGTTGTAATGTGTACGAATATGACTAAAATTTATGGTGGTAGAATCCATACAGATGACGTCACAACATATGACGAAGATGAAAAATGTGTATAGTGCACAGATGTGTACAATGCCATTTTTCGAACAATGAGAAATGTATAGGGTGTAGTGTATGAAGGGTGTGCATACGAGGTGAGGGTGTGCAATTGCGATTATGATTGCGACTGGTGGTAGTGGAAGCTATTGCTGGTTGCATGGGTGACTACATGACTCAGGCAACGACAAACAAAAGAACAATGCCGTAGTAAAAGTGCTATTGGGGTGAGTCCAAATGCTTCCATGATATATATATATATATATATATATATATATATATATATTAAAAATATATATATATATATATTAAAAATATATTTTTTTAAGTAATGAGTTTACTTTTTTTTCCAAAAGAAAAAAACCGTAATTTTATTCATAGAAAAAATTACATTTTTGAAGATGCCTGGGGGTATTATATATACATTGACTGAAGCTTGCCAAAAAAATTTCCTCATGGTGAAAAAAAAACCCAGAATCTAGAAAAAAAAACTAGTAGTAAGATTTAAAATAAACCTAGGCACTTGTTGCCCAGATACCTAGAAAACCCCAAAGAAACAGTAGCAAAAACACCATAGTAACGAGACCCACCACATTAAACAAAACCTAGGCACAATCGGCCTAGATAGCCCAGAAAACCTCAAATAAATTGCAGAAGAAGCACAAAATGTACGAGATCATCCACAAAAGAAGATAAAAGAGGCATGAAGCTAGGGCCAAAGCAATAAGGGAGCCACTTCAACTCCGCCCCCTTAAATCCCATATCCATGACAAAGAGGGAAAGGGAGCCACTCCAAAAAAACCCCACAACACCCAAAAACAACCAATGACATGACGACACCATAGTAAGGAGAATCCAATAAAAAAAACTAGCCCAAAATCCTGCCCACAGTGACAAAGACACGACCCCCATGATGGCCATGAGGCCTAACCAAAACAACGACCCCAAAGCATGCAAACCTCACACAAAAAATGGAAGAGACCTCCTCACACCAAGGAAACTAGGCCTCAATGCCCAAAGCAACCCACGATATATCTTCACACCGATGACCCTGGGAGCAAAAATAGAGGGAGAAAAAATGAATACTGTGAGAATAACTAGCAAACCACGAACAATATGGTATTGGAATGAAACCACAATCGCAAAGGGTCCCATCATGCATTGCTCACCTCCGGAGAAACACCCATGAATCCACTCCACCTGTGTCACTAGCGAAAAAAATATGTTGTAGCGCTGAGCAAGAGAAGGCACGAAACCAAGGGTGAGGAAGGATAGGCTTAGAAGCCCCTCCCATAACTCCCTCAACTCCCCCCCTCTAAATCCAGGATCATCTTTTTTTATTTTATTATTATTATTTTTTATAACTTTTTTTTTTAAAATATTTTTTTGATATTTTATATATATATATATATATATATATATATATATTTACATTTTTTATTTAATTTTTTCTTTTCTACTAAATGGAAAGAGAAGATTAATTATAACAAACAAGAAAATTTTGGTATATCTAAGAATAATCAACTATGAATGCCCATAATCATTGAAAACAAAAAGTTGTTTTTTTTAATCAGGCATTAGAAAGAACTTGCACTTGGCAGTTTGAATAGATAGATTAGACAAACATGTTTGTTGTCCAACCATGACACTATGAAATTATTATGATACATGTGGAAACACAGTAGTTCACGGGCCTTCTCACCCACCTTAAATGCTTCCAAATAAACTGGGAATGATGAGTTTCTACAACCATTATTGTTGATATGTTCCTCCAAAATGATTATGTGGCCCAACTGTTGGACGAGCGATGGATTTTCCTTCTCCTGCTCGACGCTGCTTAGCTTAGGATGTTGGTGCCTTCTCCTGCTTGCTGTTGCAACATATTTTTTTCGCTAGTGACATAGGTGGAGTGGCTTCGTGGGTGTTTCTCTGGAGGTGAGCAATGCATGATTGGACCCTTTACAATTGTGGTTTTGTTCCAATACCAGATTGTTTGTGGTTTTCTAGTTACTATTGCGATATTCGTTTTTTCTCCCTCTATTGTTGCTCCTAAGGTCATCGGTGTGAAGGTATATTGTGGGTTACTTTTGGAACTTAGGCCTGAATTCCTTGGTGCGAGGTGTCTTCCATTTTTGGTGTGAGGTTAGCATGCTTTTGGGTCGTCGTTTTGGTCGGGCCTCATGCCCATCATGGGGTTGCGTTTTTGTCACTGTGGGCAAGCTTCCGAGCCAATTTTTTTTAGTGGATTATCCTAACTATGGTGTCATCATGTCGTTGGTTGTTGTTGGGTGTTGTGGGGTCTTCTTTGGAGTGGTTCCCTTTCCCTCTTTGTCGTGGAGATGGCAGTTGAGGGGGTGGGGTCGAAGTGGCTCCCTTATTGCTTTGGCCTTGGCTTCATGCCTCTTTTCTCTTCTTTTGTGGATGATCTTGTAGATTTTGTGTTTCTACCGCAATTTATTTGAGGTTTTAAAGGATTTCTTGGCCACTTGTGCCCAGATTTTGTTTAATGTGGTGGGTCTCGTTACTGTGATGTTTTTGCTATAGTTTCTTTGGGGTTTTCTAGGTATCTGGGCAGCCTGCGCCCAGATTTTGTTTAAAGCTTACTACTAGTTTTTTTTGTCGGATTCTAGGTTTTGTTTCACCATGAGGCAATTTTTTTGGCAAGCTTCGATTGGGTTATGCATGTAGCCACCTTGAATGAATAAATGGGACGCCCATGAACAATGTTTTCGTTTTTTTTCGAAAAAAAAGTAAATTTATTACTTAATATATATATATATATATATATATATATATATATATATATATATATATATATATATATATATATCATGTACAAGCGACCCCGCCCAATATGTACCTTTTACTATGACACCGTGCTGTTTTAAAATACTCATGAGTCATGTAGTCACCCATGCAACCAACGATAACTTCGATTGCCATCAGTCGTAATCACAATCGCCATTGCACACCCTCACCTTGTATGCACACCATTCATACACCACACCCTATACATTTCTCGTTGTTCAAAAAAAGGCATTGTACAAATCTGTGCACTATACACATTTTTCGTTTTTTGTCTTATGTTGTGACGTCACCTGTATGGATTCTACCACCATAAATTTTAGTTATAGTCATACACATTCCAACAACCATTTATTAGCTATCATTGTTATAAAATCTGCATGTATGCATTCCAGTCATCATACGAGTTGATCCAGTCCCCACCGTACCCATTCCAGTAGTGATTTATCTAGCCATTAGTGTTACATTGGTATCCATCCTTCTTAATTCAAAACTTTAAAAAAATTGAGGCACCACCATTACCTACATCTGGTTACATAACACTCAGAGCCTTGATGTTATTTAACACAAGGTGAATATACGATTAAAAGTGGACATCATAGGTACCTATAAACTAACCTTGAAATCACCACAAAAGTTTAGAGACGACTGCAACCCTCTAAGGGATTATCATAACGATTTTAACCCAATTAACTTATGAAAAAATTATTCACATCTCCTTCTAACATATGAAAATATATTGTAACAAAAAGTAAGGTTTTTAATAAAATGTGTTGTATTACCAACTTCAATACATAAAGGTTCACAAGGTATTCAAGGTATTCAAGGTTCACAAGATATTCAAGGTATTCTAGGTTTCATTGCTTAAAAAATATGTAAAGGATGTTGATCATGTTATTGATTGGTTTGTATTGCAGATGGAACCATAAGGAGAATTCTAGCCAGAACCTTAGTGTATTTTGCAGAGAAATATGCTCATGCTCCGGAACTGAGCAATTGAGTAGGTTAAAGTGCAGTAGAAACACTTTGGGCCCGATGGAGTTACATGGGAGATGACTGATCAAATGTAGGATATGTATCCTTCCTTGTTTACTGGTTGAGACAAAGAATTTTTGGTATATGTAGACATGTGTATGTATGTAAATACCACATCGAGTTGTGTTATAAATCTCTAATAATCGATATGGGTGTCTTGTTTTTATGTTTGTCATGTTGGTTGTTTTTCAAAAGGTTGTTCATTGTAAATACTACATCAAGTTGAGTTATAAAGCTCCATAAGTAGTATGTTTTGGTTTTTCAACGATTTTCTGGTTGTAGGTGTCATTGAACACCGATGGCAGTGTTCGTATAAGGGGGATGGGTATGTAACTCTTGATCAGTGGTTGTCATTGATTTCAACCCAAGCAGCACCAGGGGCTACCCCGATATTTCATGGGAATTTTGACTTGAAAAATTACTCTATTCTGATTCAAGGATATTTGGAATGGTTTCTACTTATCGAGATGTTTTCATTGATATATGGCACACCATGTAATTCTTCACAATTTGAGAGATATTCGTGTTTGAACTTAGAAACCATAGTTAGTGGGCTAAAACCCCATGGGGTTGTGGCATGACACTAATAATTGGTTGTGGTCATTGAAAAATAAATAATTAATAATTTTTTAGGCTCCTAAAATCCATCCAACGTTCACTTGTTTAAGACCCTCTCAACCTAATCATTACCCTCATATCCTCCTCATGTAAAGATTTTTCTACTAAAGACAAGTCATCATGGAATTTTCACTATAACTTTGTTTCTGCGAAGCTTCAGATGCTGAAACAAAAAACCCACTTGGGAGAAATCCCGATGAAGTGTGTATCTGAATTTTAGATCTTTGTTTGTTGTATTTTCGAAGATATGATCTGTGTAAGTAAGGGTTTTTGCAGGATTCCGAATTTCATATCAAAGAGGTGACCATGGGAAAACCGTCATAACTCTCTCTCTGAGAAGAGGATTGGAATTCTGTAAATAGTGGCGGATAGCGCACAGACTGTAGTTTTATGTGTATCAATTTTAGAGCCGAAGGAGGAAACAGTGACACATGGAACTCCGTACAAGTTCGCTCTACTGAACTAGTCCATAATTAGGTCATTGTGAGAGATTGGATATAACTTTGCTTTGAAGAATCCAAATCGGGTCATACCTGTGGCATTGGAAAGAAGACTCAGAGGCTACAATCCAGACCAAAGATCACATATTGGGGATCTAAAGTCACAAAGATACATCAGACTCAATATTGATTTCCTAGAAGGAAAGAAAAAGCTAGATCACGTTCTGTCAAGGGCTGCAAAGGACCAGACTTTCTAGGGCGGTAAAGCAAAGCAAGGTGCAAAAAAATGATGCAGCAGAGGTAAGCTCCAGGTAAGTATCTTCTGTATATACATGTTCATCTCTTAATTGCATTAGGTTCTTTGTATTCTAATTTGTTGTTTTTGTTTAGCACTGACATATGATCTGCAGGATGAGGTAAGTTTTGCTATTATCATGTCATGGGTATTTCCTTGAAGACTTTTTGCAGGTATGTAATATTAATAAATATAAGACTCAATGCATGATCTAATGTTCTGAAGAGCAAGAAAGGGTAGCATGAAAAGAGCATTAATCAAGGTGCAGAACAACAACAAGAAGTTCACCACATGAAGTTTTCAAGTGGGTAGCACTGCATACAGTCATTGGAAAGGTATCTTTGTACCGAGTCATTGTAAAAGCATCATTGTCAAAGTTGTAAAAGTGTCTATCTGCAAAGAGTTGAAGACGCAGTGTCGGGATGTATAGGATCATCATTAGGTGGTTGTGTCATAGTTGGGGTTATGCTTTAGTGTGTTTTCTTCTTCTACATCATTCTATATCATTTTAAAGTGGACCATTTTCCCTGGTACGAGAGTCAATTCTTATTTTATTATTCTATAGGGTGGTAGGGTGGTGTTAGAATGGTGCAGGAAGTCACCAACATGTTCAAGCCTATGAAAAATTCAGGGTGGTAGGGTGGTGCTAGGGTGAGTTGTAGCTCATTAGCTGTTGGGGCATCAGTTTAGTTGAATACTGAAGAATCTTGAGCATTGGAGCGTCCATCCAGTGGGAGATGGAGAAGAATGATTTTATAGATTCTAGGAAGTTGGAGTTTTCTTTTCAATTGGAGTTGAAGATTAAAGAATTATTAGAAAATAATTCAGGTGGTTTTTGTCCCGAAGGGGGTTTCCACCTTAAAAACTATGTGCATTTTTGTTCCTTTTGTTTACTGCTATCATTTAAAAAAAACAGATAATAATTGAATATTAACTAATGATATGCAATATTAATAATAATACTAATTGAAAAGAATAATGATTCACCCCCCTCTCGGTATTTCCAATAATTGGTATCAGAGCTTGGTTCCTTCAATAGCAGTTTAACAGCTGGAAGGAGGTCATGGAGCATACCAAGAATGGTGTACCTCTGTTCAATGAAAATAATTATGCACTTTGGAAAGGAAGAATGAAGGTCTATCTCTTGGCGCAAGGTTACAAAGTATGAGACACTACTCAAAATGGATTACACCAACCACAGATGAACAAGGTAAGAATAATTTGGTAAATGATGCAAAAGAAAAGAATATTATTATTAGTGGACTTATTGAATCTGATTATTATAAGGTGTTGGGTTGTAAAACTACAAAAAATGTATGGGAAAAGCTTCAGAATATAAATGCAGGTGACTCAAATGTCAAAGAAGCAAAGCTTCAAATCTACAGAGAAAAAAATGAGCAACTCAGAATGAAAGAATATGACAACATTGCTGCATACTTCCAACATGTTGATGAAATAACCAACACTTTGGAAGGATTGGGAGAGCGTGTTGACAAGAAGACTATTATACGAAATATTCTTAAAACGTTACCAGGAAGATTCAACCCAAAGGTATCGGTCTTAGAATACAATGTAAATCTGGACAAACTAAGCAAAGAGGAATTACATGGAGTTCTCATAGCATATGAAATGAGACTTGATGAATAAGAGGGTACTTCGCATCTAGAAATTGTGTTCACTGCATCTAAGAAAACCAATAAGGACAAACAACCTTGAAAGGAAAATACCTGCACCTACAAGTGTGAAGAAAAGGAAAATGATGAAGAAGGTATTTCAGATGGAGAATATGCTTACTTTATGAGAAAACTAAAAATTGGTAAGGGAAAGTTCAAAGGTAAACTTCCATTGATATGTTTTGGCTGTGGTGAGGTTGCGAATTTCACAACAAAATGTCCAATCAGAAGTGATGGAAACTCAAAAGGAAAGAAAGGATTTAAGAAATTCAACAAGCAAGGCAAGAAAAAAGGATTCAAAAGGAACTTTCTCTCTAAAGAAGATAGATCATCATTCGATGAAGACAGTGACAACGAAGAAGAAGCCAATGAGAGAGTACTATTTATGGTCAAGAACAATAAACAAGAGGTATCAAACAATGAAGAAGAAGCGTTTACCATATAATATTTTTATAAGGAGGAAATCGGGTTTATAAAAGAGCTCAAGGCTGAGAAGATCCATTCCAATAATCTTGAAGAACAAGTTCAAGGTCTCAAAATTGAATTTGAAGAACACAAATGTATTGAAGAGTCACTTCAAAAGAAGTTGGAAGAAAGCAACCAAGAAAGGGAAGCATTAGAAGCCGAAGTAGTCTCGCTGCGTAAGGAAGTCAACAACTCAAGGGCATTGAAAGAACTCATCAACAATCAACGATCTTACAATGACAAAAATAGCCTCGATTACAAAGAAGAAGAAGCAGGACCTTCTACAACAAAATACAATGAACCTATGAGATCTGACATGCATGTAGAATTCATTGGACAAGATTAACAGGAACAACCTTGGAAGACAATTCCTCGACGAAGATTTCCATACAGGTACCAACATATTTTTCATGGCTATTGTTATTCATGTGGAAAATTTGCTCATAAATCTATAGAATGTCGCACATACCCGAGGAAGCAATACAATTCTAGGAGATATGTCAAATATGAACCTCCCAGAGCTCAACAAAACATCAATATATTTGAACTTTTAAGAAATAATATTGAATGTTACAAATGTTGAAACTTTGGACACATAGAGAGAGACTGTTGACTTGAAAATCCTCCAGAAGAATCTTCGAAGCCACAGAACGAATGAACATGGTAGAAGAAGAAGACTGATAATTGTGCTCTCACTCTCAAGGCTCAAAACAAAAAATATGTGTGGTATGTTGATAGCGGTTTCTCAACGCATATGACTGGAGATAGAAATAAATTTGTATCTCTAAAAGAGAAGAAGGATGGAACCGTGTCGTTTGGAAATGATGGATCTTCAAATGTTATAGGATCATGTACACTCACTCTCGGAAGCAAAGATGCTCTAGCCAATAATATTCTATTGGTTGAAAACATGAATCACAATATGCTCAGTTTTGGACAAATGTGTGATTAGGGACACAACATGCTATTCAATTCCACAAAATGTGAAATCAGTAAAGGAAGGTATGGTAAAATTGTGGCTACAACAAGTCGAACTCCAAATGATATATATGTTCTGGATGAAGCAACTAAAGCATGTCTACTAACTAAATAAGATGAAAGCTGGTTATGGCACAATCGAATGGGTCACATAAACTTTGAAAATCTTGTCAGGCTAAGAAAAAAGGAAGCAGTACGAGAAATGTCAAAAATCTCAAAACCTTTGAACACACTATGTGAGGCCTATCGGCACAGCAAGCAGACAAAAGTTGAATTTAAAACAAAAGAACACTTTGCATCACATCCATTGGAATTGGTACATACTAATCTATGTGGTCCTGTGAGAACAAAAGGCTTAGATGGAGAATTATATTTCATGTTAATGATAGATGACTATACCAGGATGACAACCGTAAGTTTCCTAAAGAAAAAATCTAAAGCATTTGAGTTCTTTAAGATCTACAAGGAGTTGTTAGAAAATGAATCTGATTTGAAAATACTGTGTCTAAGATCATATAGTGGTGGAGAATTCACTTCCAAATTATTTCAACAATACCGTGATGAAAATGGAATAAAAAGACAATTTTCAACAACACAAACACCTCAACAAAATGGAGTTGCTGAAAGAAAGAACATAACCATACAGGAAATGGGTAGAACAATGGTGAAGGACTCAAAATTGGATGAAAAATTATGGGTTCAAGAAATTGATA
The DNA here is from genome assembly GCA_034641835.2 of Pinus albicaulis. Taxonomy (NCBI): domain Eukaryota; kingdom Viridiplantae; phylum Streptophyta; class Pinopsida; order Pinales; family Pinaceae; genus Pinus; species Pinus albicaulis. The sequence goes on along the minus strand of CM076583.1, from coordinate 637,523,770 downwards.
CGACAGTCTTCATTATCAACCGAAATCTTCTCAGAAATAATTGCAACAAGACCCCGTATGAATTATGGAAAGGAAAACTAGCTAATGTAAAATATTTCAATATCTTCGGAAGAAAATGTTATATCAAAAGAGAAGATCAAAATTTGGGTAAGTTTGAATCATGTGTTGACGAAGGTATCTTTGTTGGTTACTCATGAAAAATAAAGGCCTATAAATGCTATAATCTAAGACGAAAACAATTAGTGGAGAGCATAAATGTTACATTTGACGAAGATGGTGTTCTAACGAATAATGATCTTTGAAACTTGAGACAGAGGCTGGAAAAGACACAGAGAAAATTATAGAATAAGAAGCAACTGTCAACCAGGAAGAAGTAAATAATGATCATCAAGATATATAAGAACAATAAGAAGAAGCTCCTCCAAAGAGAACAAAAGAATGGATTCAAAAGAACCATATATCAAATCAAATCATTGGTGACATAAATGAAGGTCGAAAGCTTCGTTCATCACAACAAGATCACATCGCTTTTCTAGCAACCTTTGAGCCTAGTAGTTTTGAGGAAGCCAACCATAATGAACATTGGGTAGCAACTATGAATGAAGAATTGGATCAAATCAAGAAGAATAAGACCTAAAATTAGTTCGACGACCAAAAGATAAAAATGTCATTGGGACTAAATGGGTGTTCATGAACAAATTGAATTAAGATGGATAGGTTACCAGAAACAAAGCAAGATTGGTTTGCAAAGGCTATGCACAAGTGTAAGTAATTTATTTCGACGAAACATTTGCACCATTTGCCACAATGGAATCCATCTAGATGTTTTTCGCCTATGCATGTTCAAGAAAAATAAAATTCTACTGAATGGATGTTAAGTCAACATTTCTACATGGTGAATTAGAAGAAGAAGTTTACATCGAACAACCTGAAGGTTTTCTACTATCTGAGAAAGAAGACTATTTTTGTAGGTTAAAGAAGGCTCTATATGGTCTCAAGTAGGCTCCGAGAGCATGGTATGCTCGTCTTGATGGATATCTACGTCAACAAGGGTTCAAGAAAGGTACTACTGATAGAAATATTTATGTACAAATAGATAAAGATAATTTAACAATCGTTGAGGTATATGTGGATGATATAATATTTGGTAGCAATGCTGATCATCTAAGTAATAAATTTTCTACAAATATGTAAAGTGAGTTCGAGATGTATTTACTTGGTGAGCTGACATAGTTCTTAGGGCTTCAAATATATCAACAAGAGAAAGGAATATTTATATGTCAAGCCAAGTACATCAAGGAAATGCTCAAGAAATTCAAAATGGAAGATTGCAAACCCGTCCTTACTCCGATGGTAACAGGTTGCAAATTGAGCATAGATGACTCGTCTAAGGATGTGGATCAGAGGTTGTACAAATCTATGATTAGTAGTCTTCTATATTTAACTGCCTCTCGGCCAGATGTTATGCAAGCAGTTGGACAAGTAGCAATATTCAGGAAACACCAAAAGAATCACATATTATTGTCGTCAAAATAATTCTTGGATATCTAAAGGGCACAACAGAATATGGCTTAGGGTATCCCAAGGGTAACAATATCATTATTCAAGCCTTTACAGATGTATATTGGGAAGGAAGTGTTGATGATCGTAAGAGTACTAGTGGAGCAAAATTTTATCTAGGTGGTTGTTTCATATCATGGTTGAGCAAAAAGCAAACGTCAATCTCGTTATCTACAGCAGAAGCATAATACATTGCAGTGACATCTTGTTGTACTCAAGTCCTTTAGATGAAACAAACGATGCAAGATATTCAAGTACAATTCAATGAGCCTATTCCCATCTTCTGTGATAATACCAGTTCCATCAACATCTCTAAGAATCCTGTCATGCATTCAAAAGCAAAACACATTCCAATCAAATATCATTTTGTTAGAGAACAAGTCGCTGAAAATAATATCAAACTTGAATATGTTGGTACAAAAGAACAAATCACTGATATCTTCACTAAAAATTTACCTCGTGAAGCATTTGATTATCTTCACCTGAAGCTTGGGATTCTCCCAAGTTCTCATTAGATTTTCTTTATTCAGAAAATAAAGGGGGAGTGGAAGTGTGTATAGGTCCGCAGGATGGTTGTGTGTCAGGGGGGGTTACCCTTTGCCGTTGATGTCAAAGGGGGAGAGAATGTTGTAGGAAGAGGTGTCATGATCGCAGGGGGAGTACTTGTGTTGTCATCAATGCCAAAGGGGGATATTTTTGATCAGTGGTTGTCATTGATGTCAACCCAAGTAGCACTAGGGGCTACCCCGATCTTACATGGGAATTTTGACTTGAAAAATTACTCTATTCTGAGTCAATGATATTTGGGATGGTTTATACTTGTCGAGATATTTTGTTGATATATGGCACACCACGTAATTCTTCACGGTTTGAGAGATATTCATGTTTGAAGTTAGTAACCCCAGTTAGTGGGCTAAAACCCCATGGGGTGGTGGCATGAAAATAATCATTGGTTGTGGTCATTGAATAGTCAATAATTAATAATATTTTAAGCTCCTAAATCCCTCCAACTTTCACTTGTTGAATTCCCTCTCAACCTAAGCATTTATATAAATTGTGACCCTCATATCCTCCTCATGTAAGGATTTTGCTACTAAAAACAAGTCATCATAGAATTTAACTATAACTTTTTTTTCTGCGAATATTCAGGTGTTGAAACAAACAATCCACTTGGAAAAAATTCTGATGAAGCTCGTGACCAAACTTTAGATCTTGGTTCGCTATATTTTCAGAGATATGATCTGTGGAAGTTAGGGTTTTGCAGGCTTCCGAATTTCATCTCAAAGAGGCGACCTTAGGAAAATTGTCATAACTCTATCTCTGAGAAGCGGATTGGAATTATGTAAAAGGTGACAGATAATGCATGGAATTTAGTTTTATGTGTATCAATTTCAGAGCCAAAGGAAGAAACAGTGACACGGGGCACGCCATACAATTTCTCTATACTGAACTAGTCCATAATTAGGTCATTGTGAGAGATTGGGAATAACTTTCCTTTGAAGAATCCAAATCAGGTCAGAACTGTGGCATTGGAAAGAAGACTCAGAGGGATACTACATGACCGAAGATCACATATTGGGGATCTGAAATCACAGAGATACATCATATTCAATATCGAGCTCCTAGAAGGCAAAAAACAACTAGATCATGTGCTGTCAAGGGCTGCAAAGGACCAAAATTTATAGGGTAGAAAAGCAAAGCAAGGTGTGGAAAAATGATGCAGAAGAGGTAAGATCTAGGTAAGTATCTTCTGTATATGCATGTTCATCTCTTAATTGCATTAGGTTCTTTGTATTCTAATTTTTTTTTTTTTTTTAGCACTGACGTATGCTCTGCAGGATGAGGTAAGTTTTGCTATTATCATGTCATGGGTATTTCCTTGAAGACTTTTTGCAGGTATTATATATTCATCAAGATAAGACTCAATGCATGATCTAATGTTCTGAAGAGTGAGAAAGGGTATATTGACAAGAGCAGCAATCAAGGTGCAAAAAAACAACAAGAAGTTCACCAGATGAAGTCTTCAAGTGGGCAGCACTGCATAGAGTCATTGTAAAGGTATCATTGTACTGAGTCATTGTAAAAGCATCATTGTAAAAGTTGTACAAGAGTCTATCTGCCAAGATTTGAAGAGGCAGTTTCGGGAGGTCTAGGATCATCATTAGGTGGTTGTGTCATAGTTGGGGTTATGGTCTAGTGTGTCTTCTTCTTCTACATCATTATATATCATTGTAAAGTGGACCATTTTCCCTGGTACAGGAGTCCATTCTTCTTTTATTCTTCTATAGGGTGGTAGGGTGGTGCTAGGCTAGTGCATGAATTCACCAACATGTTCAATCTTGTGAAAAATTCAGGGTGGTAGGAGGTTGAGTTGTATCTCATTGGGTGTTGGGGCATCCATTCAGTTGATTACTGAAGAATCTCGGGCATTGGAGAGTCCATCCAGTGGGAGCTGGAGAAGAATGTTTTTCTAGATTATAGGAATTTGGATCTTTCTTTTCAATTGGAGTTGAAGATTGAAGAATTATTAGAAAAAATTCAGGCGGGTTTTGTCCCTGAGGGGGTTTCCACCTTAAAAGCTATGTGAATTTGTGTTCCTTTTGTTTACCAATATCATTGTACAAACACTGATAATAATTAAAGATTAACTAATGCTCTAAAATATTAATAATAATACTAATTGAAAGGAATACTGATTCACCCCCCCTCTCAGTATTTTCAACAGTAACAACCCTGGGTTAAAAACTTCATATAATAAAGTTAATAAAGGAAAAATAAGACCATGTTTACAGGATACGTATTCCAAGCTGAATGTTGGGAAAAAATTCCTAGTCTGGGTGTTCACTTGGTTTATTATGGATAAGGGAAATTTGCAAAAGCAATGATAAAGGCTTTGGAAAGGCAAGAGGAATTAATTGGCATTTTATTTATGAAAATAATGGAAAATAGGAGAAAATGAAGGTGAAAGGTCACATGTTGCATGTGAGGAGGTAAATGAAGGAAAATAATGGAAAATTGAAGAAATTACAGGCCTCAACGATAAAAAGGCTTGTGAGGATCAGTTCATAAATTTTGTAAGTGTTATATTTTTTCAGTTCAGTTTTGAGCTCTCTCTGTATTCCCTCTACTCTCAGATACTCTTTTACACTTAGAATTTTCTTGGAGCATTCTAGCATTGGATCAAAAAAATCAAAGGAAGGAAAAATAAGGCAAAGGGAAGAAAAGATCAAGCAAGGAAGTGAAGGATCAAGCAACTACATTGGGATTACTTGAAAGTATTGAGTTCCATGTATTATATCCTTGCTAGTTTTGGCATGCATGGTACATGAATGTGTGTATTTGTTTATCTTTCTAAAATTGGCATGGGTCTTGCTAGGGGTGATAGTGAGTTTCAACCTTGCCTTATCATTTCCATATAACCATGGTGTGATGGGTTTCTCTTTTACTTGGTTGAGTTGGATCTCCGGATGGTTTCGAAGCTGAGTCGGGTGGTCTCAGGAGAAAAACACAAGGCCTAGGAATCCCTGGACTAGTGAAGGTGGGATTGTGGTAAAGCTCGATTATGTGTACCTTGGTGGGAATAGGAATCCTTGAATTGTGAATGGCAGAATATACGGTAAAGCCTAGAGGGTGGAGTCTCGATTTAGACTAGGAATATACGGTAAAGCCTAGAGACTAGAGATAGAAAAATTCCTCACAGTTTAGGTGGAGAGATCCTGAGGCATCCATGCTTGTATAGGCCTAGTGATCCGTGGACCGATGTATGGTGGGATTATAGTAAAGCCTGGTAGTGTATGTTTATTTTTTGGGCCTAGGAATCCCTTGGTGGGATTGTGGTAGAGCCGGAGGAAGCCTTGATTGGTTTTTTTGCGAGTCCCACATTCATGTTTGGAAAATGGAATGAGGGTGATTGAATGAAAGAAATATTTGGTTCAACCCAATATATAGTTGGGTGGTACGTGGAAGTCCCTATCTGGTTGCATTTTGCATGTTTTAATAAGAGATATTTTCGTCTTGTGTATTATGTGTAAATGTGCTTGCTATTATGTGATCTTAGTGGATGTTATATAATTTTTATTATGTTGGTTATATGATGGTTATAAGCATGGTTTTATGATGAATATTAGTCACAGATATCATTATGTTTTGTTTAGTAAATGAACGAAAAATTAATGTATCAAGTAATAGATGGTAAAGATGCTATTATGAGAGGACATCAATCCTTTTTGACAGTTCTCAGATAAGTATCAAGTCCCTATGCTTAGATGTGTTCATATGACCTGTAGATTACATGTTCATGATGTGTTTGACAAAATTTCTTTCATGGCTAGGCCTTTTCAGATCAGGTCCTTTTCCAAGATTTGCATTAGAGGCATTTTCATAATGTTATTTATCATTTCAGGAAGTTTCATTAAGTTTTGGGCAGTGGCCAGAGTCCTAGCCCTGAAAAAGTGGCTCAGAATCTGGGGTCACTGGAACAAAACTACCTGAAAAAGGTTGCAGTAACAATGACACCTTGTTGTGTATGCGACTGGAGGGTTTTAGACGCATGGAGGGCTTTTCATCATTGTGATTGGGGCTTTAGATCAGTCAAACAACAAGTTGTCTCAGGGGTTGAGCACCTGGAAGGGTTGGTTGGCTCCTGAAGGTCCTGTGGCATCCGAGGAAGGTTAGATTGGTCTTGTATTATCGTTTCCACTTCCTTAATTATACTTGGGAATTTTAATAATATCATAATAAATCTTCGTCACATGTTTACCTCGGTGTATCATTTAGCCTGGGTAAATGTGGGAGGAGGGTGTTACTGGGACCAAATGTGAATTAGTTCACAATTAATCATTAAAATTAACATTGAATGAGGAAAAAAGATTCAAAGCCAACACAATAGCTGCATGCAACACAACAATTCATAAACATGAAACCAATGTGTAAACCCACATACATAAACTGCAAGAGCATGAATAGTCATTACTAGTGCCATTAACATGTATTAGAATCAATGCATGAATTGAAAGCTTCTCATTAATACTGTCACCCATTCAAATAAAAGTACAACATGATCGTCAAAACCCAATAGTGGGATGAGATTATTTCATATCATCTTCATAACATAACACTAGTCTCACAATCCCTCCACCTATGGGCTAACAAGAGTGAAATATTTCAGTTCCTCAAGCACAAAATAACAATCCTATTACTAGCCTAACTTAAGTGCTAAAAGTTCCTTTGAATGAGGTAGGGGGTTAGATGTATAGAGAGGAGGAGGGTGATCTTTCACCTTCTCCTATGACTCTTGGAATCCTCATGACCTTTCAACTTCCAATTAAATTTTGGTATTCTCTCTTGTCCTTTTCTATGGTTTAATATTTTGTCATTAATGAAAAAATAATTATATTTACAGTATGAAAATTGGGAATTCAATGCACTCTGACATAACATCTTATAAGAAATCATTGGGCTTTAAGAACTTTGTTGATTCCATTGTGGCACCATAGGTTTTCCTTGTCATTGGCTACATCATCTAATAATTTTTATGATGGAGTTCATATATCCATGCGACATTAGTCTTGCAATTTATCCACAAATTTAGACATGAAAACATACAATTAATAACTACATTAGAACATTATAAGACTCTAATATGACAAGATAAGAAACTAGTAATAATTATCCTCCATTTTTTTGATCAACGGTTGTCATTGATGTCAACCCAGGTAGCACCAGGGGCTACCCCAATATTTCATGGGAATTTTGACCAACCAGTCATGATCGCAGGGGGAGTACTTGTGTTGCCATCAATGCCAAAGGGGGAGATTTTTGATCAACGGTTGCCATTTATGTCAACCCAGGCAACACCAGGGGCTACCCCAATATTGCATGGGAATTTTTACCTACCAAATTACTATATTCTTGGTCAAGAATTATTTTGATGGTTTCTACTTGTCGAGATGTTTCCATTCATATATGGCACGCCACGTAATTCTTCACGGTTTGAGAGATATTCATGTTTGAAGTTTGTAACCCCAGTTAGTGGGATAAAACCCCATGGGGTTGTGGCATGGGTCATTGAAAAGTCAATAATTAATAATTTTTAAGCTCCTAAAATCCCTCCCACGTTCACTTGTTGAAGCCTTTCTCAACCTAAGAATTTATATAAATTGTGATCCTCATATCCTCCTTATGTAGGGATTTCGCCATCTGAAATAGGTCATCGTGGAATTTTCACTATAAGTTTTTTTTCTACGAAGGTTCAGAAGCTGAAATTTTTAAGAGGCGAAGATGAAATCCTGAGGAAGCTCCTGTAAGAATTTCAAATCAAGATGTGCAATATTTTCAGAGATATGATCTGTGGAAGTCAGTGTTTTTGCAGGCTCCTGAAATTCATCTCAAAGAATTGACCTTGGGAAAATCATCATAACTCTCTCTCTGAGTATCAGATTGAAATTATGTAAAAAGTGGAAGATAGTGCACGAGCTTTAGTTTTCTCTATATCAATTTCATAGCCTAATGAAGAAACAGTGACATGTGGCAAGACGTACAAGTTCACTCTACTGAACTAATCCATAATTAGGCCATTGCGAGAGATTGGGCATAAATCTCTCTTGAAGAATCCAAATTGGGTTAGAATTGTGGAATTGGAAAGAAGACTTAGAGGAATACTATAGGGCTGAAAATCACATATTGGGGATCTGAAATAACAGAGATACACCATATTCAATATCAAGCTCCTAGAAGGAAAGAAAAATCTAGATCATGTGTTGTCAAGGGCTGCAAAGGGAAAGACTTTCTAGGGCAGTAAAGCAAAGCAAGGTGTAGCAGAGGGTAGCATGAAAAGAGAAAAAATCAAGGTGTATAATAGCAACAATAATTTCATCACATGAAGTCTTCAAATGGGCAGCACTGCATAAAGTCACTGTAAAGGTATCATTGTACTAAGTCATTGTAAATACATTATTGTAAAAGTTGTACTAGTGTCTATCTGCCAAGAGTTGAAGAGGCAGTGTCAGGAGGTCTATGATCATCATTAGGTGGTTGTGTCATATTTTGGGTTATGGTCTAGTGTGTCTTCTTCTTCTACATCATTCTATAAAATTTTAAAGTGGACCATTTTCCCTGGTATGGGAGTCCATTCTTCTTTTATTCTTCTATAGGGTGGTAGGGTGGTGCTAGGCTGATGCATGAATTCACCAATAGGTTCAAGCCTGTGAAAAATTTCAGGGTGGTAGGGTGGTGCTAGGGTGAGTTGTAGCTCATTGGGTGTTGGGGCATCCGTTTAGTTGACTACTGAAGAATTTCGGGCGTTGTAGCATCCATCCAGTGGGAGATGGAGAAGAATGCTTTTCTAGATTCTATGAAGTTGGAGATTTATTTTCAATTGGAGTTGAATATTAAATAATTATTAGAAAAGAATTAGGTGGTTTTTGTCCCGGAGTGGGTTTCCACCTTAAAAATTGTGTGCATTTGTGTTCCTTTTGTTTACTGCTATCATTGTACAAACACTGATAATAATTGAAGACAAACACTGATAATAATTGAATATTAACTAATGCTCTAATTGAAAGGAATACTGATTCACCCCCCCTCTCAGTATTTCCAACACATTCTTTATAAATGAAATCATTCAATATCATTATATGAAAGAGTATAAATCCCTAGAGTAAAAGTTTGATCTTGAGTTTGAAGATGATCAATGCAATTTACTCCTTCAATGCATCACAATTTATAGTTCTCGACACAAATTTTAATGGAACCTTTATATCCTCTTGTCATATCACTCCACATGTTCTCCATAATAGTTTCAATATAACTTTTTACCATGGAGTTTGTATATGGCTCTTAACATTTCGACCCATTATTTATGGTGCTATATTATTAAGGCTCTTATGTAGTGAAGCCTTCCTATAGCTATGAAGCGAGACATTTCTCTGTCAACACTAGGATTGAAAGCTATTTGCATAACCTCCATGATTATAGCCATAAAGTAAATTCAAAAGTATGAAGGGAATATTTCCCCGCATGTGTTATCTTTTGCATGCATTGGTGTGTATTATTTGTTTGTAGTGCATGTATTGCACACATTTTCCCTCAATCACCGAGTCTATTGTATGCAAACCCTTCAACATGATTTCAATGACAATGAATTTAACTATCCGCATTATATCATGTAACCTACTTCGCACTGCTTCTTTTATTTTGGTGGAATGCATCCTTCTAATGCAGCTAAGAGTGAGATGTGCTCTTCCCACTACATTTTAAAAACGAACATTGCTTTCATGGATAGTGAGGTCTTTTGGAAGCATTGGTATTTTCCTTATCTCTCAAGTGCATCTCACATTTTTTGGCATATTGTTAATCTTTTCCATTCCTTGTGTTGATATTTGTGCACAATGCATCATTATTTTATTGCACTCTGGAGCAAGCTTCTGTAACTCATTTATTTATTTAAGTGATTGTGTTTAATGCAATCTATTCTGCTTCTTCAATCTCTCAATTCTATTTATCACATGATATTATGTAGTCTTTAAGGTCCATTCAAATTATTGAAATGCGTTGAAGTGTCATCTTATTTAGTGCATTTGATATTATTTTGATGGTGTGATACGAGTCTTTAACACTACTTCTCCATAGCTTACACCATAATGTATATATATTTCTAGGAAACTGTCACCACGATATCATGGTAACCTTTCATTTCCTGAGAATATGAATCAACATCCTGCCTACCATAGTTTCAATGTGCAATTATATATGGTGGGGCATGGATCTTAGTAGCAGAATCTTGAAATCTAGGCAACTTCCAGATGAATTTACCCAAGGAGAAGCCTAACTACCCCAAGGAGAAGCTAACTTTCCCCAAGAAGATATTAAATCTAAATTATTAATGACACACTATTATCATTGATGGGAAAATCCTCAAGTATGCTGAAGTAGTTATGTGGAAAATAAATTTATGACAAAATAATCTACATAAATAAGCTCAACATTATTGTAGAAAATAATATTTTTATGGCACAAGTTTAGGTCAGATTCACTATTGGTGGTGCCCTTTCACCCTTTTGAATGGATATATATTAGATGCTCATTTGAAACACAAAATTCCAATTCACAAGTACACTCTCTCAAGTGAAGATCGAGCTATAGGAATTTACACAGCTTAGAAGGTTGAGCTGGAGCAGAAGGACATGTTTCTATAGTATGTTTTGATCTAATCTCTGTTGTGAAGGGCTAGACGTGTTTTTCGAGCTATGATTATGTGGTTAATTTTTCTTGTTTGTGGGTGAATTAAAAACTACATAGATCAAGTTTTTATAATATATTGGAGAGGGTTGTAGCCCTAATATTCTGTGTGTAAGGGAGGTTGAAAGGTTTGATTCATAGAAAAAAAGGAGGGTCGAGCTCCCTATCATCCCAACAAATAAAAATGCCATAGACTAAGGCTATTGCAGAGTCCAAGGACCTGATTTTAGGGTATTAACTGAGGTGGTTGCAAGAGGTACAAACTTGAACCTATGGTGGTTGCAAAGACTAGTTCAGGGCCAAGAATATTTGATATATCTGTGATAGTAGCGAAGGGAAGCAGTGTCATTTTGGTGGTGTTCCAACTATGGTATTTGGTTTGATGGTTCCAAGTGCAGAAGAAAAAGGGACAAACTCGTGTTTGATAGAAGGCTATAGCAGAGAAATGTTGGAGTGGAGATGAAGGTTGAGGGTTTTCCTAAAGAATTTAGGACATACATTTAATGTAGGTTTTAACCCTAAAAAGAAATTATCTACACACGAATCTTATAACAGAAAATAAACAATAGCAAGAGCATAAAACATAAAACAGATAAACACAGAGATTTTCCCCTGGATCCCAAATCGGGACGACCAACTTTATTTTTCATTATATTCCTTTTAGTGTTACAACACATATATATACATGCCGAAGCATACATGAACCCCAATCCATTAACCCTAGATTAAAACATAACCGTAGTTCCCTTGAACGGATCTACAAAATACGAGGGGCCGAAAACCATTGTACCCCAAAACCATGTGCAAACTCATGCACAAAACATGGGTGGGTCCACCTATGAGTGGGTCCACACACCAAAACAATTTTCGTCGGGGCGCCGCCCCGGACCCCAACAGTGGGGGCTGCCTCCCCCCTTGTGACCCCCCTGCTACACCCAGTGCAACGTACAACGCGTGGGGCTAGTCATGGAAAGAATATAACACATGCCCAACATTCTCCCACTTGTTTTTTTCTTTCCACAGGGGGCCACAGGAGAGCTTAGTCATTGGGCCAATTCTTCAACACCCATTGTTTCTCTACACCAAGAGAACTTCTGAGTGCTCACAGACTTTGTCAATGCATCTGCAACATTCTTCAAAGTGTCCACTTTTACCAGCAACACCCTTTTAGCCTCAACCATATCTCTAACAAAGTGATATTGAACATCAATGTGCTTTGTCTTTGAATGATAAGCATGGTTCTTAGCCAAGAAAATTTCACTTTGGCTATCACAGTCTATCCTTATAGCTTGCTGTACCAACCCCATACTTGAACACAATCTCTGCAACCAAATTTCTTCCTTGCTTGCATGAGTGGCTGCTATGTATTCTGCCTCTGTAGTTGAAAGAGCCACTACAGACTGTCTTTTACTCATCCAACCGACTGCGCCTCCAAATAGGCTAAACACATACCCACTTGTAGATCTTCTTTGGTCCAGATCTCCAGCCCAGTCTGCATCAACAAAACCATGAATGTCCAACATTCTTTCCAATCCCGGTCTTCCCTGGTAGCACAAGCCATAATCACTAGTGCCACGTAAATATCTGAAAACCCGTTTCACTACTGTCCAATGCTCCTTCCCTGGGTTTGACATAAACCGGCTCAATACTCCCACTGCATGTGCAATGTCTGGTCTAGTACAGACCATTGCATACATCAGGCTACCCACTGCACTTGCATATGGAACACGGGACATATACTCCTCTTCTTCTTGTGTCTTGGGACACTGTTCAGCAGACAGCTTTACACCTACAGGAATAGAAACATTCACCGGTTTACTATCCTGCATATTGAAACTCTGCAATATAGTCTCGACATACTTCCTCTGGTTTAACCAGAGCTTCCTCTTTGCCCGATATCTCTTAATTTCCATGCCCAAGATATAGTTTACAACACCAAGATCCTTCATGTCGAATTTAGAGAACAGCTGGGTCTTCAAGTCTTGGATAATTTCTTTGTCATTTCCAATCAACAACATATCATCCACATACAAGACCAAATAAATAACACGGTCACCAATTAATTTAAAATAAACACGGTGATCCTCCTTGCTTCTGGTGAAGCCAAGTCCCCATATATAGGTATCAAATTTCTGATACCACATCCTTGGTGACTGTTTTAACCCATACAGAGACTTCTTCAACCTACATACCAGTTCTTTCTTACCCTTCACCATAAAGCCTTCACATTACTTCATGTAGATCTCCTCTTCTAGATCCCCGTGAAGAAATGTTGTCTTCACATCCATCCGTTCTATCTCAAAATCAAATACAACAACAACAAATAAAAGTAATCTAATAGAAGTAACTTTGGCAACAGGAGAAAAAATATCACCAAAATCAATTCCCAGCACCTGGGAATAACCTTTTGCTACCAACCGAGCTTTGTATTTCTCCACCTTGCCTTCTACATTCATCTTCTTCTTAAACACCCATTTTCTCCCGATGGGCTTCCTTCTAGCCGGCAACTCCACCAGATCCCATGCCTCATTTTTGTGCAAGGATGCCATTTCATCAACCATGGCCTCCTTCCAGAGTTTTCCATCCTCTGAATCTATTGCCTCCCTGACAGTTTTGGGATAATCATCAGTTATAGTTAAGGAAAAACCTGAACAGAAAGAAAATGGACTATACCTTTCTGGTTTCTTTCTTTCTCGAACTGATCTTCTCAAAGATGGAGTTTGTGGCTCTTCCTCTTCTAAATCTTCTTCTGCTGTAGAGTCTGATTCATATCCCTTTAGCTCAAACTCTATCTTCTCAGGTTCCTTTGGTATGATTTCATGTTTAAAAACATCTTTCACCTCTCTAAACACCACATCTCGGCTGTACACAACCTTCCTTGTTTCTGGGTTCCAAATATTGTAACCTTTTAAACCATCCTTATACCCAATAAAGATGCACCTTTCAGATTTATTATCCAACTTGGTCCTTTTCTCCTTTGGAACATGTACATATGCATCACATCCAAATACCCTTAGATGTGAAAGAGAGGGTTTCTTACCAGTCCATACCTCATGTGGAGTCTTATCCTCCAACACCGATGAAGGTGATCTGTTAACTAAGTAACATGCAGTCTCCATTACCTCTGCCCAGAATTCTTGTCCTAACCCGGTACCACTGAGCATGCTTCTTGCCTTTTCCATCAGTGTTCTATTCATTCTTTCTGCAACTCCATTTTGTTGCGGTGTGTATGGAGTAGTCTTCTATCGTGCTATACCACACTTCTTACAGAACTCTTCAAATTCCTTCTTGCAGAACTCCCCACCATTATCTGTCCTCAATGCCTTTATCTTCTTCTCTGTCTGGTTTTCCACCAGAGCCTTAAATTCTTTAAATTTGTCAAAGACTTCACATTTCTTCCTCAAGAAATATATCCATGTATTCCTTGAGAAGTCATCTATGAATGAAACATAGTACACAGACTTTCCCAGTGATGGAACTGACACAGGTCCAAACACATCACCGTGCACAAGTTCTAATATCTTGTTCGCCCTCTTAGCACCAGAAGGAAAACTCACCCGATTATACTTCCCATATACAAAATGTTCGCAGAAATCGAAATCTAGAGAGAAATTAGACATACCTTCTACCATACCATTTCTATGCAGTATCCGAAGGCCCTTCTCTCCAATATGTCCAAGCCTTTGATGCCATAACATGGTATTTTCTCCAGAGACAGCTAGGCTTTCCACTCCACTTTCAGGAACCACAGAACTGTTACACCCATCAATAACAGTGCTACCTTGTAGCTTGTACATAGTTCTAGTCCAAACTCCCCGCATTAATACCAGTGCTCCCCGAACCATCTTGCAGGAATCTTTCTTGAACATTATTTTTACACTTGCATCATCCATCTTTCTTACAGAAATCAGATTTCTGGCCAATGCAGGAATATGCAGAACACCAAGAAGTGTTCTAATCCTTCCAACTTGTAGCTTTAGCTTGAAATTTCCACGTCCAACGATTTTGGCCTTCCTATCATCCCCTAGGAAGACATCACCATCATATTTTTCATACTCGCAGAACCACTCCCTATGGGGAGTGAAGTGAAAGGATGCACCTGAGTCAATCAACCATGACTCATGATCTACATGTGTATTTGAAGAAGAAGCCAAATACACATCCCCACCTTCATCTGAGGTAGTTTTTGCTTCTGCAGAAGGACCTTCATCAGATCCCTTTCCTTTCTCAGGAGCTTTAGATCTGCATTTCTTTTTGTAGTGCCCTTCCTTTCCGCATTTCCAGCACACCTTTACAAACTTTCCAGGAGATTTAGATCTCCCTCTAGATTTGGATCTCCCACTCGAAACCTTATTCTTGTTTCTGTTTTGGGACCTTCCTCGTACAGATAAGGCATCTCCATTCTAGCCCTCCATATTTCTCTGTCTCATTTCCTCCGACAACAAGGCTGAGACAATGTCATCAAAATTCAAGGTAGTTGTATTGCTACCTATTGCAATAACCAGACTATCCCATGAGTCTGGTAGAGAACACAACAAACTGATGCACTTATCTTCATCTGATATTTTAATATCAACAGATGAAAACTGACTTACCACAGTATTGAAAGTGTTCAGATGCTCTATCATTGAGTCTCCATCCTTCATCCTCAGGTTATACAGCTTTTTCAGCAGGAACATATTATTCACCAGAGACTTAGATTGGTACAAAGTCCCAAATTTTTTCCCACAAATTATTCGCTGTAGCTTCCCCAGATACATTCAACAATACTGAATCTGAGACACACAACCGTATTGTGCTCTTAGCCTTCCGATCCAGTTTCTTCCAGTCTTCATCTGACATTGCCGTTGGTTTAGTACCTAGATCTACCGTGATCCACTGATCTTTATCCACCAGCAGATCCTCCATCTTGAGCTTCCACAACTCAAAACTCTGACCATTAAATTTCTCGATCTCTATCTTTCCGCCGCTCTCCATATTCTTTCACCGCAAGAATCGATCCCGCAGATCTCCCACTGCACAGGGTCTACCACAGGCCCGAGCAAAAAACCCTCAACAACAAAGGCGTCCCCTTGAAGTCGAAACAACTCTGATACCAAATGTAGGTTTTAACCCTGAACAGAAATTATCTACACACGAATCTTATAACAGAAAATAAACAATAGCGAGAGCATAAAACATAAAACAGATAAACACAGATATTTTCCCTTGGATCCCAAATCGGGACGACCAGCTTGATTTTTCATTATATTCCTTTTAGTGTTACAACACATATATATACATGCCGAAGCATACATAAACCCCAATCCATTAACCCTGGATTAGAACATAACCGTAGTTCCCTTGACCGTATCTACAAAATACCAGGGGCCGAAAACCATCGTACCCCAAAACCATGTGCAAAATCATGCACAAAACATGGGTGGGTCCACCTATGAGTGGGTCCGCACACCAAATTTTTTTTCGTCGGGGCGCTGCCTCGAAGCCCAACAATGGGGGCTGCCTCCCCCCTTGCGACCCCCCTGCTGCGCCCGGTGCAACATACAGCGCATGGGGCTAGTCGTGGAAAGAATATAACACATGCCCAACATAATTTGACCTAGTTTAGTTCATGGTACAATTCACTTGTGGAAGAGAATTTCTGTTATGTGGCCAAGGTATGAAAGCCCTATATTAAATTCATATTGAGTCATAATATTATGTTGAGAGGGTTGGTTTTGTAGCCCTAAGCTTAGTACCTAAGTGGATTTGTTAGAGGAAAATATTGGCAAAAGGCCTACTTGAGCTAGTGTGTGATAGGGGTTTATGTGCCCTAATATTCTGCGATTGATGGCATTGATACTTGATACTTGTTCTTATATATGGAAGTGATACTTATGATATTTGAAAATGATATGATAAAAATGACACATGATCCTATGATAATTTCATGTATGATACTCGAGACAAATATATATGCTGGTTGTAACAATGATATGGAGGAAAATCGTATGTAGGAGTCCTATCAGAGGTATTGTGGAGGGCTCAATAATTCCTCCTTGATATGTATGTATGATGCTATCTTATGTTGTTATCTTATGAGGATCTTGTATGATCCAAGGTTGGACCTAAGAAGCCTAACATGTTTGATGTTGAAATACTTGTGTATCATTGTACTTTGTATCTCAAATGAACATTTTATGAATATATAAGAAGAATAAGAATTGATTTTGGGTTTTCCCCCTTGTGGGGTTTTTCCCTGGTCTCTAACAAAAATTATTGGTGTCTCTACAGTGTATGCTTTTCTTCTAATGTTCCTTACTATTCTGTTGCATTGTTAATGTTAATTTTATCTCTACATAATTTCTTATGATGATATGGGGTGAATATAATGTGAAAAATGTTTAAAAATTCAATTATCTACAAGAGATAACTATCTAGCTCTAAAATTAACATAGAAGAGCAAATATTACTGCTCTAAGTTACATTGGTGCTAGTGCCTCTAGTCGCACTATCACAACTCAGTGGCGTAGGCTCTTACTTCTACACTTGTGCCTCTAGTCGCAATTTTTATCCTCCACGATCACAATTTGTGTGTTGATGTGATCATCCTAAAATTATATTCTTGGATGGGTATTTGATTGTAACACAAATGTTACTATGTCCATGATACAGCTTGTAGTAGCTTCCATTGTTCACTTAATCCATTGCGATTGTAGCATTAGATAGATCTCATTGCATCGTATGGAATATCACTCCAACACATATAATATAGTGTATCAATCATTTCATTGTTCCCCAAGAATTTTAGTACAACATAATGTGATATATGGTATATTTCTCAATGTGTCTAATATGTTTTAACAAACCATCCTACTGTTTCCTTTTATCATAATTCTTTGAGAATTTGATAGAGTGTCTTCACATGAGTTTATATAGTGTTACATGCTCACACCTCTGTCCTTAGTGGTTTTGATACTCAACCTTCAACACATATGACATGCATAGTTATTCATTGTTGCACATTTCTCGTATAAACTTGCAACACATTGCTTCATCTATATATGTAATATGTAGAAATTATGGTGCATAATTGCAACTGATCATGGAATTTTAATCAAAATCAGAAGACACAATCCTACTTCACTACTCTATGTAATTCAATTCACAATTTAGAACATCGATAAAAAACATGCAATGAGAAATAACATACATGCACATAGTATTTTTCCAGGGGAAAGCAACTTATAAAAACCCCTTATGCCTGCTTGCATTAATATGATGAATAGAGATGTATTGCAATTTCTAGCTCAATTTGAGCTCAACCTACAAGTGAATAACCTATCTCTATGCTCACTGAGAAGCTCTGAACCAGACTTAGCCAAATTTTCCCTCTGATTTAGCCCCTATTTACTTGCACAAATCCTAAGGAATTAGGACCCTATTATTTAGGAATTTACCTCCAATTGACTTCACAATTCCCAAGCTTGAACATTTGACTGCATGCAACACCTATACACTCAAGAATATTCTACAACTGATGCTACATTACCTTGGAATATCCACCATAGCTGGGGAACTCAAATGATCTACATGCACTAGCTATTTGGGCTGATTAATCAATTAACTAGATGATCAATGAGTTAGACTAAAGTCCCACCACACAATTTACCTTCCACTAGTTCCTCCAATAGATAGAACTAGTTTAATTGAAATCAACTTGAAATAAATGACCTTGATTGCCACAAATTAGCAATCAAACATGCTTAACTGAACTCTAAATCCTCTAAATCGAATTTATTGAGCTAATTGAGTGACAAGAGCCATGTCACTTGAGTTAACTGCATCCAAGTTGTCCAATGATGTGGACATTCACATTTTCCCAATTTGACCAAGGAAAAATCAAATTGAGAATTTGCTCGATGTGATAGGGATTTTCAACACTCCCTCTCAATAAGATAGGGATTATCAACCACCCCTATCTTGCACCTATGGAACTTGAGCTTCCCTCTTGACAAAGCCTTTTTCAAAATTTCAACATCTTGTTCCTGTTTCAGAATGTATTGTAGCAACATTATCCACCTCTGCACACAATCCCGTAAATGGTGATACCATATATCTATCAATCATGAAATACAGGGTTCTCAGAGAGCTTGATGTAACTATGATTATCACAATAGATCATAGTTGGATCCATCATCTGAACAAACAGTCCCACAAGTATCTTTATCATCTAGATCGATTCACATATTGCTTGACTTGCGACCATGTATTCAGGGTCTGTCGAGCTGAGCGCCATAGATATTTGTTTCTGGCTATACCAGGAAACCGTTGTAGAACTAACATTGAAAATTCCAACTGATATACTCTTTCGGTGTGATGCCAGATTCCGTGCCCAATATGCATCTGCGAAGCCACACAACTTCACTCGCTTTATCCATTTGTACCATAGTCCAAAATGGGTAGTGCCTCTGAGGTATCGTAAAACATGCTTAACTTCCTTCTAAAATAATTTAGTTGGCCTAACCATAGCTTGGCTCAAATGGTTGACTGCATAACACCTATTAAGTCATGTGTTCACAAGATACATCATTGAAACCACTAGTGTTACACCATTTTTTTGGTCATCTAACCTATTATTATTAGATGAACCCAAGTACACCATGTAAGACCAATTTTACCCTAAGTAAAATTGCTTTCACCATATAAAATAACTTATTTGGTCATATTTAACCCAAAACAAGGAAATTAATTAAATAAATCTTTATTTATTTAATTATTACCTAAGAATAAGTTATTTAAATAATTATTTAAATAATATTCTTCGTTAAATTTGACTAAAGCATCCATAAATAATTAAATAAACCATTATTTATTTAATTATATTCCCATCACTTCCATAAAATGATAAATAAACCATTTATTTATTTATTATTTATAAATAAAGGAATTGACCCAAGTCAAGAACCCTTTTCCCTCCAACAAATATAATAAAATATTCCTAAAGGATGCTTCTAGAATTCGATTAATAATATTTTATTCATGCACCGAGTTCTAGACCGCCCCAATATTTTGTTATAAATAGGAGGGTTTTCCCCATTCATTAGTTACCTTCATTGCATTAGATCACTCTAGATCTTCTCTTGGTCACCACTTCCCATTTTGCTTTGTGAACTCCCATTGAGTTCTATGTTTTCTTTTCCACATCCATAAGAGAGAGAAATGTTAGATCTGAAACACTGAGGAATTCCAAGAAACCATCCCACTGAGGAGAATTGGAAAACACCTTTCTTGTTTTCCTCTCAGGTGCCCCATTCTTTAATATAATATAAAATTCTTTCATATACATTCTTCTTGTCTTGTTCATTGGATCTATGGAGCTATGTTATTTTTTATCTGCTTAATATCTTTTGTGCTTAGATATGAATTTGTGCAGCAATATTAAAGGTATTTTGCAGCCATAATCGATGTTAGGGCTATTTTTTATGCATAGCTAAAGTGATCTTTTATGACGAAAGATTCATACTAACAATTGGCGACTCCACACGGGTTTTCTTTTGCGACCACTGTCGTTTTATCTATTCCTGCATATCCCGCTGTTTCAGACCCTAGGGTTTCTCTTCCATTTTTTTTTTCCCTATTTTTATGGTGATTTTCACCCCTAAAATCATTTAAACAGTCAAATTTTTAACTTATGTGTGTTTCTGGCCTTATTGCGTAGGTGACAGACATCAGCCGCAGCTGAGATGACAAAATTTTTCTGAAATCTGCTGCCGAGACAGCCGGATCTGCAGGTCGCACTTATTGGCCCAAAAAGTGCGACCTGAGCCTCAGGACGCAATTTTCTGCCCCAAACCTACGACCTGGACTGCACACAGGTCAGAACTTGCGACCTGCACTTTTTCTACAAAATTTTCAACACTTTTTCTGGGTTTGTCTGAAGCTTCTGTCAGGGTTTTCCAGCCTCTGTCTCTTCCTGTTTGGACCTGTTTCTAATCTGCTTCACTCACCTAAGAGGGAATCTTGCCCCTTAGGGCTCTAGTACCCTCCACTTTTTGTGGACGAGCCTTTACTGTTTCAGACGTCTAAATTTCCAGAGTTTCAGCCCTCTTTTTCTCAGATCTAATACCTCCTTTTCAGATCCCTTTAGATCAGCTCTTCTCCCTCTCAAAACCACGTCATTTCGTTTTGTTTGGGTTCATTTCTAAGGCCACTGCCTTGTCTCTCTGATCTTTAAGCCGATCTCCTCCTTTTTAGCAGCAACCTTGCCTCTGCCTCTTTGCTGTTCTCTGCACCACTTTTCAACAGATTCACCCTTTGGATCCCAGTCCCTCTGGACCTTAGATCTATTGGCCTCTCTTAGCGTGCTTTACCTAGTTTTTTTCCTTCTTGTCGACTAGTTTTGAGAGACCCGCCTTTTTGGGTTAGATTGTTGCATTATTAGTTGTTAATTTTCTGTTTTTTCAGTCTTATTTACTGTAGATTTCTTTTCCATTACGCAGCACACTTTTTCTTTTACTCTCAAAACGTCTGGGTTTAAACAATTAAAATTAACGCACGTCACACACTGACCTTAAGTGAAGAAGCGCCTGGTTAACACCGCCTGGAAAAGACTCTAAAATCAATTGTCACTGTACCTTTTCTGCCCTCGACCTCACTTGATTTTTTCCCTTTCTTCCCTTGTCGGTTTTCTTCTTCCCGTCATCATTGCGCCCCCAAGGCGCCTTTCCCGGAGACTTCTTAGCCTTCACCCTCAGTTTCCGCTTGGTCGACTTCCTCCTTCCCATCGTCATAGAGTAAGTCCTCCCCCGAGTCTGCCCTCCGACTCTCCCCCTGATTGTTCAGGTTCTCCCCCTAGTTTTGGTTCTCCCCCTGTCACTTTCACCATGTCTACTTCAGGGCCTACTACCAGTAGAAACCCCAGTACTACTGTTGGTTCTGTTTCTAGTGGAACCAGTGCGGGACCTACCTCGACTGCCCCATTGCTCCCTTATATGGCCGGCCTTAGTCTCCCTGACTTCAATCAGCTGATTAATGATCCTATTCGCCACGATGTTAGTTGGCCTGCTATGCCAACCAATCTCCCCTCCGACATTCCCAAGTTCGAAGGCCTTGCTAGCGAAGATCCTTCTAACCATATCCGATCTTTCCTCACGTGGTGCTCCTCTAATTCCATCACCGATGACTCCATACGTCTTCGATTGTTCCAACGCACGCTTACAGGCGACGCTTCTAAATGGTATGTAGAACAGGTCACCTCCTCCCATACCACTTTTGCGACCATTGCCCAAGCCTTTTTATCCTACTTCCAGCTCCCCCTCCGATACGACACTGGTATCGAGCTTTTAACCTCTTTCCATCAATCCTCTTCGACCCGCCTCTCTGCTCATGTCCAGGAATGGCGGCGAAGACGAAGCTTGTGCCACGCTCCCCCCTTTGAAGATCGAGTTTACATGGACTGGTTCATTCACTCCCTCTTACCTCCCATTGGCAAAGATGTCGCATCCCATTTTCCCCAAACCGAAGAAGCTGCCCTCCAAATAGCCTTGATGTATGACCTTATCTATGCCCAATCTGGTTATGTTTATACCGTCCTCCCTGACCTACCCAACCCCGATGACCCTAATGCCTCAGGGGCATCTCATCTGTCGATAGTATCGTTGGAGCCCTCTCACATACCTCCGCCCAACCTCTTCCGAGCCATGGTTTTCCTCCAGGAACCAACCCCTCTGATGTTTTTTCCCCTCCCGGTAGCATGTATTCAGGCTACGACATGCCTCCTCCTTTTTCCCACCCTCCTGCTTACCTTACTACTGCCCACCCTACCCCTTATCCATATTCGCAACCTAATGTCCCCGCTCCTCCAGCATTTGGACCTTCCCCTCCCTTGCCTTTTCCACCCCCACAACTGCACGTACTACCCCCTCCAGGGCAAGTATTTGCACAATAGGGGGCACCTAACGTTCCTCCTTCTCAAAGAAGGAGACGAGGCAATCCACCCGCTGCTGGTAATCGTGGACCCAATCCTTCCAATATTGACTCTACCACTGCCAACCAGCCACAGGGCTCTCAGCCCAAGCCGGACATGCCCCTCCGCACTAATAAGCCCTGTTCGTGTTGCGGTGTTTATGGTCACTACATTCACGATTGTCCCTTATTACCACAAATGCAGCAACTTTGGGATTCTCAGGCCACCGTACGGGGACAACACTCCTCCCCTACTGCCCCTCCCACCCCCATTACTTCTCAACCTGCTGTGTTTACCAATCCTTTCCCGCAACAAGGATTTGTGGCCACTCAACCACCTCACACCCCAGTAACCACTCACCCTTCCCCTCTTGGTTCCTTCGATTACCAGATTCTCATGATGGCTTCTGAACCACCTCTCACTGTCGACCTCAACCTTCAAACTCGGTCCTGTCAGTATTCCACACCTCCCGTCACATCTGTCTCTGAGTCTCCATCGTCAGGTCCTACAGAGCCTCTATCGACACCCAATTGTCCCTTACAACTCCCTCTGCCCAAAGCCGCGGTTCATCCCAAGCCTCCTAAGGGACCATTACACCGAAATGCTGCCTCTGGTCAGGCTGCCCATTCATACAACATAGTATATGATCTGGCCCACTCTTCGGCTGCCATTTCAACACTGGAACTCCTCCAGTCGTGTCCTTCTCAAAAGAAGGCTCTACTATCTGCCATGGGAGATGTCGATCCTGCAGATGACCAATTGATTGTTTTCAATGCCTGTCAGTCAGAACATCCCCCTCTTCCTCCTTTGGTTGCTTTCCAAATCCCAGTCAAGATCCGAAACACCAATGTTGCTCGGTGTATTATTGATGAGGGGGCATCTACCTGCGTAATGTCCGCTTCGGTTTGGAAAAAACTCGGATCCCCTGAACTGGCCCCTTCCACCATCACCCTTCGTGCGTGGGATGGTCATGCCTCCCAACCCATTGGCCTATTCCGTAATTGTCCCATTACCCTTGCTGGCAAGACTGTTTGTGTCGATGTTGAAGTAATTGACGCCCCGCTTGACTATAACATCCTTTTGGGGTGTAGTTACACCTATGCCATGTCTGCCATCCCATCCGCAGTCCACCGCAAGATGTTCTTCCCCCATAATGGAAATATTGTCACCATTGACCAATTAACCTACCATGAACCAAAATCTTAGACCTCCCCTGAGTCCACCATCTCTACTGTCACCAATAAACCAACGGTTGATTCTTTGACCAGTGTTTCCCCTGGCGTTTACAAAGTCTCCTCTTTGCTTGGAACTTTTCTTGGTCCTCCCCCTCCTCTGATCTTTGACCCCAGTTCAGCGAATGTTTTCATGATGCAATCGTCTCAGGTTGGTCTTCCGCAACCTGCTACGGCTAGTCAGCCACCTCCATCTCACCCACCGCCTCCTGCTCCTAGCCCTTCGCTTCAGTCAACCGACCCTTCCTCCCCTGCCCCTTCCCATCCCACTCTGGCACCTCATGAGTCCGTTCCCTCAAGTCTCCACCATATGGAAGCCGTCCCCCATGGTCATTACCCCACTGGTCAAATACCGTTCATTGGCCTGCCCCCTGCGTCTATTCGGTCCCCGTCATGGCCACCCTTTCCCTACCTAATCTAACCTTGGGAATTCTAGTATGGTATCTTACTCCTCCAGCCGAGACCCCACCAGGCCACCCCAAACCATACATAGCCGTGACACCAGTGCAACTGATTCCCTTCACTCCTTCCACCACCACAGTGCCCCTCGCCCCTCCGCATAACCCTCCTCATACTGCGACAGCTAATGGCAAGAAACGAAAAAATCACAAGGGGGAATCCAATGAAAAGGCCACCACTCCTGCCCCTACCCCGCCCCCACCCCACAACCCTTGTGCCTTGTGTGATGGTATCGATCATCCCACCCATACTTGTCCTGAGTTGCCTCGTATCCAACCCATGGTTAAAGTCGCGTTCCCTGAATCTACGATCCCTGAAACCTCTATTTCTTCCTCATCCGTAGCTAAGAACCCAAAGAATATCCACACCAACAAACCCTGTGCTCTGTGTGGTGTTTATGGCCATTACTCTCACCATTTTCCTCACCTCACCCATTACCAAGCCTCTTTAGAGGTCATCCACGAGTACGAGGTTGAACAAAATCAATCCGCCTCTCCCATCCTTGCTCAGTATGTGTCCACTCTACTTAAGGATCCCCCTGCTACCATTGACATTCCTCCCCCTGATGCTGCAATGTTCGACCCCACTGCTCCTCTTCTATACCTATCATCATCCGCGCGTTCCCCAGAGTACATTCCTTCTGAACCCACTCCACCTATTTTGCTTGATTCTCCTCCAGACACGGGTTCCTCATCTATTGACCATATTTTTACTTGCTCTTATCTCATTCCCTGTGATGACCCTTATCTGCGCATCTCTTCCCATACTGATGATTCTGGTACCTTTGTAGCCTCGTCTGGTCTCTTTGACCCCCCCATTCCCTCTCCTCATCACGATCATACCATCCGTATCTTCGATGTTCGTTGCAGCCTGATACCCGCCCTCCCTCCCATCATCCTCCTTCCTCTCCTTCCCTTCGACCCATGAGTCCTAGACTTCCTACCCAAACTACTCCCTCCCGTAGCCATCATTGGAGGTCTATCCTCTACTCACGCTGCCCTCCTTTGTCTCATCCTTCCCCTTCCCTGACTTATGAGACTATTCCATTGGCCCTTTCGTCCAGACCTCATCTGGGATATGCTGATGGAGCCAGTCGCTATTCCCGTCATCTCGCTTCCGCAGCATGGGCCATCTTTACCCCCTTGCATACCCTGGTCCTTGCAAATGGAGTCTGCATTGGTACGGCCACCAATAATCAGGCCGAATATGATGCAGTTCATGGTCTCTTAACTAATGCCCTTTCTCACCACATCCTCCATCTACATGTTCATTTAGATTCCCTGCTTATTGTCTCACAACTTAATGGTGTCTATCGTGTGCATAACCATATCCTATTTAGACAATATTTAGGAGTGAAACTTTTGCTCTGTGAATTTCGATTCATTACATTTAACCATATACCTCGAGATCAAAATCACTACGTAAATAAAATCACAAATCATGTTCTAGACTGGCATTTATCACACACACCACAATAACATTTAACAAAATAAACCAAATGTAAATACATCATATATATTATATAACATGTGTTTTTAGAGTCCATCTACTCTGAAACATACATCATGCCCACAACATGTTACAATACCAACACCACAAAAATGGGGGGCACCACTTACCCCAACCCAGACACTGGGGGGCACCACCTGCCCTACACCTAATCACTCTCTAGAGGATCCCGAGCCAATGGCTCTGCTCCCGCAGCTCGTAGATCACGCACAGCCTGACCAGCCATCGCCATGTGTCGCATGATACCTCGCCACTCTGCGGGGAGCCCAATACATAACTCTATGTACTGGTCGTCTAAATCCTGCCAACCACGCTCTGACACACAGGTCAGTAGCCCCTCACATCTATGACGGAGGTCCTTCACTCGAGCAGCCATATCATCATTCTGTGCCACCCTTGATCCACTTGCACCTGTAGCCCCCGCTGCTGCAGGGCGTCCCATATATCTGGCCGGTTTTACTGGAGCTATATCTACATTCCAGACAACATCAGAATTAGTACCATGAATACTAGTCACAATCTCGAAAATGCACATAACAGATTAGTTACTTGTCACTCACCATCGGGTCCCCATACTCGACCAGGCGGAAGCGGCAAGTCCCGATCTCCCCAATAACTCATCCCACTATAGGGATAGTCGTCTATGTATAGTGGCATCTAATCCCAATGGGCGAAGAACTCTGGTCGAAACACTCGTTCGACCGCCCCTCCTCCTCCTCTACACAGTAATCGTCCCCACCGACGCATCCGTGGCTCTCTTGGCCCACCATCAGGTAACTGCACACGAGGTCGTAATGTTGGGATCTTCTCAAAGAAGAAAGAGCACAACATCGTCCCATAGGCGCAATCATGATTCACTTGCCACTTGCATAGCGACAGCCGTCGTTTCACCGACACTAACATCATCTGGGCCCACCCATAGTAGGTCCCACTCAACACACTCTCCATGATCATCATCTGCCCTCCAGTGATGTGATGGAATGCTTGGCTACCCAAGATCCGCAACACTGCTGCGGCCACCGCCCGGGTCTCCAACCTCTCGAGATCACCAATAGATATCTGAGTCCCTTTGACTCGGACACCCAGTCGAAAATGTCGCTCGACAAACTCCATAATGTTACGCCCACGTGGTAACACTGGCTGTGTATTTCCCACCATCCCTAATGGTGGGAGACCAGTCAAGAAATACAAATCCTGTACCGTTAGCTCGATCCTGTGCCCCTGCACTACAAATGCCTCCTGGTCTGGATCCCAATAACTGATAATACGGGCCAACAAGGGCTCTCCTGCCCTCATCAAAGGGTTCTCCAAAAACTTCAGAACCCCATACCTAGACAACGCACGACGGACACCCTGATCTGCTTGTATCTCTGTCCGTAATGTACCTAAGTCTCTCTCTCTCCACTGGATTCATAGATCTGCCATATCTGCACAAAACCATCATTTTTGTCAACTTCCAGATCAACAAAACTGAGTTAACTTACATCAAAACAACATCTCAGCCCATAACAACACTAAAACCCCCACATCTCATAGGTCGCACTTTTTAGGCCAAACCTGGGCCAGGTCGCACTTTTCAGGCCAAAACCTGCGTCCCAGGTCGCAGCTTTTGCCCCAAAAAGTGCGACTTGACCGTAAGGATGCAGTAGGGGCAATTCCTGAGATTTAAATCCCTAATCTACAACTTGAATCCATCAAAAACAAAGCTTAAGATTAGGCCTCTTACCTCCAACTGACGGATCACAATTCCAATGGTTGGTTTGTCTGCTATGATCGCCACAAGATTTAGGGCCTTCTCTCCTCTCCACATTCACCACAACTACACAAGCAAATGAATGATTTTGGAGGGAAACCACCCTATTAGAAGAAAACCCCTGTTTTTTCTTTCACTCGCTGCGACCAAACCGTAGCCCTGTTTGACACACCGTCCACACCGTCGGAAAGCTCTCACCAAGCACTCAAATGGGTATCTGTCATTTTTTTATGTTTTGATACTTCACCAGGACACATTTTGTCCATGAAGGGTCTATTCACCTCTTCTCAAAATCAAATTTCTTCACTTACGACACTTGTACTTGGGGCACCACTTTGCCTCCTTACTCGTCTCCATTTGTGTTGATTTTCTTCATGAGTTACCCTATTGTACTCATGATTTTACGGTTCCCCATTGGACCCGTTTTATGAGGCAACACCATCGAGTCGCCCTTGTTTGGCGCATCCGCGTCAAGTCACCCACACATTCATGGAGTCTACCCTAAGTGCATTGGTACCCCACCATAGTCCTCCATCCTTTCCTGCTTGGTCCCTCTCTCATGTCACCCATTATGGCCTTCAGTCCCCTGTCCACTATCCTTCACGAAGTTGTGTCCGTCGCTGCCAAGCCATTCATCCACTTGATGCTCTAACAAGGGAAGTCGTCCAACCGCTCCTCCATTCCTCTCATTCCATCCTCATCATCAGTATCTACTTGGTCGTCACTCTACTATTTCCCCCCGTGCCTTAGCTGGGGTTCCCTTATTGCCTCACCTATGGCGGACCTCCTTCTGTCGACATCAACTCATTTATTCCAGAAGCCAGGTCTAGGGGGCAGTTTACCTTGGTTCGAGCTCCTATCAGCATGATCGTGATCTATACACTTGATCGTCTAGTGATGTAGTAGCAGCTATTGGTGATTCCCGGGCATGTGTGAGATGTCTCAACCCTCATGAGGGGGTGGCCTTGCAGGTAGCCCCCCACATACCCGGATGACTTCATTTCCGCCCCTGATGCAACTCCTCCCATTTGATGATATCAGCCTACACCTCTTGCGGCGCTTCTTCGATTTGCACGTATTAGTCAGATGTTGAGAGCCTTCCCCCGCGTGTAGGGGGCATTTGGGTATATTTGTATCTCACGTCCCACCATATTATTGGATAAGTCCTGACGATTCTTCCAGGCATCGCATATATGTGGGATTCATCATGTTATTTATCTGGCTCATCTTTCGGCCAGCACATGCTTCATTCTTGTGTTCCGTGGTTTTCCGGGCGCCTTATTCTTTGTACTTTGTCTCGGCGGGCATAGTAATGCCTCCCCCGCCACCTTTAGCACGGGTACCACTTCATAGAGACTTTTTGCACCTGTAAGTCTCGTCTCCTCAGGGTCTAGTCCTTTAATACATCAGAAAACCTTACACTTCTCTCTCTCACTTCCCTTTTGATATTTAGCGATTGAGTTCTTACAACGTACTTCGGTCATACGATTTGCTCCTAACACTCGTACGTTGGGGGGCAATCTGTTACACCATTTTTTTGGTCATCTAACCTATTGTTATTAGATGAACCCAAGTACACCATGTAAGACCAATTTTACCCTAAGTAAAATTGCTTTCACCATATAAAATAACTTATTTGGTCATATTTAACCCAAAACAAGGAAATTAATTAAATAAATCCTTATTTATTTAATTATTCCCTAAGAATAAGTTATTTAAATAATATTCTTAGTTAAATTTGACTAAATCATCCATAAATAATTAAATAAACCATTATTTATTTAATTATATTCCCATCACTTCCCTAAAATGATAAATAAACCATTTATTTATTTATTATTTATAAATAAAGGAATTGACCCAAGT
Source organism: Pinus albicaulis (assembly GCA_034641835.2). Taxonomy (NCBI): domain Eukaryota; kingdom Viridiplantae; phylum Streptophyta; class Pinopsida; order Pinales; family Pinaceae; genus Pinus; species Pinus albicaulis. The sequence goes on along the minus strand of CM076583.1, from coordinate 637,494,207 downwards.
CAAGAACCCTTTTCCCTCCAACAAATATAATAAAATATTCCTAAAGGATGCTTCTAGAATTCGATTAATAATATTTTATTCATGCACCGAGTTCTAGACCGCCCCAATATTTTGTTATAAATAGGAGGGTTTTCCCCATTCATTAGTTACCTTCAATGCATTAGATCACTCTAGATCTTCTCTTGGTCACCACTTCCCATTTTGCTTTGTGAACTCCCATTGAGTTCTATGTTTGCTTTTCCACATCCATAAGAGAGAGAAATGTTAGATCTGAAACACTGAGGACTTCCAAGAACCCATCCCACTGAGGAGAACTGGAAAACACCTTTCTTGTTTTCCTCTCAGGTGCCCCATTCTTTAATATAATATAAAATTCTTTCATATACATTCTTCTTGTCTTGTTCATTGGATCTATGGAGCTATGTTATTTTTTATCTGCTTAATATCTTTTGTGCTTAGATATGAATTTGTGCAGCAATATTAAAGGTATTTTGCAGCCATAATCGATGTTAGGGCTATTTGTTATGCGTAGCTAAAGTGATCTTTTACGATGAAAGATTCATACTAACAACTAGCTATTGATAAATGGTAGCATCCACTTCCTCACCTGAAGTGGAATCCTCCTGCCTCCAGTTGGTTTCAAGAGGCATCTCCATGGGTTTGAAGCTCTCCATGCAAAATATCTGTAATATCTCATTTGCATACTTCCCTTGATATATAAATAGTTCCCCATGACCTTGACATACTTCCAAGTCGAGGAAGTAGTGCAAGGGACCCATGTCATTCATTTCAAATTCTCTTGCAAGGTCCTCCTTGAAAGATTTTATCATCTTCTCATCACCATTTAAAATCAAGTCATCAACATATAATAAAATAATAAGAAATTTAACTTCTACCAAAATGTGATAGAGGTTTTCATCTGCTTCAATTTTGGTGAAGCCCAAACCGGTGATATATCTATCGATCCTAGTGTACCAAGCATGGGGTGCTTTTTTGAGACTGTACAAAACTCACTTGAATATGCACACATGAGACTCCTAATCAAATTTATTAAAACCTTTTGGTTTCTCAATATACACCTCCTCAATAACCCACTGAGAAATATTGTTTTTACATCCATCTAGAGGATCTTACACCCCATCTACGCACCTAGTGAAAGTAATGATCTAACGGATGAGTACCTTGATATAGGAGAAAAGGTATCCTTATAATCAATTCCCTCAACTTGAGAGTATCCCTTGGCCATAATTCTGGCCTTATATTTCCTTATGTTTCCATCTGCTGCCTCCTTAAACTTGAAGATCCATATCGAACCCACAACTGATTTATTTTCCAGTCTTGGGACTATTAGCTCAAGTATGTCAGTGATCAAATGACTCTTTCAGTTGTTTTCCATAAAGTCATAGGTCAATTTTTTTTACTTTTTCGAACATGTTCTCAGAAAATCATTTTGGTCACAGAAGAAGTATAAATCATGTTTGCTGCTCCTTCATTTCATTCATCACCACCATTGTCAAGGTCATCGCCATAATTAGTTTCAAGGTCACCATCTCCATCATCATCACTGAAGAGGTCTAGGGTTAGGTCACTCCATCTCATATAGGTCAAGTCTAGGTTCATCTTTGCCTTTGAAAAATCTTCAAGTTTTCACTGAACACAGAGCAAAAATCCTCCATTCAATTCATAAAACCCTAATGAAGGAGATAGCTTGTTTATGAAGATGAAATAAAAGCCACTTCTCTTGTTTCAAGGCTCAAGTTCTAAAAAGTTCAAAATATCTCATCTCTGTCTCACTGTTTCATGAAAAATTGAAGAATTTTGTCTCACTGTCTCATTTAAAAGACCAAAAATTCATCATTGACTCTCAGAGCTCCAAGGGAATTCATTTTGACCTACCGTCCCAATCAAATGCAAAGAGAGTCATTTCAAGCTTCAAATATTCCTTATCTGTATTGAAAAGGCCATATCCAATGTGAAAGTTCAAAGGTGTGAAAATATTTCAAAGTTTTGAAGAGAAGCAGTCTCACTATCCCCATGAAAAATAAGCAAATTGTGCCTTGATGTTTCATCAAGGATATATAAATTCAACTCAAATGTCAATAATAAAAAAGAGTTTCATTCTGCCCTCATATCTCATTAATAGGTGTAAAAAATTCCATTTTAAGTGCAAAAAGGTCAAAAAAGTCATGGTAAATGTCATGGGAAAAGGTAAAAGGGTCATCTTCAGCTTATAAAAGGAAAAGGAAACTTCATTTTGTTCATTATTTACCCTTTTATGTGTATGAGAGAGCATTTATCTCCTTCACTTACCCTCCATACTCTATAAACTCCGAAGAAAACCACTTGTGTTACGTTTCTAGGCATTGTATCTCATTATAAAATGCAGTTGTTACGGTCCCGTGGTGTGTAAAGCCTAGTTTTTACTCTCTTGTGCTGTGTAAAATATAGTTGTTACACTTTTGTTTTGTATATTACCCATTTGTTACACTTCTGGAACACACTGTTACGCTTCTGGAACACACTGGAGTAACATTGGGAGAATGAAATTTTGAAGGCCTTCCCATGGGTCATTTTGAAAAATTCAAGATGTTATGGAAACTAGACACACATGGCTAGTTGACCATTCTTTCAGAAGTGGATTTAGACTTCTCAAAGTGCCTCAAACATTCCTCCAAATTTATGTTACACTTCTACAAATTGTTATTTATTTATTTATTTTTATTTTAAATTCTTCAGTCAGAATTGTCACAGATTAGCATTGGATTCCCTCAGGACACTTTTCAAGCTCGGAAATGGTCACAAATTCAAGGAAATGTCGTCCTATGAGTTGTCATCAGAGTTATTAGGTTTGTTTTTACTTCCTATCATGAATCAATTTTTAATTAATGAAGGGACAAACACTCCTAGTTTATAGCTAAAATTTAGGGAATGGTTTCTAACCTCCCTAGAAACTAGGAAATGACTCATATTTTGCATTTATGATCCAGTTTGTGTGGGATTTCGACCTGATGAGGTGTCATAGTCTATATTTTATATAAGTAGACTACATTTGTCTTTTTTGGGGTTGGATAGTCTTCTTTTTTTCTGTGGAGCTCTTGTAACCAGTTTGTGGAATGAAATCAAAGACAGATTTGCATGAAATATTGTGAGATACTTGAGGTATGATTTGGAACATTTGTGTTTCTGATGTTTGATTATTATATTATGCTTAATTCCATGTCTATTTATTCATACATTTATATCTTGTGAGTTTGAGATCAAAATTCATGTCATGCATGCTCTGTTTTGTACAATATTTACCATATTATGTTTTTTAGCTTCTTAATTGAATGAACTCACTTTCAGTGCTCATTCAAACCCTATTCCATCTTCATCCTATACTGTTAGGTCCCTATATTACTAGTTTAGTCCCTTATTTTTATTAGTGTAGCTCCCTTATTTTTATTGTTGTACCCATGTAACCCCAATATTGTTATTATTGTGCCCTTACATTGTTATTGTTAGGTCAGCTAGGATTATATTGTGGGCCCATGGACTCCTATATATAGAAGGAGGTTTTGGTCATTTGTATCATCCAAGAATTTTTCATTTATGTAATGTATTGTAGGTTTCCCCCTCGAAGAGGCTGATTTCTAAGGCGCTGATCTCTCTTTTCTTCTATTTTTGGAGCTGTTTTCCTAACATTTGGTATCAAAGCTTTGGATTCAAGGGTTTCATTGCTCCAAACAGATCATCGTGGAATTGTCACAATAAATTTTTTTATACAAAGTTTCAGAAGCTGAAATTTATACAACGTGAAGCCGAAATCCAGAGGAACCTCCTGTAAAAATTTCAGATCTTGGTTCGCAATAATTTTGGAGATATGATATGGGGAAGTTAGGTTTTTTTCAGGCTCCCGAATTTCAACTAAACTAGGTCATCATGGAATTATTGCTATAAATTTTTGTATACGAAGATTTAGAAGCTGAAATTTTTACAGTGTGAAGCCAAAACCCTGAGGAACCTCCTGTAAAAATTTCAGATCTTGGTTCGTAATATTTTTAGAGATATAATCTGTGGAAGTTAGGATTTTTTCAGGCTCCCGAATTTCATCTCAAAGAGGTGACTGTGGGAAAAAAATCTTAACTCTCTCTCTGAGTGTCGGATTGGGATTCTGTAAAAGGTGGCCACAAGTACACAGACTTTAGTTGTCGGTATATAAATTTCAGAGCTGAAGGAGGAAACAACAACACGTGGCAAGTCGTACACGTTCACTCTACTGAACAAGTCCATAATTAGGTCATCGTGGGAGATTGGGCATAACTTTGTCTTGAATAATCGAAATTAGGTCAGACCTATGGAATTCAAAAGAAGATTTAGAGGGCTATTTTAAGGCCAAATTTCAGATATTGAAGATCCGTAATCACAGAGATAATTTAGTTTCAATATTGAGCTCCTCAAAAGCAAGAAAAAGGTGTGTATTTTTTCCGAATTACATAAGTCTCGTTTGAAAAAAATTAGTTTGAATTTATTCCAAGGGAATACTAAAGAATAGATATCAGTATCGGGTTCTAAAATGTCCCCTAAAAATAATTCAACACCCATTAAGCCTTCATAAGGCTCTACTATGACTCATGAAGACGAAGAAACACAACATGAGATATCAAAATTACAAGAACAAGTGCACCAAATTTCGTTATCGCAAAGAGAAAAAAAAAATGAAATGGAAGTTTTGAAGAAAGGTGTGGAAACCAAGATGGATGGTTTGAAGAAATGCGTGGAAGCTAATATGGATGACATGGAAGCAAATATCGATGAAAAAATGAAAGACAACATGGAAAACATGAAGAATGATCTAAAAGTAGTCATCAAAGGTTTGGAAAAGTTGATACAAGAAATGTTTCCTAATGGCGAAAATATAGTAGAGGAAACTCATGATGAGAAAAAAATAAATGTTAATCATGATTTCATAAACTCTAATGTTGGATGGAAGAACCACCATATTCCAAAGATATGAGGAAGTTTGATGGCAAGGATCCCGTAACATGGATACTACAGATGGAACAATATTTTGATCTCAATAATGTGAAAAACACACAAAAGGTACGCATTGCAACTTTACATTTAGAACAAAATACATTTGTATGGTATCGATGGATTTTATCTTGTAAAAAAATTGTCACTTGGTCAATTTTTACGGAGGAAATGATAGCATATTATGAGGATACAAAAAGCAACACCTTCTTTAGCCAATTGATAAATATCAAACAAAAGGGTTCAGTGGTGGAGCACATTGAGGACTTCCGAAAATTGAATATAAGGGTAACTGATATTCCAGAGGAACACATGATTGATGTCTTCATAGGGACTTTAAAGGATAACATCCAACATGAAGTTCACGTTTGAGAACCTGATTCATTGGAAAAGGCATTCAGGTTGGCCAGAAAAATTAAATGTAAAATTATGGCGATAAGGAAGCCTACCACTCACATATATAAAGATGGAAGTGTTTCTACTCCTAGACTTCTAGAGCCTACAAGGTTGACACCACAAAAATTGGAAGAAAAAAGAGAAAAAGGGCTTTTCTACAGTTGTGATAGCAAATACACTAAAGGTCATAAGTGTGCTGAGAAGAAATTATTTTACATAGATTGTGAAGAGGAAGAAGAAAATGAACAAGAATCGTCAAAAGAAGAGGATATACACCAAGAACCAACCCTACAAGAGGAAGAAATAAGTCCGAACATATCATGTAATGCATTGGCAGGAATTACCATTACTCAAACTCTCAAGATAGAAGGACATATCAAGAAGAAAAAGGTAATAGTGTTGATTGATTCAGGTAGTACCCATAATTTTATTCATTGTAAAGTAGCCAAGGAATTGAATTGCTTCCTATACCCAGCACCAGAATGTCAAGTGATGGTTGCAAATGGAGGAACTATAAATTGCTCTGGAAAATGCCATAATATAAATCTAACCATGGGGGAATATGCATTGAATAGTCCAATGCTTTCCATTCCTATGGGAGATGTTGATGTTGTACTAGGAGTACAATGGTTACAATATTTGGGGACATTAGCTTTCAATTTTCAAGAACTTTTCTTGAATTTTTTTCAGAAGGAAAGTAATTCGAATTATGGGGTATCGCAGGGAAGCCAGGAAAGATAATAAGCTCTAATGTCATGACAAAGCTTCTGAAGAAAGAAAAATGAGGCGTAATTGCACAATTATGCTCACTAGAAGTTCCAACATCAAAATCATCTATTTGTGCAGATCTCCAAAAAGTCTTGGACAATCATTCCAAGGTGTTTGAAACTCCCAAAGGACTCCCACCTATTCATGATCGTGATCATGCTATTAATTTGATTCCAGGAAGCGTTCCTCCAAACATCATACCTTATAGATATCCTTATGTCCAAAAGAGCGAAATTGAACGTATGATTGCAGAAATGTTAGACGTTGGTATAATTCAACCTAGTCAAAGTTCTTTCTCTGCTCCAGTAGTATTGGTGCACAAGAAGGATGGATCATGGAGCATGTGTCTGGATTATAGGGAGCTCAATAATCTCACCATTAAAGATAAATTTCCCATTTTTGCGATTGATGAATTGTTGGATGAATTACATGGAGCAATTTATTTTACCAAGTTGGATATTTGTCCAGGATATCATCAAATTATAATGAAGACTGAAGATATTCTAAAAACAACATTTCGAACTCATGAGGGTCATTACGAATTTTTGGTCATGCCTTTCGGCCTTACCAATGCATCTTCTACATTTCAAGGTTTTACGAATTCCATTTTCAAACCCTTCCTTAGAAAATTTGTGCTAGTATTTTTTGATGATATACTAATCAACAAAAAGTCTTGGAAGGATCATGTTCAACATGTTGACAGGGTGCTCAAACTATTGCAGGAGAAACAATTATATGCAAAAACATCCAAATGTTTCTTTGGAGTACAAGAGGTGGAATATCTCGGTCATATTGTATCTCACGAGGGTGTTAAGGTAGACCCTAACAAAATTAAATCCATTAAGGAATGGAAAGTCCCCACAACCATAAAGCAGTTGCGAGGATTTCTCGGGTTAACAGGGTATTATCGCAAGTTTGTTAAGAATTATGGGAGAATAGAAGCACCTCTAACAACATTATTGAATAAATATGCATTTTCATGGACTCCTGAAGCAACTAAGGCCTTTGAACATCTTAAAGAGGCAATGTGCCTAGCACCGGTCTTAGCTACGCCAGACTTCACAAAAACCTTTATTGTGGAATGTGATGCCTCAGGAAATGAAATTGGTGTTGTTTTAATGCAAGAAGGAAGACCCATTGCTTTTGAAAGTCGTCCAATCAAAGGAAAGTATTTACAGAAACCTATTTATGAGAAGGAAATGTTAGCAATACTACATGCACTAAAGAAATGGCAGACTTACCTAATGGGAAGACACTTCAAGGTAAAAACTGATCATGATAGTCTTAAACACTTTTTGGAACAAAGACTATCGTCAGAAGAGCAGCAAAAATGGGTCACAAAGATGTTGCGTTATGACTTTGAAATAATCTACAAAAAAGGAAAGCTTAATGTTGTTGCAGATGCACTCTCAAGAAAGAATGAAGAGGTGGAAGCATTGCTTTGTGCTATTTCTATTATCCAACCAGATTGGATAACCGAAGCAAGAGATGAATGGAAGAAGGACAAAGATGTATGGACACTCATTCAAAAGTTGCAGCAAGATCCTAGTACATCTGATACATTTAGTTGGAAAATGATTCCTTATGGTACAAAGATCGCTTATATCTTTGTAAGAATTCCCAACTAAAACAAAAGATTCTTCTGGAATTGCACACTTCTCCTTTAGGAGGACACTCGGGATTTTTAAAAACTTACCACATGGTGAAGAAAGATTTTTTTTGGGATGGCCTTAAATCTGATATTCAAAATTTTGTGACGGAATGTTTGGTTTGCCAGCAGAATAAAGTTGAGACAATTAAGACCCCGGGACTTCTACAACCTTTATCCATTCCAAGTCAACGTTGGGAGGAGATTTCAATGGATTTTATCACAGGTTTACCTAAGTCCGAAGGAAAGAGTATCATCATGGTGGTAGTTGATAGACTTACCAAGTATGCACACTTTTGTGCATTATCTCATCCATTTAAAGCAAGTACAGTTGCTACTACATTTATGGACACAATTTAAAAGCTACATGGAAACCCAAGGGTTATTGTGAGCGACAAAGATCCCATTTTTACTGGAAATTTTTGGACGGAGTTATTTTCTTGTTTGGGTACTCAATTAGCTCATAGCTCATCTTATCATCCTCAATCTGATGGTCAACTGAGATAGTAAATAAATGTTTGGAAGGATATCTTCGTTGTTTTGTATCTGATAAACAAACACAATGGGTCAAGTGGTTACCTCTCGCTGAATGGTGGTATAACACTTCCTTCCATACTGTAGCAAAAATGACCCTATTTATGGCACTTTATGGATATCATCCACCATCCATCACATCATCTTTAAGGGAAAATTCGAAGGTTCAAGCAGTGGAAGATCACATCGAGCATCAGCAAGAAGTTCTCCAACTCTTAAAGGATAACCTGAATTTGGCACAAAATCGAATGAAACAATAGGCAGATCAACATCGCAATGAGAGAAGTTTTGATGTAGGAGATTGGGTATTTTTACGGCTACAACCATACAAACAAATGTCCCTCAAGCAAGCTAAGAAGGATAATAAATTATCGCCAAAGTACTATGGTCCTTACAAGTTGTTGCAAAAGATTGGTACTATGGCATACAAATTGGAGCTTCCTGCTTCTTCGCGAGTGCATCTAGTTTTCCATGTTTCATGCTTAAAGAAGGTTATAGGTGAAAATATTTCAGTTCAAATAATATTGCTAGAACTTGATGAGGAAGGAAAAATCATAATGGAACCTGAAGTAGTCACGGAAACAAGAACTCGACAGCTACGAAATCGATCAATTTCAGAGTATCTCATCAAATGGAAGAACTTATCCACTGAAGATTCTACATGGGAGGATGAGAATTTTATACAGAAGCACCCAGAGATACTCAAGCATTGATGAAAACACTTTTTTGAAGGATAGGGGCATGTTAGGTCCCTATATTACTAGTTTAGTCCCTTATTGTTATTAGTGTAGCACCCTTATTGTTATTGTTGTACCCTTGTAAACCCAATATTGTTATTATTGTGCCCTTACATTGTTGTTGTTAGGTTGGCTAGGATTATATTGTGGGCCCATGGACTCCTATATATATAAGGAGGTTTTGGTCATTTGTATCATTTAGTAATTCTTCATTTATCGGAGGTTTCCCCCTCGAAGAGAATGATTTCTAAGGCGTTGATCTCTCTTTTATTCTATTTTTGGAGCTGGTTTCCTAAAATATACTCAATGAATGATTAATATGTTTCCAAACTACCTACCTTGCTCACACACTCTCTGTAGGTTAACCTCGAAGTTCAGACCTAAAAATCTCATTTACAGTCCATTCACTGAATTTCCTATCCAAAATTCAAAATATCAAACAAATTTTAATCATCTAAGCTTACATATCTAGCCTAAAATCTTATAATACTCGGCCATTCATTTAAATACTTTAAGTGACAAAGAGAGAGCCTTCTCTAGTCCGGTTAGGGCTAGCTACTTGACCTAAATTTTGATATGTGGTTACCTTTCTCCAATCCTATTGTCAGCCTTAGGAAGTTGGGGAGAGTGATAACATTCTTGGCACCGTTTTCGAGGAGCGAAGGTTAAATTTTTCCCAGGAAAGAATGAAAAATATTAGCTTTGATTGCTGATGGTGAACAATGGTCAGGCACGAGAAAGGTTGTGCATCTTTCTCTTGGAAACTCCAGTGGAAAAGAATACAAAAGTTCATAGTTTTCATGGTGAGTCCACTATTCAAAAACTGATAGCTTGAATAATTTCTTGGTGATTTCATTATTTTCAAGATGGATTCAACAGCTAGAAGGTATGCCCCTATGAATCGTGCTCACATTCCTGGTTTTTAAAATTGAATTCCTTGCATATATTGGCAAACTTATCTGCCCAAATTTATAGATGGAAACGAGGATGAGGCGGTTCTACATCTAGTTAGATTTCACATGCATGTATGGAAACTGAATATTGGTTTTCCTGAGGATTTCTTGATGAAAATTTTTATGGCTACCCTGGAAGGGAAAACACGATCATGGTATGAAGGGTTACCAGAAAGAAGCTTATTTTCTCTTAAATATTTCCATAGAGTGTTCTTCGAGAATTATGAGAATTTTCATCTTTCCTTGTATCTTTTACAAAGTTTTTGTCATTATTGTGAAGGTTTTATTGCATATCTTAAAAGAATTGATGATATCGAATGTATGGGTGATGAAGAGATCATTGGAGCCTTCTATGATTTTTCCTTCCAACAACAATCTGAAGAAGCTAATCAATTTGATACATGAGATCATACTCAGCACACAGTAGCCTCCTCTTTGATTGATGAAGAAAAAATTGATGTATATTGTCTATATGCTAATAAATATCCCCCACAGGAAACAATTATGGAAACAACACAACACATTGATAAGCTAGAGGTTAAGGAAGAAACTCAATAGCCTGAAACTAATCAAGAAGAGGAGAATAATGAAAAAGAATAGGTTATTTTAGATCTTGTGGGTGTACATATTAGCACCGTCGTTGTCGAACAAAGTCCTCTTACCAATCATCAGGTAAAATCAATTGAACATATTATTGAAGAATCATATTTTGATTTGTGGCAGTCTTATGATCCACAAGAACATCTCCAACAGACAAGATTTTCTTCCATAATTAAAGATCAATCATATTTGACTGATGAAAGGAAAGTTTTATTTCATGATTCTAATGATGGGTTGCAGCGACCTCGCCAACTTATAGGTGATCTAGTTAATGATGAAGACATCCTGGTTGCATATGATCTTGCTGTTGTGTTTGATGAAATTCAATAAAATTCAGAGCCCTTATCTATTGTGTATCATTCCATTTGTTGGGAATCAATTTCAACATATAGACGAACCTGCATTTTGGAATAAGTTTTGTTTTCCTGCTTTTAATCATCCAGAAGGTCATATGTTACATGCTTTCCATGATCCTCTGGTGAGTTTTTTGCAGTCATCAATAGAGGAAAAAATTTCCAAGTTTTTAAATATAGGTATTGGATCCAATGAAAAATTTGAGTTTCCACTTTCGTTTTTCTCCTGCCTACTTAAGGAATGCGTGAGTAGGATTTCAGTAAGTAGCCATTTTTTGGATTGGTTACACTGGAAAGATAATTTCACATGATTGTACATATGTCTTCAGCAGGAAGGTGGTTTTAATCAAGATTTGAAGCCCTCAAGTCTCGATGATATGCTGCCATCAATAATTTTTGTAAGTTTTGTTTCATTCAGAGTTAGTTGTTAAGTTAAAGTCAAGTTAATTTTTTCTAGTCAAAGTTATTTACATAATTAGTTCATCATTTCTAGTTTGTCAAAGTTTTTCAAAGTCCAGTTTAACTCCATCACCTAATGGTAAGGCTACTTGATCTACATTATTATTGACACCTCCTGAAGGAGCTACCATCCCCAGCTAGAGCCAATGTTAGCTCAGGTATGTCAGTGATCAAATTACTCTTTCATTTGTTTTCCACAAATTCATAGGTCAATTTTTTTTACTTTTTCGAACATGTTCTCAGAAAATAGTTTTGGTCATGGAAGAGGTATAAATCATGTTTAATGCTCATTCATTTCATTCATCACCACCATTTTCAAGGTCATCGCCATCATCAATTTCAAGGTCACCATCTCCATCATCATCACTAAAGAGTTCTAGGGTTAGGTCACTCCATCTCATATAGGTCAAGTCTAGGTTCATCTCCGCCTTTGAAAAATCTTCAAATTTTCACTGAACACAAGGAAACAACCCTCCATTCCATTCATAAAACCCTAATGAAGGAGCTAGCTTATTTATGAAGATGAAATAAAATCCACTTCTCTTGTTTCATAGGCTTAAGTTCTAAAAAATTCAAAACATCTCATCTCTGTCTCATTGTTTCATGAAAAATTGAAGAATTCTGTCTCAGTGACTCATTTAAAACACCAAAATTTCATCATTGACTCTCATAGCTCCAAGGGAGGTAATTTTGACCTACTGTCCCAATAAAATGAAAAGAGATTCATTTCAAGCTTCAAATATTCTTTATCTGTCTTGAAAAGGTCATATCCAATGTGAAAGTTCAAAGGTATGAAAATATTTCAAAGTTTTGAAGAGAATAAATCTCACTGTCCCCATGAAAAAGAATAAAATTGTGTCTTGATGTCTCATCAAGGATCTATAAAGTCACCTAAAATGTCAAAGAATGAAAAAGGGTTTCATTCTGCCCTCATATCTCATTCAGAGGTGTGAAAAAAATCCATTTTTAAGTGTAAAAAGGTAAAAAAAGTCATGGTAGATTTCATGGAAAAAGGTAAAAGGGTTATCTTCAACTTATATACCATTTCATGCGTATGAGATATCATTTCTCTACTTCACTTACCCTCCATACTCTCTAAACCTCGAAGCAAACCACTTGTGTTACGTTTCTGGGCCTTGTATCTGATTATAAAATGCAGATGTTACACTCTTATGGTGTGTAAAACCTAGTTGTTACGCTCCTGTGGTGTGTAAAAATTAGTTGTTACGCTTCTGTTATGTATATTACCTAGTTGTTACACTTCTGGGAGATACAAAACTTAGTTATTGTGCTTATGTTTAGAGGACAATTTCTGGCATTTTGAAGCCCAAAACCCTCCAAACTCTCAAAGCTTGTCGTCCATGCTTTTTTGTAGCCTCCATACAAGGTAAAAAAAATTGCATGCTACTGTTGTGGGTCAGACGTTGAAGGTTTAAATATTTTTTTGTCATTTAATGTTTTACCATGTGGTCACTGTACATACATTAAGTTTTTTTTTATGACAAACCCTAACCTACCCCTTGTACCTAAAAACCATAAACCATAATCTAAAACATGATTATTACATCCCATATGCCCCATCTATACACTCCTATCATCTACATCACCATCCATAACATGTTTCACACCATCAAACACTCATTCTAGCTTTTCAACACAATGAAGACAGTTAAAACATAAATGACTGTGTTTTAGGGTTTTGAAGGATCTAGATTTATCCATTTTCACTCATTCCACTTGCATTGTGGAGATAAGGTGCAACATACCCTCTAAAATTTTATCAAAAATTTTGTCCAGCTCCATGACCCTATAAAATAAAAAACAATTCTTCACTAGTTTTTCCCACAACCAAAATTGGGAAGTGACCGTGTTTTGAGGTTTTGACCACCCTAGATCTATCCAATTCCCTTCATTCCAATTTCATTGTGAATTCAAGACACTACCCTATCCATTGAATTTTTATCATAATTTTTACTCAACCATATCACTCCCATTTCATCTCACTAACTTACCCTACTATCATAGGGACAATTTGGATTCAAAATTAGTTTATGAAATAATGGAGATGATTTTTACAAAAGTGAAAGAGGTTTTTGTCAATCATAGGCCAAGTAACAAAAAAATCATTCATTTCATGCACAGGTTTTATGGTTTGAGAGAAATTCCAACAATACACTTGCTTAGGGTCATTTTCTGCAATTCTGGACAAGTTGTCTTCAAATCATCTTTTCAAGGGTTTGAAACAAAGGTTTGCAGTGCTTGATGACTCCATTTTGTAGCAGACATCCTAATATTTCTAGCCATACCACTTGAAGCCCAAAAATCCTCTGGGAAGACCTCCAAAATCCCTCTCAAAGGTATTTGTTACAGTTCTAGAACACATTTCTATGCTTTTGGAACACACTGGAGTAACCTTGGGAGAAGGAACTTTAGAAGGCCTTCCCATGGGTCATTTTGAAAAATTCAAGATGTTTTGGAAACAGACACATAGGGATAGTTGACTGTTCTTTCAGAAGTGGATTTGGACTTCTCAAAGTGCCTCAAAAGTTCCTCCAAAGTTCTGTGACGCTTCTGCAAATATATATATATATATATATATATATATATTTAAAAATTCTCTAGTCAGAATTTTCACAGAGTAGCATCGGATTCCCTCAAGACACTTGTCAAGCTCAGAAATGGTCACAAATTCAAGGCAATGTCGTCCTATGAGTTGTCATTAGAGTTATTAGGTTGGTTTTGGCTTCCAATCATGAAGGAATTTGTAATTAATGTAAGGGACAAACACTCCTAGTTTATAGCTAAAATTTAGGGAATGGTTTCTAACCTCCCTAGAAACTAGGAAATGACTCATATTTTGCATTTATGATCCATTTTGGGTGTGATTTCGACCTGATGAGGTGTCATGGTCTATATTTTATATAAGTAGACTATATTTTGTCTTTTTTGGGGTTGGATAGTCTCGTATTGTAGCGGAGCTCTTGTAATAAACTTGTGGAATGAAATCAGAGACAAATTTGTAGGAATTGTGTTGAGATACTTGTGGTATGCTTTGGAGCATCTGTGTTTCTCATGTATGTTTATCATTTTATGCTTAATATCATGTATAATTCTTCATATATGTTTATCTTGTAAGTTTGAGAGCAGAATTCATGTTTATGCATGATCTGTTTTAGACAAGATTCACCATATTATGTTTATTTTCTTCTAAATTGAATGAATTCACCTTAGTGCTCATTCAAAATCTCCTCCATTTTCATCCTATACTCAATGACTAATTAATATGGTTTCAAACTACCTATCTTTCCTCACACATTCTCTGCAGGTTCACCTTGAAGTTTAAGACCTAAAAACCTCATTTACATTCCATTCAATGAATTTTATATCGAACATTCAAAACATCAAAAAAATTCTACTTATTAAGCTTACATACCTAGCCTAAAATCATTACTTACTTAGCCATTCATTTGACTGATTAAAGTGACAAAGAGAGAGCCCTCTCTAGTCTGGGTAGGGTAGCTACTTGACCTAAAGTTTGGTCTATGGTTGCCTTTCTCCAATCCTACTATTAGCCTTGGGAAGTTGGGGAGAGTGATAACCATTAGAATGCTATAGTCACATGCATAAGCCTTAGTGGGAGCAACTGTGGTCAATATCCTCCAATTTTGTGCATGCAACTGGGGCCCAAAACCATAAATCAGAGATGCGAGCCCTAGATCCTACAATTTCACCTCATAGTGAACCTGAACCTCCACGGACAAGCCTCAAACTTGTGCGAGCCAAAAAAATATAGAAGTGTGTCTCATAATTGTGTCTAAATGAGGTAGAGGTCACTTGTATTTATAACCTTCCAATGGGTCCACTTTTCTTTAGGGCCTACCTGATCCAATATGCACATGTGTGAAGGGTCGAACTAATCTAATGTACACAAGTGGGTTCATAAATTCAAAAACCAACTTGTGCTTATCCAAATGAGGTGACATTTAGGTCTATTTTGGTCCTCTTGAAAAGATGAATTCAATGAAATCATCATCTCTGTAATTTGAGCTGTCCAAGGTGTTATTTGATCGTAGTTGCATATTTTTAAAACTCCCTCTCAACTAGGTATAATTCCACCTGTCAATATCTATCCATCGATCAATATCTCATCCTATCATCATATTCAATCTCAAGTATCTCATCATGTCGTATCATCACTGATTATCTCAATTCATCTCTTACTTAATCCTGCGTATCCCTTGATTGTCCATGCCCATATGTTGAAAATTATCGAATCTAGAAGACAAATTTTTCATTGGAGGGGAGCCTAAGCTACCACCCCCCATTCATCAGGCTACTACTCGGAATCTATGTTAGCGGGATATTACACGAAATATCGACCAACGGGCTACTACCCGAAATATCAACAGGGAGTCAGATCTATGACGCACACCATCATCAAAGAGCATATCATCAGGGAGATTATATCAAACTGGAACCACATCGAGGAGCTACTAATCAACCCAGAATATCATGGGGGAGTTACTATTCCCAAGGTCTGATGGTGGGCTTGTGAAGTGTAACCTAAACTCCTGCATTTGCATGAAAATATGATCTTACAATGGGTACTGAATCAAACTCAACATCATTCACTTGATTTGATGTTGGTTGCTGATAAGAGTTTTCCTTAAACAAAGAAATGTTTTGAACAAAGAACAATTTAGAATGATGAATCTTTTGTTGTAATTCCACTTGTTTTAGTTGTGACTCAAGCTGCAAAACATCTATCTTTTAACGTGCATCTTGAAAACATATTTAAATAAAAAAAATAATGTCTTTACTTATTTGGATTGTTCTATGAACAATAAACAATGTTAGAGTGCTTAATAACTCTAAAAAATCATCAAGTCTCGCCATTGTCTAAAAAATAAAGACTTAACAATCCTAGTGGAAGTTATAACTATAAATAAACCCTGGCTATTGAATATTTTAAAAATGAAGAATAAAAACTATGTATCAAACTATCATTGAATATATAATGTAGACATAAATTTATTGCACACTAGAAAGGAGATTAGTCATTAAAAATAATTTAGATATTGACTTTGATATTTTCACATTCCACTAGCCAATAGTTTATTTTTGGAGGCTTCTTGATGATTAAGAGGGATATTAAATTTCTCAGTATGTCACTTCCATAAATAAAAAAACTTCTGGACTGACCAATATATAAGAAAAGGAAAATTTGTTATCTGAATACCGTAGTCAACAACGCAAACACATGTCCTCATGTAACACTTAACTCATGTTCACACATTATATCGAAAATATACCATATAACACTAACAACCGCACACAATAGCCTTGAATGAAACCAAATACATAAAAAAAAACATTATATCAACATATAATAACCATCACATACCAAAAATTTAATGCACACACTTCAATGCATTTAGGACTCAACACTCAACAAAATTCCATTCAATGCATTCATAACCAACATTGCTCAATACAAAATACAAAGGTTTCAACATAGAGACCAATGCTTCATTCACCAATACAATGTCACTCTTTTCCTTTTGAACAACATTAAGGACCAATGTTATAGATTTTAGAACCAATGTTCGAATCCAAAGTGACATTACTAAGAATAGAGAGTGGATTTACAATGTGCGAAGAACAAATGTAGCTTAGTGGATTATAACTTCATTTTCTCTTGGACCATTCTAGCTTTTGCATCCTGGAAGAGCCACTCACTCAAGACAAAATTCAAGTTCACGTTGATGAAAATCTTCACCAAAGAACCAAACGCCAAGTAGATTTAGTTAGAGATGGACTAACTCATAAAATGCTAAACGATATACACAACTATTGGAGACATGCACCGGCTGTGAGAATAAAATGTATGGGTGTGCTAATGACTAATATGATAAATGTTCGCTATTAGTTGGAGGACAAAACTGGTGGGAAAATAATTTATCAAAATTATGGCACCATCATATTATACAAAGGAAGAAACTATGATCCAAAAAATAGGTTTGCTATTCCACTAATGCTATGGAAACCACATGAGCCTGCCTATCCAAGGATGATCAAGATGACTATTGATGGGTTTACAATAGAAGAGACAACATATTTGAGAAAGAGAGGATTGAAAACACCAACTTTGAAAAAACTAAAAAAAATTGTGTACTGTCATCTTGTGAGAATGGTATATGAAGAAAATTCATGCTCTCATATTATGAGATTCCTTTCACAAAGAATGGGACCATTGAAATTCACCCTAGTAGCTAATGTGAAAATGCCATTAAAACTTCATTTGGGATCTAGACTTAGGATTTGTGAGGTCGTTGACTACACTATGTGGAGAGATTATGGATATCTTTCTCCAAGATCTTTTAACAAGAGTGGGGTCGCGATGTGTTAATAGATGTGAGATTGTTGAAACAGGATCTCCTACAAAGCTATGAAACTGGTCCATTTTGTATATTTTTTATTATATTTAGTCTAACACAGGGGTTTTGGGGTGGGTCAAAGCCCCTAAAGCATTGTAAATGGGTCAAGGGTAGACCAAGAGTCTGCAAACCACGGTTTGCAGATCATTAGATGCATAGGCTAAAATAGTATAAGTAGTTGAACCTTTTTGAGTTGTAGGACAAGCTAAGAAGGATAAGAGATTGTTGCTAAGTGAAAATTGATAGATCTGGTCAGGGTTTTTGGGTAAGGACTCCTGTTGCTGTGTTTGCGGAGGGCCTCTGTCCTACTGTGTGCAGACCCTGCTGCTATGTGTGCAGGTTGGGTTTTTGGGGTTTTGTAAGTAGATTTGAAAGATTAATGAATGCGGAAGTATTGTAGCCTATCTGAATCCACTGAAGTTACTGTGATATGAATCTGTGATGTCTTGATTACTTGATATATGCTGCTGTGTTATTGGTTTAAGTTGCGAACATAATTGTGTACTTATTTATGTTGCGATCTGGGTTTTTTCTGCTTACTTCATAGAATAATATATGAAATAGCTATGTATTGTTATATGAATTCTCAATATGTTGATTTATGTGAGTAATATTATTGTTGCACATGTGGATGCGAAGGGAATCTAGGCTCTGTGATATCAGATCGAGTCACGATAAAGGTGAACGCAGCTTTGCTTGACTTACCTACCCTCTCCTAGGGTGCGGAAACCTAGTTCCAACACCCACCCATACTACTTCGGGTGAGACTTTGGCCTGCACAAGCATGCCATTTCCAAAAGGGCTAGTAGTATAGGGGTTTTTTGGCAAACCTTGAACACTCGAACTTGGGTCAGGACCCCTCGAGCTAACAAATGGTTTCGTTGCCGGGACCTGGAGCATTTTGAGAGAGGGATCGGGTAATGCCAAGGCCTCAACTGGAAGCTGAAGAGAAAGGAAATTGATGAATGGTTTGAACAGCAAGTTCAGGAAATTGCCATAAAAGAAAACTGCAGTGAGAGGTTGACCACCGAAGAGTGGAAGAATAAGTACATCTTCACAGAGATCTACGAGATATTCTTTGTAACGATTGTGATCAAGCTCTAGGAGTGGCTCGCAAGGCTGGTATAATTTCAGAAGTGTTGGAAGGACGAGCGGATCATAGAGTGGACCCCCGAACTATTCCAGCGGCTAGAAAAGACTGATAACACCATCACTCGCACAGTGGACCATTGGGTAGACAACATGTTAGGGGGATTTGTGACAGAATTTTCCATTGATCAGTTTGTCTCCTACTCTAAAGCAGAGCGAAGATTCTTCATGGGGTTCCGAGGTAAGTCCTTGAATACTTTTCCATTGCTGATCAAGATATTGTTATGCGAAAAGAGTATTCTGTGTAGCCATACTGAGTGAATGACCTCTGATTTGGACGGGAGCACAACGTGGAGTGGAAAGTACTATAGGACCAACCTAGAAGGAGATTTATTGGTCTATAGTCCAGTAAGGGAAGAAGATTCGCAGAGCCCTCCAGCCACGCCGCTTTCAAATCAGCCTAGAGGTAAGAATTCCTCGACCCCTCCGCCATCGGGAGACGACATGGCTGCTCACATGAAATTTCTGACCTTTAAAGGCGCGGGGATGAATACATGGATCAGTTCTGGTTTATCATAGGATCGATATGGACTACGCAAAACGTGGCTAGTGATGCAGTGAAAAGGGCACAACTGTCCCTTGCCTTTGAAGGAAGAGCTTTGGGATGGTACATCGGATACATCGGCCAAAACGCAAATGCGACCATTGAAGAGATTAAGAACGCCCTGAAACAAAAATTCAAGAAACCTAAGTCCTACTCCCAAATATTGGTTGATCTAAAGGATTTCAAGCAAGGACCTTCTGAATCTATGTGGGAGGCTAATCAACGACTAAAGAAGGTGATCAGAGAAGGGGGATTTCAATATGATGACATATAACAAACGAAATGGTTTATTGCTATGTTGCTTCCTCACCTGCGCATACCTATGGGGCACCAAAATTTCGAATTGTAGGAGAAGGACTTGGAAGGTGCCATGAAGTTAGAAGCTACACCTCGGGATGAGACTCAGTTGGGAATCCAACAGATCCAGGGACAACTAGAAGCGATGCATGTAGAGATCCAGAACCTGCGAAAGGAATGAGGGGAAAAGGCTAGCTCCGAAAGATGGTGCATACAATGCCGGGTGAATGGCCATACCAAGGACATGAAGAGAAAAACTGCTGGACATATGATTTGATGATTGATCAAGGAAACTTATACAGAGTACAATTAGACCCTACGTCACCAAGGACCCCCGTAGGTATAGGCGGCTCCCCATCAAGGGGCAGGGGAGGAGGACGCGGTGGAAGTGCAAGACGGGGACAAGGTCAGCTAATCTGCTATAACTATGGAGAAGCAAGACACTTTGCAAGGGACTACCCGAACCCCACTAGGAAATCCTGCCGATATTGCAGATAGCTGGACCATGTGATTGAAGATTTCCCGATCTTGATAGTGAAAATGCAGGAAAAGTAGTCGACACCTGAGCAGATTGTGCAGAGAGTTAAGGCTGAGCTGCGAAATAAAGATCCGAGTGTGAATGTGGTGACATGCATTGGGATGGACACTATGGGGCCTGAGGAGGAGGCTGTGATGGAACCTCTGATCCGTTGAGCCGCTATCAAACAAGAAGGCCTAGACCTAAAAAGGGGGAAATAAACATTTATCACAACTCGCAAGGACTTTGCTGATACAGAGGTAGCTACTTCTCGAGTGAACCTCAAGGCAGATGAGGAGGTTGAGCCCTTTTTTTAGGCATGTATGAAACTGCTGTGCAACCCAAAGGCTATGGAGAACCTTTAGGCATTAATAGATAGCTGCGTAGCACGACCCAATCTAACCCCGAAAGTCAAGGATGTGCACAAGCTATATAGGTATAAGAAACACACTGGAAGAGAAATGTGATTTTTTGCGCAGATCAGTGACTACGAAATGAGCCAAGTTATTTTGGACCTGGTGTCAGATGTGAACGTGTTACCTAAGCAGACTTGGCAACGAATGGGAGAGCCTAAGTTGGAATGGTCCACTATTCAGCTGCGCATGGAAAATTAGCAGAAAATCATCCCGCTAGGAAGGTTGTCTAAAATTACAGTGGGTATCGCAGGAGTAAAAGCCCGAGCTGAATTTAAAGTGATAGAAATTGTAGAAGATGTAGACCCCTACCCTGTGCTCTTGGGATTGGACTGGGCCATAGATATGGGTGGTATAATCAACCTCAAAAAGAGAAGCATGGTGTTTGAGAATAACGACACAAGGGTGATAGTACCATTAGATCCTATAGAAGGTGAACGATATACAGAGCTGGTGCGCGATGAAGAGGAGGTGAATCACATTTACAAGTTGGCTGCGTGAGACGAAGATTGGATCAACCCCACGGCGGAAGGAGTACTCTGCTGGGAAAATAATAGTGAATGCTTCTCTAACTCTGACGGAGAGATGGAGAATTGGAAAAATCAGTTGCATGATGTCTCAATGCTGCGATGTCTTCGAGTCACACGGGACTTCCGCTACATTTCCTCAGAGGTAAGAGACCTACCCTACTTTGACGGTTCTGGCAGCATTAAGGAATTTTTGCGAGTGTTCGAAGTAGAGGTTCCCAAGGGAAGAAGGCTACAAGCCCTTAAGCTAGCCATGCGTGGAATACCTGCACACTGGTGGGAGATGCATGGGGAAGCATTCTAGGCTTGGGAGGAATGTCAGGATATGATGATCCTGCAATTTGAAGCCCCAACCAATGTTCGGGTCAAGCCATTCCTTGGATCAGGAGATCCCCATAAATATCTGGTTACATGGAAGGACACCTGTCAGAAAAATATGTCTTTGGTTGAGAAGTACCTTATGAACAAGTCTGTGTTGGGGGAGGATGCTTAGAAGACCCAAGTAGTTGACCCAAGCATAGCAGGAATGTTGAGTGCACCGGAGATGCGAAAACTAGCCGTTGGCACTCTAACAACTGACAGGGAGCAGAAGTTACCATTGAAAGGCACGGCCCCCTGGAAATTAATGAGGTGGATATTGGGGGATTTTGACCGTTTATTAGATGGTAAGTTCCAGGTGAATTTTACCCTACCGTTGAGTGACCACAAGCGCTATAATAAGGACAGGGTAGCGCAGATAAGAAACCCGCCTCCCTTGCATAGACTGTAATTCTCACCTTTGTCTCATGCAAACTTGAGCTCTGCGATTCTCCTGGTCTTCCCTATCCCTTTCATGTCTGATCAGCCCAATCCTTCTAACATTAGCCATCCAGAGCTGGGATTCTTTTTCCGCGCTAGAATGACGGCCACGAACC
The DNA here is from genome assembly GCA_034641835.2 of Pinus albicaulis. Classification (NCBI taxonomy): domain Eukaryota; kingdom Viridiplantae; phylum Streptophyta; class Pinopsida; order Pinales; family Pinaceae; genus Pinus; species Pinus albicaulis. The sequence continues at coordinate 637,471,948 of CM076583.1, read as the reverse complement.
CTGCTGAACCTTCAGTACCAATAGAGCTAGAAAGTGAGGACGTAGTGGATATTGGGGCTGAGAATGAAGAAGTGCTCTCCATGCCAGTCACAAAGAAGGGAAAATAGAAAGCATACGGCTTGGGGAAGCCCCCGAAAGTTGCAAAGTGGGCTACAGGAATACCTAGGACTTCCCTAAGGCATGCTAAATCCCCACGAACACCACTTCAGGATCAGGATGCATAGGAAGAAGCCCTGCCCGCCAATTCGATCAATTCGTTGCCCCCCTTCATCCGCCTGCGCCGGCCTTCCACGTGCATGCCCAAAAACTTGGATGGTTTGATCACCTACCTGCAAACACCGCTAACCCCGGGTGAAGTCCCGGTCATTGGTGACCCTTGCGTACGGCTCCACGAAGTTAAATTCGATGATCACGTCTTGGTGAATTATGAAGCCTTCCCAGAGCTGGCCCCCACACTATACTTTGACACAATTTATGCGAATGATGGGGTCACTGTCATTGCTCAGTGCTGGGTATGTGGATTTTTCAGATCTGGGCTCTTGAATTTGCTGCGGATGCCCCATTTTGGCCATTACAATGTCACGGACCGGCTGGCCGGAAAGTTGCTCACCTTGATTCACGAGGGTTGCTTATGGATTCAGGACCAAGTCCCCATTGATGTTGCGCTAATTCACTGGATTACGGGCCTTACCAGGAAAGGTCCGCAACCTCTGGAATGGGTGGGCAAGAAATATGAAGGCGAGACTGCTGAATATGTGCACCAAAAGTACAAGGTGGAGCGAAATACCCGGGGCTTTATCATCAAATCCATCAGCGACTGTGCTACGCAGATGGGTACCATGCTATTAGCATGTAAGCTAATGCAGAAGTGCTAGGTCACAACTATCCTTGCCTATGTCATTCGATTAGCAAGCCAGAGTACGAAGGGGGTCTGCCTTAATTGGGCTCAATATTTGTGTGATGAATTCTGACCAACGTCTGCGAATCTCAGGAACAAGGAAAGGCCATTTGCTATTCTTGGATACTGCTCCTTATAGCACAGGCTCTATGGGAGGCCCCTGAGGAGTCGGTCCTCCCCAAGCTCACTCCAGAAATGTGTGAAGGGGCTCGCTTCGCCCATCTATGGGACTCCAAGGACGCACAACGCGTGAAAGATAAACAATTTTTCTGGGTCCTATTCCAGAGTAGCTTGGTCGCAGCCATCAACTCTTGACCACGATTGTCCCCAATAGTGTACAACAGGTACAAAATTATTGCAACATTCCAAGTTACGATGAACCACATACAGATCCGCGATATCAAGAATAAAACCTGGACATCCCTCCCGTATATGGTAGCAGATGAGGACATTGACCGGGTGGTCAAACTATGGCCTCCTGCTTGGAAAATAGGCTTCAAAACCCCCACCAAGGAGACTACAGGACCAAGCAAGCAAGGCTCAGACATAGCCACGACGAAGCACACGTCGTCAAATACCACCAGGGTTGAAATCTAGGTAGATCCGCCACCAGCAATAAACCTCGGAGGAACAAAGCAAACAGACGAGCCTGACAAGAGGCCCTAAAAGAAGCGTCGCATGAAACAGGGAGAATACGATGCGATGGTCAATTTGACCGATGGGGACCTCGAACAAATAGTGGAAGCCATCACAATGGCCACAGAAGATAAGTGGGTAGCCCTGGAGGAACACCAGAAGGCTACCATTGACACCCTCCAGGTTGAGCTCTGCACCCTATAATTAAAGACAGACACACTACAGGCTAGCATGACTCAGGTATAGCCTCCCTTGGTACCCAACCATATAGTGCTCACCACAAAGGAAATTCATCTCTGCGCTATACCTAGCGCTCCCCTTATGATCAGTCCAGCAGTCCAACTCCATACAAACGCAGGGGTGCAGTTGAATCTGGCCACGCTGACCCACGATGCATTACAGGGCCTCCACACCGCTATCTTCTAGGATATTTGCCATCGGGACAAGCAGGTGCACCAACAACTAGGGGTAGCTGAGTAGACCACCGCGCAGCAGAACGCCGAAGTGCTCCGGGCTATCACGCAGAAAGTGGAGCTCGAAACATTAATCCACTAGCTCTGAACGGAGGTTACAGAGGAGATCTTGGCCGCAGCAACCACTCGGGCTAAAATTGAAGGGTTGGTTGCAGCATTGAAGGCGTCTAGGATTGAGATGCAGGTCGTGAAGACACAGCCGAAGCAGCAAATCACCGACTTACAGGCCAAGTTGCAGCCCGAAACACCTCTGGAGGTACAAGCCCAATGCACTGTGCTAGTAACTGAGGCCACTAACACCATTATAGGTCAAATTTATCAGGGTGCCTAAGATGCCATGCAACTTTGGACCAAGATCCAGTGCGATCCAGTCCTCCAGAGAATCAATCAGGATTTGCGGCAGAAGGAAGAAGCTTTCGATCAGGTCGAAGCTACATTGCCCTCTTTAGTCCCTGCTCAGTGTCTGGCACGCTTAAAGACTAGCAACACGCTCCAGGATGAGATTGAGGAACTTCGGCGCAAGAAGCATGCCATCGCGGAATGATTGAAGCCTTGGGCTGACACAACCCTCCAACTATCACAGGATATTGATGTTGCAGTCAAGCGACTAAATTAGACATTGGAAAGTGTCACCGCGTTGACCGAAGGACTGACATCCTAGAAGCTCGTGGATATTGCACAAAGTGCTGCTGCTCAGAGCCAAGAAGTACTACCCTTGCTGATCGCCGCCATCAACACATTACGCGCACAGGTGGAGACCCCACCATCGCAATGACTCGATATGAGTCACAAGATTGTGTTGGGGGATTGTTGGAACAGGGTCTCCTACAAAGCTGTGAAACTAGTTCATTTTGTATATTTTGATTATATTTAGTCTAACGCAGGGGATTTGGGGTGGGTCAAAGCCCCTAAAGTATTGTAAATGGGTCAAGGGTAGACCAAGAGTCCGCAAACCATGGTTTGCGGATCATTGGATGCATAGGCTAAAATAGTATAAGTAGTTGAACCTTTTTGAGTGGTAGGACAAGCTAAAAAGGATAAGAGATTGCTGCTAAGTGAAAATCGATAGATCTGGTCAGGGTTTTTGGGTAAGGACTCTTGCTGCTGTGTGCGCGAAGGGCCTTTATCTTGTTGTGTGCAGACCCTGCTACTGTGTGCACATGTTGGGTTTTTGAGGTTTTGTAAGTAGATCTGAAAGATTAATGAATGCAGAAGAATTGTAGCCTATCTGAATCCACTGAAGTTACTATGATAAGAATCTGTGACATCTTGGTTACTTGATATATGCTGTTGTGTTATTGGTTTAAGTTCCGAACATACTTGTGTACTTATTTATGATGCGATTTGGGTTTGTTCTACTTACTTCATACAAGAATATCTGAAATAGCTGTGTATTGTTATATGAATTCTCGATCTGTTTATTTCTATGACTAATATTATTTTTGTGCACGTGGATGCGAAGGGAATCTAGGCTCTGTGATATCGGATTGAGTCACGATAAAGGTGAATGCAGCTATTCTTGACTTACCTACCCTCTCCCAGGGTGCGGAAACCTGGTTCCAGCACCCGCCCATACTACTTCAGGTGAGACTTTGGCCTGCACAAGCAGGCCATTAACGAAAGGGCCAGTAGTATAGGGGTTTGTTGGCAAACCTTGAACATCCGAACTTGGGTCAGGACCCCTCGAGCCAACATAGATGAATGGGACAAGATCAGATGAAATGACTTGGAGGATAGTGACCAGGGTGAGACGAGAAAACATTATGCAAAAACACGTTATTTTTGGAGCTTGACCAGAGAAATCATAGACCAAGAGACAGGCTTGTACACTGATATCCAAGGACTAGCTTGTTTGAATTCACAAACCTTAGTATTGGGATAAAACACTTTTTTTTTACTACTAGAAAAAATCCAAGATGGTACTAAACCCTGCCTACAAGCTCTAGCTACCTTCTTGTCAGATACTTGCTAAAAACCTCGTTATTTCATTTCATAGGACAAAAAATAAAGGCTCGCATGGGTTAACCACCATACGGGTATGAAGAAATGAAACAATAAGTGCAGAAATGTTAGAACAATTTATTTTCAAAGGATATTTAGGTATTGAATGTCAAGTAAGAAACAATGTGTTAGGGATGGAAGGAGAGGTCGTTGGAGGAAGGCCACAAAACTAATGGCACAAATAAGATTGAGCAGGTTAGGAACCCACTAGCTCTGATACCATGTTAAACACATACATGGAATACACAGGATATGAAGGATAATAGCGTTACACAACAATTTTTCACTGACCCTGCAATCCCTCGCCTCGCATATTGGAGGATCTTTCCCGTGACCTATGAGCAGTGTCATCCTTTGCAAGCACCTTCCCTACATCCTTCTATACAAGAACATCATTTCTCCTGCAGAATACTTTCTCAAAAATCCCATAAAAATCCATGTTTTGGCATTGGCGCGGGTAGCCAGTTCACCCCTCGTGCCAATGTGGAGAAATTACACTAGAGGCCGCATCAACTAGCGCTCTGTCCCTGTGTTGTACCCACGCCAACCTTTTTGGGAACGTTTTTTAATAAACGAGAGGTGGAATTTTCCTTCAACCACCTCTAGGATGAGTCACAGGAAGTGGTTAACTGGCTAAACCACAGATCTCTCTCTTTAGGCAGTATTTTCCTACTCTTATGGGACACTCCTAAAAGATAGGTCTCCCTTCCATGATAATAGGGATCCTAACCTCTCCCTCTCCCCCTATATAAATGAGCTTTCTCCCATCATGAAAGCTAGCTGAACAAGAGGATTATGTAGCTGAAGTGCTGAGCTTGGAGAACTAAGCCATAGTTGAATAACTGAGAAGGTAGATCAAGAAGGAAGTCCATCGAGAGGTCCCTTATCTCGTTCGAATTCCCCGACGAGCTTTGAGACGTGCTTCGCTCGAGCCCCGCTGGAGGAGACTGCAACGTCAGAGCATGGTTGTATCTCTTCTTTCTACCTTAATATAAGTGACTATTTTCTGGTTCCCGTCTTGTGCTTCATTTGTGTTAAATGCAATATGCTAGTATTCTCTGACTGATTAGTATATGTTGAATGGAATTAGTATATGGTATGTGGTTGTCATTTTCTGATCTCTGTGCATGTGTCCAAGCATGATAGGAAGAAGGATTGTGACTTGTCTTCGATCAGGAGCGAACGAATCTCATCATCACTACAGGCATCAACGATAGCGTTGGACCACAGGTAGGCCATTTTATCGTATCCTTTTCCATTTAAGTATCTAGGAACCTACACTCTAGCATGATTCCTTGTTTCTAGACCCACCCTAGGGCTAGTGGGATCGCCTCTATCCGTAGAGGGGATTTACTTGAGTAACAATTTGGAGACTCCACTGGGGATCAGTGCGAGTTTGTATTTCATCTATTATATCTTATTCTTAGTCTTTGATTGCTTAGCTTGCCTTTTCTGGTTGTTTTGCTGAGTCTTAGACCCCTGTTCAACCCTAGAGGATCAGATCTAACCTTTGGTTTTCCAAAATTTTCATCTTTTCAAGGTTGGCTTGATTGGCGCAGTTTCCAGCTTGACAGTCGCGCCCACTAGTGCGAGTTGCCAGTTCATCACCCGCGCCATCCCCTGTTTGGCACGGATTACAACCAAACAGTCGCGCTAAATCCTGTAGGTGCTAGGGTTTGCCCTGTTTTGGAGTTTTTGGTCCATCCTGGTGTCTCTGGGTGTTTTCTTGGCTTGATTTGAATGCTCTGGCTTTGCTTATGACTGTGATTAGCCTTCATCCTTCGGTTGTTTGTCCATTTCCTTCAACATCATAGCTTTAGGGCTTTCTAGTGCTTTGATGTGCTGAGCCTCCCGTAGGAGTTTGGGTCTCTTCTTTCGCGGTCACCTTAATTATTTTCTTGATTGATTTAAGCTTCTTGGATCCATTTCGAGTGGTTGCTTTTGGTGAAATGAGCCTTGAGTGAGTCTTGTCTCTTTCATTCAGTTTTGCTTCCTGTTTCTCCAAGCATAGCTCACATTGCTTGTATGGGTCTATTTTTACATCTCTCTTCGATTTGGGAGATTGTGACATTGGTTTGAGTCTTTGTTTTGTTTGCTTGTGAGTTGATTGAATTCATTTTGCTTCGAATCTTGCATTTTCATTCTCAAACTAGTGTGAAGATTTGTTTTTCATGTTATTTAGTGCACTCGCTCTATTACATTGAAAAAACCAAAAACATATTTTGTTTGCATTCTTGTTTGCATCATGAAATTGAAAAATCTTTCGCATAACTAGCATTTGGCATTCTAGGAGATATTTCTCTTTTTTCATTAGTTTGAATCAGGCATTGTCGTGGATTTTTTCGCATGTTTTATTGTCGCTATCACTTGAAAACCTCTAACTTTCTCGTAGATAGCTCTTCATTGAACAAAATGATATTTTATGGCATGTGTCTTGCATTCAGGGATTTGTGAGATTCAAAATTCGGTAGGACCTTGGAATTTAAACATAAATACAAGATCAACTTAAAATTTATTCAATTAACCTAAGGCAACATTGAAACTTAACGAAACATTTAGTGGTCTAAGTTAGAGACGTGTTCCGACATCTTTAAGCCTAACAGCTGTCGCTTGCCATCTGGCTTCAGACAGCGCTAGTACGGACTTGAATTCCCTGTACTGTCAAGTATATAAAGGGAGACCCCTCTAGGTTACAATCCTTTTATCCATAGGAGGCTGAGTCTGCCGCCTTGTGACCGTGATACATTGAACACAACATTTGGGGAGACTACCTGCACGTACGTCAAGTCCTTGGTTGATTTCTCTTTCATTTTGTAACCAAGGTGTATATGGCAGTTCACGGGAACTTGGTACACCCTTTTACCTAGACTACCTGAGTAGTCATTTTTGATCTTTATTGACTCCATAAATTTGAAAATATCATTGAGCACTTGTCCTTTCGAGCTCGTTTAAAACTGAAAGAGACTAGAGTCATCTTTGACTATTTCTTGACTCTTAAAACATGAAATAGCAATGTTTAGTTTCAATGTGGTAAAATAAACTACCTACGATTACACGCCCATTAAAGTTTGATTACTCGGGCTGTCTTTGTTTGTTCCAAGAGTCCTCTTTTTGGTCTTTTTCCCTCTTTTTGTGTGCTATAGTCACAGTGGTGGAACCATCAGTTTCGTCTACTGGTAGTCCTTTTTCAGACAATTCATTTGAAACTTCTCAGATCTTTGGGTTTGCTGAGCTTCAACAACCTGTCATCCTGTCAGAGCACCCCTTTGGAGAACCAGTTGAATTTAATTGGCCTCTTTCGAACGCTTGGTTTGGATTTGGGGTTGGGGAACATTTTCCCCCTCTTACATTAGGATCGCTATTTTTGGCTGCTATTATACCTCCAAGCCCCCGTACTCTTTTGCAAGATCTTACGGTGGATTTAGAAATGGATTCGTCTGATCCTAATGGCACCGAGGGTATTCTAGTTTCTGATGAAGGATACCAACTCTTCCCCGAAGATGTCCTTCAAGAGCATGTTCCATCTTCACCGCTGGTGTCGCTTCTAGCCGGATATAGGTCTTTAGGTCAGATTATAGCCAGTATTTCCTCCATGGTAGCATCTACCCCGCCAAGGGGTTCGGTTCTTCTGTCATTAGGGATGTCGCCGATGACACTTGTCTCATCGTCGACACCCTTTGTTACATCTGTTCCCAGTAGGCCTACTGTCTGTGTGGCTACTTCAACACCGGTTGTCACTATTTAGTCGTCAGTCGTTTCCACTTTGGTAGAGACTTCAATTTCCATGGAAATCCCTGATGGCCTTTCGTTTGAGGAGTATCGGCTAGATGTTCAGCAGCAGAGCTCCCAGACTTATCAGTCCCCTCAGGATCCATATTGATCTTACTTTTCTCATTATGGGGCGAATGGTACCCCGATTTATTCACTTCTGTTTCAGCATGACGAGCATGGAAACCCTGTCTATTTGCCTGCTCCTAAGGCTTATCAATTTCTTTTCGGTTTTATACCTACCTTGCCTATGCAACCCTCGGTTCAACAAGGATATGCTTATGACCAACAAGGGCAACCATTCCAGGGACAACCTTCGGTGCAGCAAGGGTATGCGTACGACCCACAAGGGCAACCCTTACAGGGCCAAACTTCGGTCCAACAGGGATTGTTTTATGGCTCACAAGGGCAGCCTTACAATCCTCTAGGTCGACCTTTACAAACTTAGCCTGTGATCCCACCTGGGCAGCCTCAGGCGCCAGTTGGGCCATCTGGGTATCAACCTGGACCTTCATATGGCCCTGGGGGGCAGATTCATCTATCTCAACCTATGATGCAACCTCAACAGCCATATCCTTCGATCGGTCCAAACATTGCACAGCTAGGATCATCCTATGGTCCTGCTCCAGGTCAACCTGGATATTAGGTACAACCTGGTCCACCTCAGCCATCAGGCCAACCTGCTCAGCAGGGGAAACCTGGTAGCCCTCATCTGTCAGGTCAACCTATTCAGCCGGGTCAACCTGCACAACCCGTTTACCCTGCTCAGCCTCCGCTCTACTCTATGTCGTAGCCAAATCAACCGTTACACCCAACGTATCCAGCTCAGCAAGGACCCACTTATCATCAGCCTGTTCGACCCCAAGGCAGTTATTTTCCTCAAGGTCAATATCGGCCGGCTTACAACCCGCCTCGAGGTCCTCCTTAGAACCCTCAACTGCTAGGCTATACTTATACTCTGCAGCAAAATCTGTATGCTTCTCAATCGGGACCCATGTATACTTAGAATCAGTATCCTAGTTTTCAACCCCCGTACCCTGGTTCTCTGCCGCCATATCAACCGAATTATTCGGATTATACCCCTTATGGTCTGAATCCTTCGGGACAGAACTAGTGGGGGTAGAGTTATACTCAACTGGGGTAGAGTATGGGTATAGGTCCTTATCGAGGGCCTACTATGCCTTTTAATCCATAGTTACCTTTCCTCTCCATGTTGGAGTTACCAGATGTGTCTAAATTGAAAAATGATCCCATTATTCATAATCCTTTTTTGCCTCCGGTTCCGACCAAGGTTCCTAGTGATGGCCCCAAGTTTGAGGGAAAATCTAGAGAAGACCCCCAAGCACATGTCATGACATATCATTTATGGTGTTCTTCAAATTCTTGGGTGGACGACTCTGTTTGACTCCGTCTTTTTCAGCGCACTCTCACCGGGGCTGCTGCTAAGTGGTATATTTAATTACCTCGTGGAATTTTTCAAGATTTCAACACTCTTGATATGGCATTCCTGACTCATTTCTAGTTGTCGGTTCGTTAGGAATCCGGGACGCATCTCCTCACATCATTGAAACAGGACCAAGCTACCCATATCTCGGACCATATTCATGAATGGAGACGACATCGTCGCCTGATCAAGTTTGAAATTCCTGATAAGTTGCTCACTCATTGGTTCACTACTTCTTTTGTCAACCAGATTGCAAAAGATATTTCCATGGGGGCATGTGTGACTGAGGAAAAATCCATCGCTCATGCCCAGTACCTTGATCTAGAGTACTCTCAATCGAGAAATTTGTAAGACATCTTGACTGAAGTTCCATGTCCTAGGACCTCTAAAGCGCCGACCACCCCATCAGTTGATAGCGTTATTGGTTTTGTATCTCATACTTCACGCAAGTCTTCTAATGGGAAGCAGAAATCAAATTCTCCCAATAATTCTGCTCCTCAGGCTACTCCAGATTCTGGTAAAAACTCGGAGGTCAACGCCGTCCAGGCTAATCCTGCAGACAAGACTTCCAAGGGAAGGAAGAAGGGAAAAGGCAAAGCCAAATCTGATGCCCCAAAACCATAATCGTCTAAACCTCGTGCTGATGATGGTTCATAGCGAAAACCGAAGTACCCCTGCCTGATTTGTATGAGGACCACTACACTAAAGATTGTCCTAGACGATCCAAAGTTAGTAAACTTCTTAAGGGCGCTAAGGGAACTCCGACAGTTCTTAAAGAACCTTTTCCATCTCAGCAGACCCAGATGGTCGAGCAACCTCCGCCATCTGCACTGTTTGGTTCTTAGGTATTCATGATGAACGATTCTGCACCTGTTTCCATTGCTATTCGGTCGAAGGATTATTCCAGATCATGCCAGGAAGCCAGGAAGGAAGTCATTGATGGCCCTCCTCCCCCACCTACCTCTGGTCCTCTTGAGATTGAAAGGCCTAGTGCTGAATCCGTTGTACGACCACCTTCCAAAGGTGTTCTCCGAAAGTCTTATTATAATTCGAATGCCCATGCTTCTCAACATTACAGTATTGTTGAGGATTTAGCACAGGCGCCTTCTGCGACGTCCACGTTAGAAGTGCTTCAGAGTTGTCCGTCTCAACGGAAAGCTTTACTATCTGTGATCGACAGGATTGATCTTGCTGATTCTAGCCTTATCACCTTTTATTTAAAGAATTTCGTTCCCCGAATTCCACACTAGATTTCGCTTGTTATACAAGTCGGTATTAATGGTCTCAATATTCACAAAGCTGTTGTGGACGAAGGTGCATCTACCTGCGTCATGTCATATTCTTGCTGGAAGGCCATTAGATCTCCAACTCTGACTTCATCACCCAATTCCCTTGAGGAATTTTATGGAAGGGAATCAAAACCTTTGGGTGTTCTCGCTAGCTTTCCAATCACATTGCAAGGAAATACGGTCAACGTTGAAGTAGAATTCGTTGATGCCAAACTCAACTACAATCTTCTATTCGGTCACAGTTGGACTCACGCTATGCTGTGCATTCTGTCCACCCTCTTTCGACTTCTAAATTTTCCTCATGAGGGAAAGATTATTACTGTTGATTAGTTGTCATTATTTACCTCATCTTCCGAGAACAACATGCCATACATGGATCAAATTCCTAATCCCCCTGACAGTATAGGACTGGGTCTTTTCTAAGATCCCACTCTCATGGGTATTTTCCCCCTTCCACCACCAAATACCATTCAAGTCAATATGATCTCTCGGTCAGATGACCCTTGGATCATCCCTTCACCTGAACAGGTTGATTCGTTTGGAGATTCGATCCCGCTTAGTCCAATCGAGATTAATTATTGTGAGCTTACAACTGCATCTGGTTCTCCCCCTCCTGAAGCTGCTCCTTTGATCATGTATCTTGACGTGTATTCTCAATTCCCCTGGCTCGGTGATGCGGATTCGCTGGATCCTTTGAAGGAAGTGTTTCCGTCCGACGAGGCTATCATGGAAACTATGTCCCTCAAAGATATACCATGGAGTGATGGGCATCATCGTTCCTCGTTTATGCCTTGCTTAGGGGCAATGTCTAACTGTCTAGAGCACTTTGCGTCTCAAGTTCCTTCTCTGCCACTTCAAACACCTATTTTGACTCATGAAGTCTTTGTGGAAGGTAACTTGGGGAACATTACTCAAACGATGGCTATCTACATCTCTGTCAAACCAGGGATTGTCGATAACATCCATGTGGGAGTCACTTGCTCTTCCAAGGAAGTCCAAGTGTACACTAGTCTCTTTCGTGAATTCCAAGATGTTTTTGCCTAGTCTTACAAAGAGATGCCTGGAGTTGACCCCAGTATTGTGGTGCACGAGATTCCCACCTACCCAGGTGCGAAGCCTGTTCGCCAATGTCTTCGTCCCATGCATCCTCGGAAAGCCACCACCATCAAAGCCAAAGTTGAAAAACTTATTAAAGCGGGTTTCATTTATCCAATTCCCCTGACTGAATGGGTTTCTAATATTGTTCCTGTGGATAAGAAGTAGGGCGCAATTTGTGTTTGTGTTGATTATCGCGATATCAACCGGGCCTGTCCTAAGGATAACTATCCCACCCCGTTTATTGATCAGATCATTGACAATTGTGCGGGGAGTGAAATCTTCTTCCTTATGGACGATTTTTCTGGCTATAACTAGATTAACATTCTCCTGTCGGATCAACACAAGACCTCTTTTATTTTTCCATGGGGAACATTCGCATACAAGAAACTCCCTTTCGGCTTGAATAATGCTGGGGCTACGTTCCAACGCGCAATGTCTTATGCCTTCCATGATATTCGGCATATTGTCCAACCATACTTGGATGACCTTCCAGCTCATTCAGCTGGAGAAAATACCACCTGGAACATCTCCGTCAAATATTTCTTCATTGTAGACACTACAATATTAGGCTCAATCGACATAAATGTGTCTTCTGCATCAACTCCGGTAGACTTTTAGGGTTTATTGTATCTAAAGATGAAATTTTCCTTGACCCTCTTAAGGTTAAGGCTATTATTAATCTCCCCTCCCTGTCCTTGCTATATCAGCTCCAGAGTGTCCAAGGGAAAGCCGATTTCCTACGTCATTTCATCTCAAACTACGCCGAAGTAGCCAAAGGATTTACATGACTTTTAAAGAAGGACATCTCTTTCTGTTGGGATGAGATTTCTCAACAGTATTTTGATAGACTTAAGACGTTGCTTGTCAACGCTCCTCTATTACGTCCTCCGAATTACCATCGTGATTTCACCCTCTCCCTAGCTTCCGCTTTCAGCACGATCGTCATGGTTTTAGTTCAAGACGATGATGATGGTAACGAGCATGTCATTTACTACTTGTCTCAGAACCTTCTCGACCCTAAAACATGTTACACACATGTCGAGAAGTTAGCCCTGGCTGCGGTCTAGGCCGTCCAGCGTTTTCGTCATTATGTCCTTTTACGCATGGTGAACGTGATTTCTGATTGTAACCCCATGACTTACATTCTATCTCGGTAGTTGCTGGGGGGAAAATACTCGAAGTGGATTGTTATCCTCCAAGAATTTGATTTGGAGTTCACTACCGCCAAATTGAAGAAATCACTTGTTTTCACACATTTGATTTGTTCTCTCCCCACCGACTCTACTCCTTCTTCCGAGGATCAGATCCCGAATGAGAATCTTTTCCTGATCAACACCCTCGATTTGTGGTACGGTGATATCAACGTGTACCTCCAAATGTCTACTTTCAGGTCTAAGCTAACGAAAGATGCCCGACGCCGCATTCAACATCAATCGAAACCTTATCATATTGTTGGAGATACCCTTTATCGTATCAAAGTCGATTCTATACTCCGCTGATGCCTGACCCTCGAGGAAGCGGAGAAGGTTTTAAATGACTGCCACAGTGGCGCTTGTGGTGGTCACATGTCTGGTTATGCCGCTGCACAGAAGATCCTTCGTGCTGGCTATTTCTGGTCGTCCATTTTTAAAGATTGCATTGTTGCAATACGTAAATGCCATGCATGCTAGATTTATCAACGCAAGATGCATGCGCCGCCTGTTCCTGTACATCCTATCATTACCGTTGGTCCTTTTGCCAAATGGGGCATAGATTTTATGACGTTTAACCCTCATTCGGCTGGGGGGCATGCCTATATTATCGTCGCCATCGATTATTTTCGAAATGGGCCGAAGCAATGCCTACACTAGCTGCGGATGGTAAGACAGTGGCACAGTTCATATTAACATTATTTCTCAGTTTGGTGTCCCTCAAGCCATCTTTACCGATCATGGCTCTCATTTTTGGGATTATATGATGGCGGACCTGACGTCTAAGTTGGGTCTGCGTCATGACAGATCAACGCCTTACTATCCTCAAGCTAATGGCCAAGTTGAAGCCGTAAACCAAGTCCTTGTTATGATGCTTCAACGAAAAATCAGGATCCACAAATCAAACTGGCATCTCATGTTGTTTTCATCTCTATGGGCTTACTAAACGTCAATAAAAAGTGCAACCGGATTTACCCCATTCCAGTTGGTATACGGTCTGGAAGCCACACTTCCGATTGAATATGAAATCCCTTCATTTAAATTAGATGTGGAATTACTTCTTGATACTTCACTTGAAGAAGAACGTCTCCTCTACTTAGAGATATTGGACGAAACTCATCGCTTAGCTGCCTTGGTCATCAAAACACAAAAAAAGCGAGTCAAAGCCCATTTTTACCAAATATTTTCTCCTCGTTCTTTTGTCGAGGGCGATCTCGTTCTCTTATACGACCAAGCTCATGACAAGCTGGCTGCAGGAAAATTCCAACCCATGTGGCATGGGCCCTACATCGTCAAACACATGTTACATAATGGGGCTTATGAGCTAATTGATTATGAAGGTTGTCCTTTATCGCAACCTAGAAATGGATTGTACTTGAAAAAATATTATGCTTGAGTCATTCACGCGTGATATGTGTACATAAGTGATTGTGTTCATTTTGTGTGCATGCTTTGGTTTGATGTGTGTTGTGAGATTTTTTCTGCTTATTGGGTCTTGTTTGCTATGCATATGTCTATTTCCCCTTATGTCGGTTTCGCGGATGATGCTTCCCGCAGTACCATGAACTTTTCTTCAATAGCCTGGGTAGTTTATGATCCTGTTGGTGAGTTGATTAACTTACAAGGTATTTGTCTGGGACCAGCTACAAACAATGTCGCTGAATATAGTACAGTTTTGGAACTATTAACCGAGGCAGTCAACCTCGGCATACACACATTGCTTGTAAAGTTAGATTCACAACTTGTTGTTCTTCAACTGAACGGTCATTATTTGGTTCAAAAACCATGCATTTTAAGATTGTAATTGCGTATTCGTTTACTTGAATGACATTTTGATTTCATTAATTATCAACATATACCAAGATGAATGAATAGATTAACAGATGCAATAGCTAATATTGTGCTAGATAAACATTTGCGCAATTTATAAAAACATCATCATATGTACATAGACCCATGTAGAAAATAGATGTATATATATATATATATATATATATATATATATATATATATCATTTGTTTACAAGCCATGTGCATCATAAAACCCAAAAAAAATAATATATGTTTGTTTTAGTTACATCATGAGACAACATGTCTCTCAAAAAATATGCAGAAATAAAGCCTAAGTGCCTAGTCGGTGTGGTGCTCATGATAGCATGTCACCTCCCGTACCAGTTGCCTCAGAAAATGGTGGATACGACTTGGCACTCCTATAGTGTGCCTCTGGTAGGCTCGGGGTAAATCATCCAAACATGCATAATCTGGGACCCCACGGGCGATTCCCTCTAGGTTCTGCACTAACTTCTCGTCAATTCCCTCACCCTGAGGATCAAAGTCATGAGGAGTCTGCCTCGCTATTGGAGACCTTCCTACGGGATGCTCTAGGCCAACATCTGCATACATATAAGGTTAACTGTCAGAACATGCATATATACTAAAAAAAGTTCATAAACTCATGAAAATAAAAAATGAGTCTTACCAAGTTCTTCGTCCCAGTCCTCTCCCTCCGAGAGTGGAAGGTCTGAGTTTTCGGTAAAGTCTGTGCCGACGTAGGGCCAATCCTCCACGACAATCAACTGTCGTCAGAGCCAATAAAAAATCTCTGGCCTCCAAGACATCTGTTGGCCACCCCCTGGTCGGGCCATCCGTGGCTCTCTCAGTGGTGGCTCCGGGACTATAGCCTCCTGACACTGAAAAATAGGTAATCGTTCCAGGAAGAACGATACCAGAATCGACCCATACCCAAACTGCTTTAGTTTGGTCTTCTTGCATTTTGTGAGCTGCCATTTGATGTTCATGGTTACGCCCTTAGCCCAGTTGAATATGGACGGGCTCATACACTCTGAAGCAAGAAGTAATTGCATCTTCGTGGCCTCATGCAGTGCCTGCGATCCTGCAACTCGCGTAATAGTGTGTATCACTACTCTCAGTGCTAGATCAGGGATGGTTTGGATGTCCACTTTACCACTCCCTGTTCCTTTTCGTGCCCATGGGCACACCCTATTCATGGCCATTGTCATGCTTTCCCCAGAAGGCCTGGTACCAGTCAGAATAGGGACTGCACCCCTGTGTGACAGTCTAGTGATGAAATATACATCTGATACTTCGAGCTCAAGATCTTGGTCCCGAAGTATGAACTTCTCCTGATCTTTGTCCCAAATGCTGATGAGATACTGTAGCAATTTGGGCTGAGCTTGGAGACATGGCATCAGGAAGAAATTTTTGAGCCCACAATTCCTGAGGGCATTCATGCATTGATTGTTTTCCATTGATTTTTCATCCTTTGCACTATGTTCTCTCTCCTTCCACTCGATTACCATATTTTTCGCTTAGTACCTACATCAATTGATCATAGGAACATTGTAAGCCCCCTTGGGTATTCAAATTTACATTCTATTCGTTGCATTTTTTAAATTTGATGCGGATTTTGAGTTGCGCGGTTGGCGTGACTGTTTGGCTAACAGTCGCGCCACCTGGCGCGACCCCTGTGTAAAACAGGGCCAATTGGCGCGAGTCCATGCTTGAAACCTGCACCAACCGTGGAGCCCTAGATTTTTCCAATCCTCCCCTAAGGGATCTCAAATAACAATAAAATGAAATAAAATATAACTTAAAAGATGGCAAAAGAGGTCGTCTCTTACCTGAAATAGATGGAGTTCGGATTGGTCCACTGGATTGTTCACAATCATCGCCTGAAGATTGCAAGAGAAATGGGTCATTGTTGCTCTGAAAAGAGGTAAAAGTGAAAAGTAAATATTTTTTACCACTGTTGGTCTTTTATAAATTTTCAAAGTCCTAAAATAGGTTTTAAAACATATTTTTCGATATATTTTCATATTATTTTCGTGGAATATGTTTTACACGCGTCTTTTTGTGCAACGACATGTTTTTCACATGGTTTTGATGAAGAGACGAGTTGTATTTTATACTTTTTCAGACTCGGTAAAAACATGAAAAAGTCACTACTGGAGTCACCTTTCAACTCTTTTCTGAATCTCTAAAACTGAAAAGATTGTTGAGTCACTTGTCGTTTTGAGCTCGTTAAATTGGCTGCGAAACGATATCTACCCAGTATACGTTTACCCATTTTTCGGCCTGGGATAGATTATTTACAAAAAAGGAATACCCTAGCCTATTGCGACTAGGAGGTTCTCTCAAACACAATTTTCTACCTTTTCAGATCTGTGGGACTACCTACGAAAAGGGACTGCTGGAGTTTTATTTTCTGCTGTCTTTTCAAACTCTCTAAACATGAAAAGACGCTGAGTTATCCCTTTATCAAACTCATTAAACTCTGATGACATCAGACTCCATCACAATGACGTTACTTGAGTTCCTCCTTTCTAGGGCTCGTAGAATGTACTAGGTTGGATTTGTCTGAAGGAAAAACTTACATTGCAAGAACATGCTATCCCCTTCAAGCTTATTTTCAAAGAATAATTGGGGTACTCACCAGAAATGGTGGGGGAAAAATGGAACCAGATTGTAGTCATTTTGGCAGTATGTTGCTCTTGAACATGGCACTTGTCTGCATTCGTGTCGGGTTGGGGACATCTCATATCGTTATTTTTTTTCCTCCATGGGTTTAGGTAATCTCTTTTTACCGCTCATCTATTCTTTGCCACGTCACCATGAACTCATATCCCTTGATGTCAAATACTGCAAAATCCAGTGTTGTGCCGCCGATATGTTCAAGAGAAGTTTGCCTCTAAATTTTTCACCCTCCCTCTGATTCTCTATTGGTCTTGATTCACAAAAATCATATTCCTCTATCTCGTGTCGATGATGTGGGAAAAATTATGGCCCACCTTCGATCAAGGTCACTTCCTATCAACTTCAGCTCATTATCCAGGAAGTTGATCTAGAGACTCCCTTTAGGTACCTTGGAGCCTGCATGCCTCAATGGCAGGTTCTTCGCATTCGAAGTAAGGTCCACATTATTGGCCTTCGATTGACTGACTCTGCGGGTGTTCGACGTCAGATCGATATTCACATTCCGTGGATTGTACCTTGAGTACCTTGAGGACCATTGTCATTATTGGTGGTTTCTCTCACGTCTGTTAATAGATTTCATCATTGGCTGGTAATCAGGCGATGTTATTGCATGTTCGACTTCAGATCACATATTCGCATGCTCGAACTTGTACTTTGTTCGGGTCGAGATGGAGCGCAAGACCCTGGGTTTTGTCTGATGAAATCCAAGCTGCGGGTTCTTTGTGGATTACTATGATTTATTATATATGACTCTTCTGATTGGATGGCTGCGACCATAACCGAGTCTATTTGTTGATCTGTATTGATGGATGGCTGTGTCCATACCTTGGATCTCATTATTTATGTACTCTGTTATGGATGGCTGCGCCCATACCACATGTCGTATATCAGATGTATCATTTGTATTTGTACTTGCATGTTTTTCGACAGTAGTGTTTGGGTCGAACGCGTTCTCATAAAGCATATCACCCCTCCCTCTCCCTCGGACCTCATGCTTTACGGGGCATCTGTTACACAAAAATTTTTCACTGACCCTGCAATCCCTTGCCTCACATATTGGAAGATATTTTCCATGACCTGTGAGCAGTTTCATCCTCTACAAGCACCTTCCCTACATCCTTCTATACAAGAACATCATTTCTCCTGCAGAAGACTTTCTCAAAAAGCCCATAAAAATCCATGTTTTGGCATTGGCGCGGGTAGTCAGTTCACCCCTCCCGTACACTAGAGCCTGCGCCAACTAGAACTTTGCCCCTATGTTGTACCCAAGCCAACATTTTTGGGAACGTTTTTTAATAAACTAGAGGCATAAGTTTCCTTCAACCACCTCTAGGATGAGTCACAGGAAGTGGTTAACTGGCTAAACCATGGATCTCTCTCTTTAGGCAGTAGTTTCCTACTCTTATGGGACACTCCTAAAAGATAGGTCTCCCTTCCATGATAATAGTGATCCTAACCTCTCCCTCTCCCCCTATATAAATGAGCTTTCTCCCATCATGAAAGCTAGCTGAACAAGAGGATTATGTAGCTGGAATGCTAAGCTTGGAGAACTAAGCCATAGTTGAATAACTGAGAAGGTATATCAAGAAGGAAGTCCATGGAGAGGTCCCTTATCCCGTCTGAATTCCCCAACGAGCTTTGAGACGTGCTTCGCCCGAGCCCCGCTAAAGGAGACTGCAACACCAGAGCATGGTTGTATCTCTTCTTTCTACCTTAATATAAGTGACTATTGTCTGGTTCCCGTCTTGTGTTTCGTTTGTGTTAAATTCGATATGCTAGTATTCTCTGACTGAATAGTAGATGTTGAATGGAATTAGTATATGGTATGTGGTTGTCGTTTTTTGATCTTTGTGCAGGTGTCCAAGCGCAATAGGCGGAAGGATCGTGACTTGTCTTCGATCAGGAGCGAACGACTCTCATCATCATTATAGGCATCGACGATAGCGTTGGACCACATGTAGGCCATCTTATCGTATCCTTTTCCATTCAAGTATCTAATAACCTACACTCTAGCATGGTTCCTTGTTTCTAGACCCACGCTAGGGCTAGTGGGATCACCTCTGTCCGCAGAGGGGATTTACCTGAGTAAAAAATAGTGAGGTGCATTCACTATTCACAGAATATACATTATAATACATTGTTATTATCATTGGATTCATATTCCAAGGTCTCTTAGACTCCATTTGAATGTTCAACTTCCACACCATAACCCTTAGTGGATTAGGTGTCCAACAATATTATGCCTCTCAAGAAGGGTCATCTAATTAATCTGCTTCATCATGCATTCTTCTTTATGATTGGGTTTCTTGAAATAAAAACATATTACCTTATCCTTCTTTGTTTTCACAATTTTATATTTGGCAGAATCCTACCTAGATTTTAGATTGCACTCCTTCTAATATTAGTATTTCTTTCCTTAGAATTGTTGTTTAAGTTTTCTATTAGTCTTGCTGCCCTTATTTGACCTTTGCTGTTTTGGGGGAACCTTTTTGAACAAATTTATATTTGTCATGGGTGAGAGGGGCAACAAAATCATCGAATGAAGGCATCTTCCAAGCAACTCTTAATGTGGATTTTGTTGTATGGAAGGTAAACACACAAAATGAGTATTCAAGACCTAATTTGTATAAAATTGAGAGAATGAGTTGCTCACCTTTCTGGTCCATGCTACATAATCTAAGTTACAACAAAAATTATTTAAACTTGGTTAAGAAATCCTAAAAAGTGTCGAAGTTTCTTAACATCATACTATTGAGCTTATTTTTCAACTAATGTCCTTGCAGTTCATCCAGATTCTTGAAAAGTCTCTTAAACTTGGTTCATATTTAATTGGGTGTTTATGCAGACTTAATGTGGAATAAGATATTGGGAGAAATAGAGAGACATAAAAATCTATATGCTTCATCCATTTGATTAAACCAATTTTCATTTTTAACAATTAATTTTGGTTCGGTCCTAGTTCCCATTGTGATCCCTTATAAGAATTCATTTTGCAAGAGAATAACCACTTGTATCTTTTATTCATAATAGTTGAATGGCATGAGGATTCTCTGCTAAGACTGGTTCACCCTGCTTGGTGTTGATTAATTTATGTCTTCCATCTGTAAACTTGTATGCTGCTCCCTCCGATTCATTCTTACTCTGATACCATGTAAGATTCAACTAATCTACCTACAAAAGGATCTACAATGTAATTGAGAAGAAATGAAATTATCAATTAGAAAAAATAAAGGAGAACAAGAATTAGTGGAGCAAACTAATTCTGGCATTATCCTATAAAAAAGGAAAAAAAATCCAAAGATGAATAATAATAATATGATACAATGAAATTGAATGTAATATATGAGTATTTGTCATGCAAATTTTCTAATATTAACTACATGTAATTCTTTAGAGAACATGCCTAATTAACCGATTAATTTTCATGAGAGAGTTAACTTGATTTTTACTAGCCAATTAAAATAGACTACCTCAAGTGTAGTAAATTAGCTCCTAAAAAATAACATATACTCATGTGCCTTGATTCCTAGAAAATATGAAGTATCCTTACAATAGTGAAAAGAAGCACTCTAAGTCCTACAATATAGGATATAACCATAAAATTAAGGAATTAAGTGCTCCTATCACTATAGAATAGGAATTTACTAGAAATAAAAGTGAAATTTAACTAACAATAGAATTAAGGGATGAAGCTAAATATTTGTTAACACTTATTTTTCAAATCTTAATTAAGTTATTTTAATTAAACACGTAAATCCATTTATATCTATAAAGCCATTTAATTAGTTTAACGAGGCTACAATTTCACTCATAAAACAATGGAAATTCCCGTAGAAATTTTTGGAAATCCCGGTTATAGCTTTCAAGCTTCAAGATTTTGGGTGCATTAGAGGTTATTGATGGTGTTGAATCCATTTCCATAATCAAAATAATGATTCAAATGCTCCTAGGAATTAATTTCTTGAATTTTTTTCACTGGATTCTGACGTGAATTTCACCGCTCGGGCGAAATTGTGGCCTCAATAGTCAACACCTATATATACATATACATATACATATACACATACATATAAATTATGAATGTATATATGAAAAAAACTACTTGGAGGAAGTTCCTTCATACAAATATCTTGGAATCCATATGCATCACAAGCTCAATTGGAATTATAGCATTGGGAAAAAGGATAAATGGAGGATGAAAAGCTTCCTATGGACTTGAAAAAAATTATAAGTTAACATATCTTTGGATGTGGGATTAAAAAAACTCCTCTTTATGCTTTCATCACTCCCACTATTCTATATGGACGTGATTTTTTGGGTTGTTGTATCTCTAGAGAGTTGTAGAGGAATATATAACAAATCCAAAAGCAATTTATAACCTACAATATCAAGATTAAAGGAAATACTCCCTCTCCTATCCTCTTGATTGAAACACATCTTTTCCCCATTGAAAGCATTGTTATGATTAGGTATTTTATGTATAAGAAGAACTTAAACAACATGGAATCCAATAAGTTTCCTAAAATTTCTTTTGGATCTAGCCAAAATGCCCACCTTTGGCTCAAGCGATGATGTTATAAATATGCGAAGTCTTGGCTTGAACATTGGGGGATGAAGGAGGGGATCATTTTGCATAATAACAATAATATTAAAAATGTTATTACTTTAAATTTTAAGGATACATTTTTGGGTGATAAAGAGTTAGAGGGAAAAAAGAAACTAAAATATTATAAGAAGATTATCAACCCCAATATCGAAAATCAAAAGGATCTCTGTCTTGAATAATGTTAAAGAAGAAAATGAACATTTATAATATAAGAACAAATTTTCATGAGCTTCATAGTGAAACTAGTTGTTGGTCAACTTCCAAAACATAACGGGATGAAAGATTTTGTCACATTTGCGATATTAAGAGGGTTGAAGATGAAAAACACTTTCTCTTATATTTTCCATCTTATGCTCATGTTTGATCTAAATTTCAAAATATTTGTCACATTAACAACCTTATTTACCTTTTATGTTAGTAAGACAATGATGATCTTAAAATTCTTCTCTTAATGCTTTTCAAGCACATAATTAAATTCTAGTAATCTCTTACCTTCTTAAGGTCCAATAGATCATATGGATCTTAGTGGATGTTAATCATCATTATAACAAAAAATAATTCATATCTTTACATAAAATATTTACATCTACAGGAAAAAAAAAATCTAAAGGGTATATACAATTGTATTTACATTAATCCTCTTCCTCTATTGAACAAGCATAGTAAAAGTCTAACATCTTGGCATCCTTGATCAATAAAAGTAATTTTTCCAAGAAATTCATGTGTGTCTCTTTTCTCCACAAAACATGAAAAGAAAACTAAGAGCTAACATCATTATCAAAAACGTATTTGCATCAAAACTTCCAAGGAAAAAATAAAGAAAAATTAATCAATACATGACAAATACCAGTAAGATAATAATAAAACATAGATATAGAGTCACTCATGTTGGAAATAGTGAGAGGGGGGTGAATCAAATTTATTTTCAATTGTTATTTTTACTAGTTGATATCACTTATAATTAGAACACAAAATGAACAATAAGAATAAATGATTTTATTAATCTCTTTTTATAATAAATCAAGTAAAATAATGTGTAGGGCTCCAAACCTATATGAATACACCAATATTCAATCCTACCAGGCATCAACCTGTACTATGACAAGCATCGACTTGGAATTCACAAGGCTTCGACCTCTAGGTCTCCAACCTATCATCCCAAGGCACCAACCTTGTCACTTTGAGACTCCAACCTCTAAGGCTCCAACCCTATCTATGGTACAGGCACCAACATAGTCTTCTTGAGGACTCATATCCTTTAGGGCTCCAACCCACGACTTCAATTCGTCAAGATAGATCCAAAGGTTCTTCAAGGCTCTCAATATCCTCTACAATATGCTCTGACAATATCTTCCCCAACATTGCCCTCAATTGATATCCAATATGTCCCATTAATGAAATTTTTGTCTTCACATGAAGGTGTCTCCACAACTCTTCATGGTACCCAAAAAAAATATCCAAAGTCACCTCATTAGGTATTCATCATGGGTCTTCAAGAATGTCTAAAATTGGCTTCAATAGGTCTGCACATAATGTCCTCCAATAAGCTTCTTTACTAG
Organism: Pinus albicaulis; assembly: GCA_034641835.2. Lineage (NCBI taxonomy): Eukaryota > Viridiplantae > Streptophyta > Pinopsida > Pinales > Pinaceae > Pinus > Pinus albicaulis. The sequence continues at coordinate 637,448,492 of CM076583.1, read as the reverse complement.
GACTTCAAGGATCCTTCAATAATGCTTTGGTGATGTGTCAAAGAAAGCCCAAATAATCTTCAATAGTATACCCCAATATACTCTCCAAGAGTATTCAATAAGCTGCTACAAAATTGTAAAATAAACAGTCTTCAAGATTTCCCCAATTATCCTTCAAGATATTCTTCAAAGCCTGCTTGTTAGGATATTCCGACACATAGGAAATAGTCTCCTATTGTGTCACCTTTGTAAATACTTCAATCCTATCACAAGTTGTTCTTAAGGGGGGATGTTAGGATATTCTGAAACATAGGAAATAGTTAAGTATAACTTAGTCTAGCGTAGAGTTAGGTAAAGTGTGTTTATTTAGTATGTACATTTGTAACTTATAATTCGACGATCACGATATGTAGTGATTCGATGGTTCACTCTCTCCTCGGTATTACTGACACTTGATCTGTGGCTTAACATCTGATTGGTCCATGATCTCTATTTAAAGAGCATGGAGGGTCATTTTTTCTGTAACCATTTATGAGAGAAGATTATGTAGATTTTCTTTCTTTATATTAATAAATTTCTAGAAGTGATCGCATTGGCTCAGACCATGGACTGTTCCCCTCCAAAGGTTTTAACCATGTCAAATAATGGTGTACTAATTTGTGTTATGTTTTTGAGTAGTGAAATTTAGTGTTTTATTTAAGGAACTTACCCTGTAAATTCCAACATGGTATCAAAGCCATTTTGAAGGCTGCATCCGTTGTTGATCCAAATCCGAAGCCAGTTTGACTACATGCGACTGTCGTTTTTCAAATCTACTATTTATGACCACTTTCGGGATGGGAGAACTGCTCTTTTGTGTTTGTAGCATCTGTTATAGTGAGTAACCCCTTTCATTTCATGCGAAAATGTTTCCAATTGCCCAAGTTATGTCATTTTAGATCTGGAGGTATAAAGTATCTTTTTTTTGTAGTTATATTCATTAATCCTTATATTTATTTCGGTTTTCTTTGTTTATTTCAGTTTATATATTTTTTTTACTGCTGGATCTATACCCTCTTATCTGTGTATGCTTTTTTATTTGTGATGTGTACGATATCGGCAAATTAGAAATAGGAAGACGAGATTTTTCTGCTACGTATGCTCTTTCCCCGCGTCTTTGTGTGATCTCGGGAAATCAGAAATAGTAGGAAAAGAAGATAGTTGTTGGTAGGACTGACTGGAAATCTAACATTCTGCTATAAGGCTTGTATTTTGTTTTTTTTTTTGCACGGATTTGTGTTTTTTTTGCTTGCAGGAAAAAAGATGCACATTGAAAATAAAAGAAAAAAACCTCTTCCTCCTTTCAAACTATTACAAAATCTTTTTACTAGCTCACTTGGTGTAAAGTTACTTTATGAGAATATAGGTCTTGGGTTCAAGTCTCTTTGGAAAACTTCTTTTTCAAAAAAAAAACTTTTTGTTAAGTTACTTTTTCTTAAAAAGGGCATTTTGAAGTTTCTGGTTTTAAAAAAGGCGTGATTTAAAAAGCACATGTAAAAGTAACATTGTAAAAGTGACTCTCACTTATTTATAAAAGTGAGTCACATAAAGTAGTTTTTTTTAAAAGTGAGTTTATTGTATTAAGTTTGGAAAAGGGGGTTTGCGGGGGGGGGGGGGGGATTTTTTTTTTTTAAGTACATCTTCAACCTCTCATGTAACTATTTGACATCTACTACAACGTGTTTTCAAAGGTATAACTTCTTCATCCGGAAGCCGTTTTCAGAGCCGTTTTTTTTGAACTAGCCTAATTTTTTGAGATATTTCCATTAGAGTAGTTTTTTTAGCCATTTCAACTTTAGTTTTTTATTTCAAAAAAATGGAAAGTGCATGCCCGATTATTCTCAACAAAACCAATTATTTCCAATGGCTATCCTACATGATAGACTTACTTAGAATTAAAGGGATTTATAGAATAGCCATAGGACAAGAAACTAAACCTACCGATGAAGATAAAGCTGCTAAATGGGAAAACAAACAATATTAAGCACGAGGGTTGATATGAATGCCCATCGCTCAAGATCTTAGATTTCATATCCAAGACATTGACTCACTTGATGAAGCTATGAAAAAGCTAAATAATGTTTTTGGCATTAAAAATGAAATCAGAGCCCACTAGCTTGAAAATGATTTTCTTACTTTGGACCCCAATAATTTCTCCTCTATTGAAGATTTTCTGTCCAAATTCAAGACCCTTAGACTTCTTTTAGAAGGTTTTAAGGTAAAAAAGGAAGATGGTATCCTTATCTATTCCATTCTTTCTAAGCTTGGCCTTGCATACTCTGTATTTTTTTCCACCTTCCATTCCACTAGAGAAGCCCTCATTTCTCAAGGAACAACCTACAAGCCCCCCTCTTTTGATGCCTTTTGCGATTCTTTGAGAAGATAACATGAAAAAATCTTACACCTTGGTCTTATTATACTGGAAACTCTTCTAAGAAAGCCCTAGCAACCCAACAACAACCATACCAAAAGAATCCTAAGAAGAAACAACCTAAAAAGAATGGTCCTAAACCAAACAAGGGTCTTAAGAAATTTCAACGACAAACTAAAAAAGCAACTCAATAAACTGATAAGGAAAATAAAAACAAAGGGATGAAGACAGATAAACATTGCAACCATTTTAATCGTGATGGCCACGTAGAGTCAAAATGTTTTAAGAAGATGGAATCCTTAGAAGCAACAGTGAAGAAGCACAACATCAATTTGGAGAACTCTTCAACTTCATCTTCAGGAATGGTATTGTCAAGCATCAAGATCTAGTTATGCTTTGAATCTATCTTCTTCTTCTCATTCTCATGAGTGGCTCATTGATTCTGGAGCCTCTTACCACGACCAAAAATAAAGTCATTTTTTCTTCTTTAAATGATTGTAACATCAAAAATATTTATGTTGGTGGTGATAGATCTCTTAATGTTGTAGGGTCTGGAACCATTCATCTATATAATGGTCAATTTAATGATGTATTATGTGTTCCTACCTTGTCCCGCAACCTTCTATCTGTTTATCAGATAACCCATTCAGGTGAAGGGAAAACAATAGAATTCTCACCTCATGATGTTGTAATTAAGGGCCTCAAACATCCTAGACATATTTTAGCTACTGGAATTGCTGATGAATCCACAAGGTTGTATAATTTTGACAAATTTGGGTCATCATGTCTTCCCTCCATTTTTGTTGCTCATAATGATGAAGTGAGCAAACTTTGGCATGAGAGATTTGGTCACTTAAACTATCACTCTCTTCAAACTTTATGTAAAGAAAATATGGTGACATGTCTTCATATGGTATCTTTCCAAGATGGTGTTTGTTCCAGATGTGTAATCGGAAAACATCATCAGGATAGTTTTGACAAACGTGCCTCTTGGCACTCTTCAACCCCTTTGCAGCTTGCACACAATGATTTATGTGGTCCTCTTCCTGTTTCTTTCTCTGGCTGCAAGTACTCCTTAACTTTCATTGATGATTTTTCTAGATGCACTTGGGTATACTTATTAAAACTCAAGATTAAAGTTTTTAACATGTTCTTGGCCTTTAAGGCCTTTGTTGATAAACAATCTGGACATCACATTCTTAAGTTAAGATCTGACAATGGAGGAGAATATTTTAACAACAAATTTATCCACTTTTTCACTGAGCATGGCATTCAATTGCAACATACTGTTCCATATGCTCCACAAAAAAATGGTGTAGCTGAAAGGAAGAATCACACTCTAAAATAAATGGCTAATTGTATGCTTCAATCTAAAGGACTTGGTCTTAATTATTGGGCAGAAGAAATTAACTGTGAAAATTACATAGTAAATCACACTCCTACTAAGGTTTTAAGGAATATAACTCCAGAACAAGCCTGGAGCTCAATCAAACCAGATGTAAGTCACTTTCGTGTTTTTGGAAGTGAAGCTTGGGCCCATATTCCAGATGTGAAACATAAAGCCTTAGAACCTAAGAGTGAAAAATGAATTTTTGTTGGATATTCCGAAGATGTAAAAGAATATAGACTTCTTCAACCAAAATGAAAAAATGTAAACATTAGAAGAGATGTAAAATTTGATGAAAATATATCGGCCTACGAGCCTAGTTCGGTATGTGTGCCACCTTTGGCCTGCAAGCTTGATTCGGCATATGTGCCAACTCTCTCTATCTCTTCTATTTTTGACAGCATTCCTTCTAGTTCGGATGATGAAAATGAGGATGAAAATCCTCCTCCACCTCCTCAAGATATTCCTTCAACTCCAAATATTCTAAGATGGGTTTGCTCTACTCGAGATGCAGCAGGTTCTCTTGCAGGTGACCCTGCAGATCAACATTGTACACGTTCTCAGTTCGAAAGAGCCTCTTCCTTATTGGCTCAAGTTCCAGAAAATTCTGATCCAGAAACCTTTGAAGAAGATTTAGGTCATCCATATTGGGATGAAGATATGAATGAATAATATCGTTCCTTATTGGAGAACAATATTTGGAATCTTGTTCCTCTTCCAAAGGGAAGAAAACTTGTCAAATGCAAATGGGTTTACAAAATAAAGTTTGGACCATATGGAAAAGTGGATAAACATAAAGCTCGTATTGTTGCTAAAGTATTTTCACAAGTTGAAGGCATTGACTATACTGAAACATTCTCCCCTGTTGCCAAAATGAATTCTATCCGCCTTGTTCTTTCCCCTGCTGCCTCCTTTAAATGGGAAGTCCATGAGATGGATGTTAAATCTGCCTTCTTACATGGAGATTTGCATGAAGAAATCTACATGGAACAACCCCCAGGATTTATCCAAAACGACTCTTGCCTTGTTTGTCACCTTAGGAAGTCTCTCTATGGTCTCAAACAAGCTCCTCGACCTTGGTATGCCAAAATGGATAACTTTCTCTTAGATAATGGCTTTTATAGGTGTCATTCTGACAACACTGTCTACACCAAGAAAATGTGTAAGTCCTTCATCATCCTTGTTCTTTATGTTGATGATGTTATCCTTACTGGTAGTGATCCCAACCATATAAACCATGTGAAGTCTAGCCTCAAAAATAATTTTGAAATTAAAAAATTAGGATAGTTGCATTATTTCCTTGGTCTTCAATTATTGCAATGTAAAGAAGGTATTACCCTTTCTCAGTCCAAGTATGCCTGTGATCTTCTACACCAATTTCACATGGAAGAATATAAGCCAACCCCTTCTCCATTTCATTCTGGAGTCAATATTTCAGTCACTTGTACTACCCCTGAAGTTGATGCTACCTTATATCGTCAACTTGTTGGTAAACTTTTGTATCTAATCCATACCCGTCCTGACCTTTCCTTTTCCATTGGTCTTGTTTCTCGGTTTATGAACCAAAATCATGAAAGTCGCTGGAAAGTAGCTAAAATAATACTTCTATATATTCGAGGTACAATTTAGTTCGGGATTCATTACAGTGCAGGAGCATCTCCATTGTTGATTGGTTTCACTGATTCTGATTGGGTTGGTGACCCTGATGATCGAAAGTCTACTGTAGGTTATTTATTCACTCTTGGTTTAGGACCTATTACATGGTCTTGTAAGAAACAAAGTGCCATCTCTCTTTCTCCAGCAGAAGCAGTGTATCGTGGTGCAGTTGAAGCCAGCAAGGAATCCTAGTGGCTTCGTCTGATCCTGACCGAATTTAGTCTTCATCAACAACATCCAACTACACTTTCGTGTGATAATCAGAGTTCCATTCAACTATGCAAATATCTAGTTCAGCATCAACGTATGAAACACATTGAGATTCACATTCACTTCATCATAAAGCTCATTCATGGTCGCGTTCTTGAAGTGCAGTATTGTTCAACCAATGATCAAGTTGTCGATATCTTTACAAAGGCTCTCACAGAAGCAAAGTTTACCAAACTTCGATCTATTCTTGGAGTTCAAGAAATTTATCATTAAGGGGGGATAGGCTCTAATGCCTCCTTTCTTCTCCTATTGTGTCACCTTTGTAAATCCTTCAATCCTATCCCAAGTTGCTCTTAAGGGGGGATGTTAGGATATTTCGACAGATAGGAAATAGTTAAGTATAACTTGGTCTAGCGTAGATTTAGGTAAAGTGTGTTTCTTTGTAAATTTGTAACGTATAATCCAACAATCATGATATGTAGTGATCCCACGGTTCACTCTCTCCTCAGTATTACTGACACTTGATGTGTGGATTAACACCCGATTGGTCCATGATCTCTATTTAAAGATCATGGAGGGTCATTTTTCTTGTAACTGTTTATGAGAGAAGCTTATGTAAAATTTATTTCTTTATGTTAATAAATTTTATGAAGTGGCCGCCTTGGCTCAGGTCGTGGACTATTTCCCTCTTCGAAGGTTTTAACCACGTCAAATACTGGTGTACTGATTTGTGATATGTTTGTAAGTGGTGAAATTTGGTGTTTAATATAAGGAACTTACCCTGTAAATTCCAACACTGCTCAAATGATTACTTCAATGATTATATTTTAAATCTGCTCCAAGGGTGACTTCAGTGATACACAATTTTTTCTACAAAATTCCTTTTTTTAACCTTCCAGACCTCCTCAATCAATGTGGCCTCCCACCAACCTATTTTGCTCCAACTTGCTATTGTACTAGGCTTACTACTAGCCCTCAACCATATGCCACATGTTAGCACATAGATCTGAGGCACCATAGTGCTTTCAAATCAAAGTGCTCCGCAGTCCAAACCTTCAAAGGCTAAGTCAAAGCTTCAATTTCTTCATAAATCTGAGACTGAAATCCAAGCCTTCAAGGTGTTACATGTCCAAGGGCACTTGTGATCACAGGTTCAAAGTGTTAAGAGATAAAAAAAAACCTTCCACAAGACTTATCACTGTACTGATCTCTTAACAAGTCTGAAATAACACTTTTCAAAGGTTTGAGGTATTGGAAGTTTCCCATAGAAAATTTACACAAGGCCGAGCTGCAGTAGATAGTTGTCACAAAAATTCTGAGACAGTTACAGAGGAAAATGTACAACACGATTTATGAGCCTCCAAATTATGAAAAGGTATCTGAACTTTAGAATTGGTGTGAGGTTAATGCAGATTAAATCTGAACATGAGAATCCTTCCACATATTTAATACCACCGAGCCACAGACAATCACATGTCCGAGCTTGAAAGACCGTGGTTACAGTCCAAGCACCCTCAACAGTGGCCATTGTTTGAGGTGGTAGACCTGTCCAGTATTCAAGTAAACCCACCCCCCCACAGGCAATCTACACACAGATTTTACTACAATTGTGCTCACTAGTTTGAGTTTTAATAATTATTCACCCACAAAACTTATTACTACCCAAACGATAATCTTAATCTCTTTCTCAACCTCTTGTTTATTAGTCTCTAAAATATTCACCCTTATGCATTTTATTCTCTGTATTTTCTATCGAACTAATGACTGAAACGAATGGGCTTAGGCTGGTATTTATAGTTGTTTGAATGCACGAAAATATGTGAATGTTGGAAATGGATCTGACCTATGATTTTTCAGCCTACATTAGTATAAAAAGATAATTGTATGAAGGCCGACCTATTACGATGTTGTTCATTACATTTGCTGAATTTTTTTGTTCAGCTACCAATAATTACTCCTTGCATATTCTAATTGCATAACTCTTCACTGCTTTTAGACACTTAGAAAATGATTTATCGTTATAACATAGTAGTGTGAAGGACAACTAAATTATTTTATTTTGTGATACCAGTATCTCGATGTAAGAATGATACCAGCATGTGATAATTATTATATTCAAAATAAGGGGGATGATGGTTAAATGGGAATTTTCATGAGTATAAGGCATTGGATTTAATAATATACGTTGGGACATTTGTGGTTTTAGATAAGACAATATTTTCTTGTAAGGTTGTGCAAAGGCATTACAATGATGAATGATGTATTGTATTAAGTTTGCTTCAATTTTTATCATTTTCATGAATAAAATGTTTAGGGCATCTAGGGTTCGACTTAGGGTATGGTTTTAAGATTGTAGCAATTTATTAGTCATAAAGGCTAGGGTTTTTTCAATAATTAGGGTTTCTAGGGTTTTAACATCTTCATGCTTAGGGTTTTCTAGGATTTGCATGAGGTTAGGGAAACAAGGGTTATTCATGTATCACAAGAATATTTTTCATTTCCAACAATTCTATATTGACATCAATGATAACTTTGACCAAGAGTCTCTCCCTTTGTCATTGATGGAAATATTCTTGCCCTTTCAACAATTTCTCCCCCTTTGAATGTTGATTTTGCAGCATTGGAAAGTGTTCCAAGTTTCATTTTTTGGGAGGTGGCTTGGATATAAGTATTCCAGAGAACCCAGAAACCATTTGTGGAAATTCCACTTTCATGTTTTATTAAAATAATTAATTATTTTAATGTGATCCCTAAGTCTAAACTTAGGGAAATTAAATAATTAAAGGGTATTAATAAAACCGAGTGTGAATCTTCTAGAAAACGAAGATCAAGTCATGTTTTAATCTTAGTAATTTATTAGAGATCTAATATAGGCATTGATTCATCAAAAAGAATATTATAAGAGAAGGCTTGAGGGTCATTTGGAAGGCAAGCCGAGCAGACACTAAGTACCCGAAGAAAATCGATTATGAAGGAATAGAATTCAACTTCAGAGGGAGAGGTTGTAGAGGAAGAGTTGCAGAGGTAGAAGGCAAAAGGGGAGGTCAGCAGAGGCAGAAGAAAGGCAGGAGGAGGACACATAGGGGACGACGTTGAGTAGCAACACTGAGTCCCCACGCAGAGTGACAAAGTCCAGCACAGGGACTGCACAAAAGACCACACTGAGTGACACAGAGGGAGCTAGGGTGCATCCCGGGTGTCGAAAATTCTCCTGAAAGTTTTGGGAGATTTGTCTCAGGTGTTTTCTAGAATTCTACTCGTCAAATTATTGTAATTGATTTTCCTTGCTGAAGAATAATACAAGCCCTCATCTATTGCACCAGTTTTCCCACATTGGGTTTTTCCAAGGAAAATTGTCCAAAAATGACTATGTTCAAGTGATTGTTTCTATTGCATTATATGCATTTTGTTCTTTTTTATGCTTATGGCTAAGTGAATACTAAAGCTGTGTTTATTTTAGAATTTACTGAAGAATATGTAAATAAATTATCATAAAATAAGTAGGAAAATTAAATCTATCACAGCAGTGGTGTTTCAGTTCAAAAATTTCACATGGTATCAGAGCAAAAGACGAGTAACAAAAGAGGAGGTTCTGCAATAAAATGAAGGTCCGACTGTAATGCAGCATCATCTTGGAAGGGTTCACGTAGTCCTATATAATGCATGGAGGAACAAAGGAACCATGAAGTTTCAGTTCTGGCATCCAGACTAGAAGAGGATTTTGCTTGTGTCAAGCACGAACTCTCTAGAAAAATGGTATATTTACAATGTATCATCTTCTCACATGAAAGGAGTTCAAGAATGCTTCTCAAGCTACTAGGATGAGCAAATGAATTTTCAAATTAGGATGGGAAACAAGGAAAAATGTACCTCTATTGGAAGAGGCACCATAATATTTCAAACAAAAGCTGGCAAAAATCTTCATGCCACCAACGTACTGCATGTACCAGGATTGGGGATGAACTTTCTCTCAGTGCCTTAGCTTCAAAACAAGGGTTATGATGTATACTTTATTGGCAATAAAGTTGATGTCAAACACCCTAGTTGGAAAAATGAGGCACAAATTGGAGTAAGGAGCCATAAACTGTACCATTTACTGCTCAAGTCCCAATGGAACTAATAGGAAGTATTGATGAAAGGGATTTGAATGAATTATGGAATAGAAGAACGAGGCATCTACATCATGGAGCCTTGAGAAATCTCAAGAATATTGTCACAAGAGCTCCAGAACTTAGCACCAAGTGAGATGATGTCTACAGGGGGTGCGTATTAGGGAAGTATGCCAAGGCGACATATCCGAAAAGTAGCAATAGGGCCAAGAGTGTGTTGGGATTGATACACTCAGACATCTGTGGACCAATGTCCACAATGGTGAAAATTATTTTGTCACCTTTATTGATGACCATTCTAGAAATACATGGATTTACTTTATGAAGACCAAAGACAAGGTCTTTGAGAGATTCAAAGAGTTTAAGTCTCTGGTAGAAAATCTAACAGGAAATCGGATCAAGACATTGCGATCAGACAATGGTGGAGAATACATTGACAAATACTTCACAAGGTTCTGCGCAAACGAGGGCATCAAGAGAGAATGGATTGCTCCATATAATCTAGAGCATAATGGGGTCACAGAGAGGAAGAACATGACTATTGTGGAATCTGCGAGGGAAATGCTGTATGATCAAGACATGCCAAAATTTCTGTGGGTCGAATCTTGTCATAAAACCGTGTATGTGTAGAACAGGGCGCCTCATAATGCATTAGGAAAGGTTATTCCTGAGAGTGTGTTCACTAGTAGCAAGCCTGAGGTGAGCCACTTCAGGATATTTGGTAGTATAGAGAATTTCCACGTACCTGATGAGAAGAGGAAGAAGTTATATTAGACTGTCGAGAAAGGATACCTTGTGGGATACAATGAGAATGTGAAGGCTTACCGCATCTATAAGATTGTAGTAAGATGAGACGTGAAATTCATGGAGGAGAGGGCCTTAAGGAGATCCCGAGATATGTCTACAACTACGCAGTCTGAGGAGGATCCACTGGTACAACCACAATGGCTTACAAAACATGGCTTTAGTGCCTCTCCAAGGCACAACGATCCTAAGGAAATCCTTTTCAAGGAAGTGAAAGAAGGAGAATAGGTGAATCCAACCACCACTAGTGGAAGGAAGAGCAGAGAAATACAACAAATTCTGAAGGAAACAGAGGAGTTTTTTGGAGTTCTTAAGAATGAGAAGAGGGAAAGAAGACAACCAGATAGGTACCAAGAATTGGTAGCACAATTTGGAGAACCCTCTAGTTTTCAGGAGGCAGCTCAACATCAGGTGTGGGCAGATGCTAGGGTGGAGTACAACTCCATCATGAATAATGATGGGAAGTAGTTCCTAGACCTCCGAATAGGTCGGTTGTAGCTAGGTTCGAGATGGATCTAGAAGATCAAATATGCTGCTTATGGAAGCATAGAGAAATTCAAGGTGAGGTTTGTAGCTAAGGGGTATGCACAGAAGGAAGGGATCGATTTTGAAGAAACCTCCACCCCTGTAGCTCGGTATACTTCAATAAGATCCGTCATCTCTCTTATAGTACAAATGGGATGGGAAATTCACCAGATGGATGTCAAGACAAAATTCTTGAATTGGGTGATAGGAGAAGAAGTGTACATAGAATAACTAGAGGGATTTGAGATGCATGAGCATAAAAATCATGTGTGCAGGCTTAATAAAGCCTTTTACGAACTGAAGCAAGCTCCTATATCATGGTATGGGTGAATTGACAACTACCTACAGAAGATGGGATTTTTCAAGAGTGACACAGATTCCATCCTCTACTATCTAAGAGTAGGGTATGCGCCTTTAATACTGGTGTTATATGTAGATGATATGTTTTTGATTGGATAATCTAAGCTTATCAAAGACTACAAGGAAAATCTGGCTACAAAATTTAACATGAAGGATCTAGGGCAGATGCACTATTTTCTGGGTTTGGAGGTTTGGCAGCAGAAGGGAGAAATATTCCTTGGAAAGGATGATATACTAAAAAGATTCTGAAGAGATTTAAGATGGAGGACTATAGACCTATGGCTATGCCAATGATAAAAAACTAGAAGAAAATCGACACGTGACAACGGGGCCACCCATGGCCCCGGTTTACCTTGGTCCCAACCTTAGTTGTGTGTAAATGCAGCCAAATTTTAATGCCCAATCATTTCCCAATCCGGGAAATCTAACACTTCCCTTATTCTGCGCTGGAAAATTTAAACAAATAATTCTGGGTTAATTTAATATCTCAATTCAGAGAATTGAGATATTAATTCAACACTCCTCTATAGTTATAACCCGACAGTCCATTACGTATACATATGCGCCAACTTCGCATATACAACCATTATAAGCGACATAATACTTTGGCTATTAAAACCATGTAAATTGACCCTCAGCATGTACATATATTAACCCACATAATATATCCATATATCTATTACGGCGTTCTTCAATTATTAACGAAATCCCACGTATATCGGCATACCTTTATTAATTCGTAAACCTTAGTACATATTTGATTTCGGCCCCACATATATGATCAACCGACCAATAAAATGCACACCCGTACCTCGGTTATCGTCCGCGTCTCTTCATCGAGCGATCACCGTCCAATGGCTTCCCTCCAGATCGACGGCTTGTATCGATATCGCTCGGCGTCCTGATACGAACTTTAACACGTGATGGCATGCAGCAACGGCGGTTTTCCGTGGGTCCTCCTCGCCACGTGTCGAACACTCTGTGGAATCGCTCCCAAATCCTCAAATAACACTTATCGATGATAGGTGGTGCGATGAAAACCACCGTCCAGCTCCAAACCACCGTTACTGTTCATTTCAGTCACGGTTCCGCTCCTCCTCGACGCGCTAGGTTCCGTCTTCAACTCACTTCTGTGTACAACCTCGGTTCGTGGTTCCAATATGCTCAACGATGTTATTCAACTGTTATCCTTATAATAGATCTCCATTGTAGTTAAAGCTCATTCACAGCAACCGGACTCCGCTCCATTACACAAAATCGTTCCTCGAGAACTCATGTGTTCACACAAGATTTAATTCGACAATTGCACAATAATACTGAATAAATTTTTCATATGATTCGACCAAGAAGACATAATGTCATGTAACTCAATAACAATTCTTTTATACGTATCCAAAGATAACCATTGAAATTCGAAGACATTCGACAGGGTTTAAACCCATTCAGGCACACTTAATTCAAAGACAGTTCTTCCATAAACAGATATATATATATATATATATATATATATATATATAGATACAGGCGACAAATCTCAAAAAAAAATCTTGCAATTTCATGACAGGCCAGATATTTAGTTTATTGGCCATTATCCTCCTATTCTGTTGCTGAAGAGGTTCTCTACCTCTCTCCAGCTCTCTCTCTCTCTCTCTCTCTCTCTCTCTCTCTCCTGTCCTCTCCTTATTTAGACTCTTCAGGGTTACATTTATGCCACAAGGATGACCTGAATCGGTTCAGGTCTCCAGACAGTTCAGCAAATCTTAACATTCCAAATTCCTAAAATCAGACTTAGTAACTGAGCTAATCCTAAACTGACTCTTCATATTCCTATCTCAACCAATTCTCATGTTCTCAAAATGACTTGAGAAAAATTACAATTTCCTACCAAAATTTTCAAAATATTAATATTTACAAGAATATTTAAGAACATGGGACCCCCTATGTCTACTTTATGTACAAGTAACTTTTGAGCCTAATGTCCCTGCATCAGACTCCCAAGCTTCAAATTTTTCATGGTCTCTTGATCATGTGCTCTTCGTCTCTGCCTCCAGGATCCCATACTTGGTTTTGCTGTTGTCCATCAGTTGCATCATTCTTCAACTGACCTTCTCCAGGCTTCCAGACTTTGTTTTGTAAGTCACTTCTAGCTATACTTTCACAATCTGCCATTGTCTTTCTCCTGCTAAAACTCTCCTGCTTTCCTGCTGCTGTTTGCTGCTCCTGAGTCACTCTCATAATTAGTCTTCTGATGTACTCAATCTCCATGTCCAACTTATCTTCTAGCTGGAAATTATCTTGCCCTCTGCTGCTGCCTTCAATCTCTGTCGTTGCCAATATTGCTGCTCTTGTTGTCTCACATGCTATTAACATGTTTATTTCTTCTTCAGGTGCCATCCTCCATGTTGCATCTGCTGCCACCATGGGTGTTGCTGCTGCCAATGTTGCCTCCGTTGGTGTCGCTGCCTTCATGGGTATTGCTGCTTCCCATTCCTGTCCCTCTGCAACACTTTTCTTTTGTTCATCATCTGCAAATTCATTCTCAGAAAAAAATTCACTATTTTATTTCCTACCAGCAGTGACATACTCCTCCAGTATACTAGTAAACAGAATTTGATTCTCCAAGCTATTATCTACTCCTCTCTTCTTCACAGCTTCAGGCATCCTTGCTCCAGGGTCTGCAATCCCTTTCTCTTCTTCAAATGCTCTCAGCAAATAGTTCAACCATTTCTCCTGTGTTTGTTTTATATCTTCAACATGCTGGAAGTTAGCTCCAACATCTCTTCCTTCCTCTTGGGCAATCTTCAACAACTGCCTCTCATCCTCTTGATGGATTATGGAAATCCAATCAAGTTCTCGGAGCTTTTCCTTCTCATATTCTGACAACATGGAATGCTGATTCCTCCTCACTTCAGCAGCTTTTAAAATCTGCACTCCAGTCTGCTCTTGGCCCATCAGTCTGGCCAATTCTTCTCTGTCAATGACAGTGATAATTCCCTGCATACGAGACATGGTTGTCTCATCCTCCTTCAGCAACAATTTTTCTTCTCTCCGGAAAATTTCAAAGGATGAGTTGTCTTCTGCATCACCTATACACATAAACAAACTGTTAGTGTTAAAACCATGAGACCCAATGGTCTCAATTGATGACCTAGTCACAAATTATTCTCCCGGCATTTCTAAGTCTGGTTCAAGGCTCAGAAATTATTCATCATCTTTCTCTTCAGCTGTCAGAGTCCTCTCTACTTCCCCAATCATCATGCCCAAATGCGGGTCCTTCACTATGTTTTCAGCCAACATGGTTTCCCTCTCATTCATTTCTCTGACAACTTCCAACTGCTGTTCTTCCTCTTTCTCTGTATGATTAACACATGAATCATCAGCAGTAAAGTTCCAATGCTTCAATGCCTTCTCCTTCTGTGACAACACATCATCATGTTGTGCAGAACTCCTTCCCAAACCTTCTGTCAACACCTCAGCATGCTGATCTGCATCCTCCATGAGACTGTTAGCTAGCCTCACTTTTCTTCCATCATCTACTTCATGAACTCCATCCATGAAGATCTTCCTGCCTTGCTTGCCCAGAAACTCATTCAATGCATAGGTCCTCTGCTCCTCCAATTCTCTTCTCTGAGAATCCAACCTCCTATATAACTCAACAACTTCCATAGGAGTAGATTTCGGGAACCTTACACAACCTTTTATGCCTATGCTTATTCTTGACCAATCCTCTGTTGGCCCTTCTCTCTCAGCTTCAACATTCTATTGGATATCTTCATTTGATCCTTCTGTCTTCATCTCTCCCTGAGATCTCACTATCTCAGCATTGATCTGAACAGATTCTAGATTCAATGTCTTCTCCTCATCAACAAACTCTGAAGCTTGTTCATCTTCCTGTGGTGTACCTGCAAACACACACAACTTTTTAGTTTTCAAATCACAAGACTCTTCAGTCTTGGCTGCTCCCTCAAGCACTTCTTCTTGAACAGGTTTGCGCATGGAATCTTCAATTTCCATCTTTGCTTCAAGAACTTTGGGTTCTTCTTCCTCTGTGGAGTCTTTCATCACTTCACATTTTTCAGACTCAAGAACACAAGCCCTCACATCATCTGGACTTGTCCAATAACTCAGGAATTCCTCAATGACTTCCTCTTCAGCTAGACAAGCTTCTTGCTGCCTCAATTCTTCATCATGTCCCACAAGATCTCTTGCAAATCTCCACTCTTCATCTGTGCTTTGTTCTGCTTCACAAGCATAAATTTCTTCTTTCAACTCAGCTGCTCTGAGTTCTTCTCTCAACAAGGAAATCTTCTTTTGCCTCAACCACATCTGTAATGGTTGCCATTTCACATTCTTTCTCATGAGCCAACCAACTCTCTAGCTTTCTTCTATCCTCAGTTTCAATCTGTTGCACTCTTCCTTGATCTCAACAAATTCTTTCCAATATTCTTCATCTGTGAGTCTCTTCCTCATGCCATTTTCTTTGGAATCTTCCCACACTCTGTTGCTGTGGCCTCTTTCAGAACCTCTGCAATCACTACAATCCCTGCCATGGATCTCAGTAGCCATTTTCTTCTCTAGGAGTTCTTCACTCACAAGCTGCACTAAGCCTCTGAAACAGAAAGCTCTCTTGCTGCAACTTACCTCACCAAGCTTCTCTCTGAGCTCCGGCTTTTGGCAAGTACTGGTCCCCTTCTCTGCAGGAACCTTCTAGGCTTCACTCTGCAACTTCTCTCAAGAACACCTCTACTCTCTGCTCATCCAACCTCTGTTGGGAATCTTCCAGGTTCTGCCACACTCTTTCTGCACTCAGAATCCCTTGCTGGATTCTTCTATCACTGCTCTCAAAGCTGTGATCTACTTTTGCTGAGATGTATTCAATTGTCTGCACTCTGAATCCTACAAAAAATCCTCCAACCAGAGTTAAACACTACTCATCTTCTCTTGAGAACACTACAAATTTCCTCCTTATCCAGCCTCTAGCTGAATACCAGGCTCACTACCTTCACTATCAAACTCTGTCTTCAAATTTCAGTAACCATAATTCTGCAACTACTAATTCAATCAGATTGAATTTAATTACCTGCAAGATCATGATCTTGTCCTCCACTCACTCCACAATCCTGTTCACTTCAAATATGTATGTTGCATGTCAGGCTTCCAAACCTGTAGTCTTCTGTTAAACAGACTTCAAATTTTCTTTCCTGCTCAATACGTGTGCATTTCCAAAACAAAATTTTTAGCGAGCTAACTAAATTCTAGCTCTAATACCACTTGACAGCGGGGCCACCCATGGCCCCGGTTTACCCTGGTCCCAACCTCAGTTTTGTGTAAATGCAACCAAATTTTCATGCCCAATCATTTCCCAATCTGGGAAATCTAACACTTCCCTTATTCTACACTAGCAAAGTTAAACAAATAAGTCTGGGTTAATTTAATATCTCAATTCAGAGAATTGAGATATTAATTCAACACTCCTCTATAGTTATAACCTGACAGTCCATTACGTATACATATGCGCCAACTTCGCATATACAACCATTATAAGCAACATAATACTTTGGCTATTAAAACCATGTAAATTGACCCTCGGCATGTACATATATTAACCCACGTAATATATCCATATATCTATTACTGCGTTCTTCAATTATTAACGAAATCCCACGTATATCGACATACCTTTATTAATTCGTAAACCTTAGTACATCTTTGATTTTGGCCCCACATATATGATCAACCGACCAATAAAATGCACACCCGTACCTCGGTTATCATCTGCGTCTCTTCATCGAGCGATCACCGTCCGATGGCTTCCCTCCAGATCGACGACTTGTATCGATATCGCTCGGCATCTTGATACAAACTTTAACGCGCGATGGCGCGCAGAAACAGCGGTTTTCCGTGGGTCCTCCTCGACACGTGTCGAACATTTTGTGGAATCGATCCCAACTCCTAAAATACCACTTATCGACGATAGGTGGTGTGATTAAAACCACCGTCCAGCTCCAAACCGCCGTTATTGTTCATCTTGGTCACGGTTCCGCTCCTCCTCGACGCGCTAGGTTTCGTCTTCAACTCACTTCCGTGTACAACCTCGGTTCGTGGTTCCAATACGCTCAACGATGTTATTCAACTGTTATCCTTATAATAGATCTCCAATGTAGTTAAAGCTCATTCACAGAAACTAGACTCCGCTCCATTACACAAAATCATTCCTCAAGAACTCATGTGTTCACACAGGATTTAATTCGACAATTTCACAATAATACTGAATCAATTTTTCATATGATTTGACCAAGAAGACATAAATTCATGTAACTCAATAACAATTCTTTTATACATATCCAAAGATAACCATTGAAATTCGAAGACATTTGACAGGGTTTAATCCCATTCAGGCACACTTAATTCAAAGACAGTTCTTCCATAAACATATATGTATATATAGATACAGGTGACAAATCTCAAAACAAATTCTTGCAATTTCATGACAGGCCAGATATTCAGTTTAGTGGCCATTATCCTCCTATTCTGTTGTTGAAGAGGTTCTCTACCTCTCTCCAGCTCTCTCTCTCTCTCTCTCTCTCTTGTCCTCTCCTTATTTAGACTCTTCAGGGTTACATTTATGCCACAAGGATGACCTGAATCGGTTCAAGTCTCCAGACAATTCAGCAACTCTTAACATTCCAAATTCCTAAAATCAGACTTAGTAACTGAACTAATCCTAAAATGACTCTTTGTATTCCTATCTCAACCAATTCTCATGTTCTCAAAATGACTTGAGAACAATTACAATTTCCTACCAAAATATTAATATTTACAAGAATATTTAAGAACATGGGACCCCCTATGTCTACTTTATGTACAAGTAACTTTTGAGCCTAATGCCCCTGCATCAACACGTCCTAGGATGATGAGGCTAACCCTACCTTATATAGGTAGCTCATAGGATCATTGATGTTCTTGGTTAACACTAGACCAGACATTTGTTATGCTATGAATACCCTCATTTAGTTCATGGTAGAACCAAGGAGGGCTCACTGGGCAACAAAAAAAAATTTTCTCAGATACTTGAAGGGGAAAATAAAGTTTGGATTGAAGTACACCAAGGGCAATGAAATCTAGTTGAGTGGGTTCACTAATGCAGATTGGGCTAGAAGTCCTGTAGATCAGAAAACTAATAGTGGGTATTGTTTCAGTGTCAGATCAGGAATGACTTCCCAGTGCAGTAGGAAGCAAAAATCCATGGCGCTGAGCTCAGTCGAGGTTGAATATATGGCATCTAGCACAACTTTGTGGATGCCATATGGATTCGTAAGTTTCTCATGAACTTACTCAAGAAGAGGATGGAACCAACCAAAATTTTGTGGGATAATCAGAGTTGCATCAAGCTTTCTTAGAATCCTGTGTTTCATGATTGGTCAAAGCACATTGACATTAGGTGCCACTTCATCAGAGACTATCCAATGAGGAGTTGTACAGTTGAAGTAAATTCCTATAGGGGAATAGGTGGCAGATATCCTCATGAAATCTCTGGGTAATATTAAGTTTACTTACTTCAGAGAAAAGATGGGGATGGAAAAGAACCCATTCCAGTAGAGGAATGGTTGAAATTGGGATTCAGAGGGAGCTGCAATACATATGAGGTAGTGACAGAGACAATTCCATGGGCAACAATACAGAGGGCAACATCGCAACAGATGAGGGGCAGTAATTGAGACATCAACAACCCAATAGATGCTTTAGGTTAGAGCAGATGTAGTTGGTATTTTGCTTGAACACCTTCCTCGCTAAGAGGGAGTCTTGATTTCGTAGAATTGGAAAATGTTCCAAGTCTCATATTTTGGGAGGAGGGTTGGAAATCAGTATTCTAGAGAACCCAGAAACCGTTTTTTGAAATTCCACTATGTTCATGTTTTATTAAAATAATTAATTATTTTAATGTGATCCCTAAGTCTAAACTTAGGGAAATTAAATAATTATAGGGTATTAATAAAACAAAGTGTGAATCTTCTAGAAAACGAAGATCAATTCATGTTTTAATCTTAGCCATTGATTAGATATCTAATCTGGGCCGTTGATTTATCAACGAGAAGATTATAAGAGAAGGATTGAGGGTCATTTGGAAGGAAATCTGGGCACACACTCAGTACCCAAAGGAAATCAATTCTAAAGGAATATAATTCGATTTTAGAGGGAGAATTTGTAGAGGCAGAATACAGAAGGGGAGGTTAGTAGAGGTAGAAGAAAGGCAGGAGGAGGATTCAGAGGGGACAATGCTGGGCAGCAACACGATCCGGGTGTGTATCGAACTCATGACCTACGCTCTGATACCACTTTTTGGGAATCACGATTGCCATTAGACCAAAATGATCGCATCGCCAGATATAAGGATCCATGAGAGACGATTAGTCCATGTCGTGAAACACACATGGAGCGTTGGTTTATCCAATGTCCAACAAATTTTCCACATCCTTTTTGTTTGAAGCATTAGGGTTTGCATAATTTTTTATTGAGGGTTTGAGTGCATAACCAAGACCTAATTTATCAAGGGAAGATCTTTGATGACGTAGGATGTCATCTAGGGTTTGAGAACTCTTCAAGTTCTTACTCAGCAAGTTAACTTCATTTTTAAGAAAGACAATTTCTCCTTTCAACATTTCACAGTCTTCATCTTTCATAAGTAGTTGTTTCTTCATTTCTTCCATCATCCTTGTTACTTCATGGGTTTCGATTTTTAGAGAGATGAAATTTGATTTTAGTAGGAAAATCTCTTAATCCTTTTCTTTTAGTTGACATTCCATAGCCTTTTTATCTTTTTTCAGCCTCATCAACTTGTCCTTCTAGGAGTGCCAAAGCTTACATTACCCTTTCAACTCCTTGTTCTTGTTTCTTTTCTTCTTCCAGTTGAGATTTAACGGAGGATATCTCTTCCTTGTATTGACTAGATTTTGCTTCAAGTTGGTTCAAGTCCTCACGTATTTGTCCAAGATGTCTTGAAAAAGTGTCTTCCCTTTTTTTGCTTTATCCAATTCATTTGTCATGGATATGACTTCTTCATGATGCTTTTTATTGTTTTTATGAGATTCCTCTAGCTTGGTTATCTCCTTATCTC
Source organism: Pinus albicaulis (assembly GCA_034641835.2). Classification (NCBI taxonomy): domain Eukaryota; kingdom Viridiplantae; phylum Streptophyta; class Pinopsida; order Pinales; family Pinaceae; genus Pinus; species Pinus albicaulis. The sequence goes on along the minus strand of CM076583.1, from coordinate 637,427,937 downwards.
TTTCTTGTACCCAAAGCTTGAATAGGTCAACTTCATTCCTTGTTTTGTCAAGGTTATGGTCACCATCTTGTGATTGCTTCTTAAGCTCCTCATTTTCTTTTTTCAAACTACTTATCTCTTCTAGGGCAGATACAAATGTTTCCATGAGATCTTTTGTGAAGTCCTCTTCATTTTATTTATCTTCTAGGTCTTCTTTGGTCTTGATTTCTTCTCTCTTATTTTTAGCTTCCTTAATAGGTTATGTATTTCCTTCTTGATTTCCATCATCTTCTTGAATAAAGGTCATGGTCAATGATCCTTTTGAGTGAATATCTTGAAGTTTGTCCCACATACCTTTTGCCAATGACCATTTCTCCACTTTGGCCTTTATAGGATATGGTAGCCCACTTAAGATTGTTTTTATTTCTCTTGAATTATATTCCTTGGATTATTCTCCCATCATGGTTTCAGTAATAATTGATTCCCTGACTTTAAAAGCTTGAGCCATTAAAAAATTCTTCATTCGTGCATTCCATATCTCAAAGTTTCCATTGAATAACGAAACTTTCCCAATTTTATTATCTTCTTCTTTCATGGTTGAAGAAGAGACATATTTAGAAGGATTGGAGGATTTATTCATTGGATTTTACATTTGTGCTCTAAGGATCTACCTTCAAGATGTTAGGATTTGAGTGAAGGTAATAGCTCCGATTCCAATTGTTTGAAATAAAGAGAGGGGGTTGAATTAATATTTCTTTTCAATTGTTATTTTTACCAGTTAAGATTACTTATAATTAGAACACAAAATGAACAATAAGAATAAATTATTTTATTAATTCTTTTATACAATAAATCAAGTACAATAATGTGTGGGGATTCAACCCTAGATGAAGACACTATTCTTCAATCCTACCAGACACCAACCTGTACTTTTCCAAGCATCAACTTGGACTTCACGAGACTTCGACCTCTAAGGCTCCAACCATATCTTCCCAAGGCACCAACCTTGTCACTTTGAGGCTCCAACCTCTAGGGCTCCAACCCTATCTCTGGTACAAACACCAACCTAGTCTTCTTGAGGACTCTTATCCTCTAGGGCTCTAACCCATGACTTAAATTTGTCAAGATAGATTCAATGATTCTTCAAGGCTCTCAATATCCTCTACAATAAGCCTTGAGAGTATATTATCGAACAATGCCCTCAATTGATCTCCAATATGCTCAGCCCATCAAGGACAACTTTGTCTTCACAACTCTTCATGGTACCCAAACAAAATCTCCAAAGTCACCTCATGAGGGATTCATCATGGGTCTACAATAATATATCCAATAGGATTCAATATTTCTGCACACAATGTCCTTCAATAAGCTGCTTTACCAGGTCTTCAAGGATCCTTAAATAATGCTATGGTGATGTGTCAAGACCTCCTCAAGTAATGTGGCCTCCCTCCAAGTTATGTTTCTCCAACTTGCTGTTGTACTACGATTACTACTAGCCCTCAACCATATGCCATAGGTTAGCACACAAATCTGAGGTACCACAGTGCTTTCGAATCAAAGTGCTCCATAGTCCAAAACTTTAAAGGCTAAGTCAAAGCTTCAATTTATCCATAGATCTGAGCTTGAAATCTAAGCCTTCAAGGTGTTACAGGTCAGAGGGTACTTGTGATCACAGGTTCAAAGTGTTGAGAAATCCGAACATGAGGAGCCTTCCACAAATTGAATACTACCGAGCCACAAGAAAACCACAGGTCCGAGCTTGAAAGACTTTGGTTACAATCTGAGCACCCTTAACACTAGTCACTGTTTGAGGTGGTAGATCTGTCTAGTTTTTAAGTAATCCAACCCTCCCACATGCAATCTACACATATATTTTACAATAGTTGTGCTCACTGGTACAAGTTTTAAGAATTATTCACCCACATAACTTATCACTGCCCAAATGATAATCTTAATATTTTTCTTGGCCAACTGTTTATTAGTCTCTGAAATATTCACCCTTCTACATTTTATTCTCTGTATTTTCCACTGAATTGATGATTGAAACAAATGGGCTTAGGCTGGTATTTATAGTTGTTTGAATGCATAAAAATACGTGAATATTGGAAATGGATCCGACCTGTGATTTTTCAGAAAACATTAGTATAAAAATAATAATTGTGTTGAGGCTGACATGTTATGATTTTTTTCATTACGTTTTCTGAATTTGTTTGTATGGATACCAATAATTACTCCTTTCCTATTCTCATTGCATAACTCTTCACTGCTTTTATACACTTAGAAAATGATTTATCGTTATAACATAGTAGTGTGAAGGAGTACTGAACTATTTTATTTTGTGATACCAGTATGTCGATGTAAGAATGATACCAACATGTGATAATTATTATATTATAAATAAGGGGGATGATGGTTGTATGGACATTGTCATGAATATAAGGAATTGGATTTAATAATATATGTTGGGACATTTTTGGTTTGAGACAAGATAGAATTTGATTGTAAGGTTGTGCAGAGTCATTACAATGATGAATGATTTATTGTATTAAGTTTTCTTCATCAATAGAATGTTTAGGGTATCTAGGGTTCCACCTAGGGTAGGGTTTTAGGATTGTAGCAATTTATTAGTCATAAAGACTAGGGTTTTTTCAATAATTAGTGTTTCTATGGTTTTATCATCTTCATGTTTAGGGTTTTCTAGGGTTTTCATGAGGTTAGGGAAACAAGGGTTATTCATGTATCTTAAGAATATTTTTCATCTCCAACAATTCCATATTGACATCAATGAAAATTTTGACCAACATAATTATATTTCTTCTCACATTTTAAGTAAAATTATGAGAACCCATATATTTATATCCAAATCCACCCAAATTATATGCCATCTCTCTTTTTAAATAAAATAACAAAGAGCATATATATTTAGATTATAGTAGGTACATTTATTTTTAAAAGGTTAAATTCTATATTAAGAAATAAATTATAAGAGTTTAAATGTTAATGTACAAGTATAATATAACTCCAAGAGAATAGTTTAAATAATTGCCACCGGTGTTGTTGGGAATTTATATAGTTCCATGCTGATAATTCTCATTTCAAATTCTCTTTGGTAAGGAGCACTAGTATGTGTCCATAAGTTTGTTAGTTTGTTAGGGCTTTCATCCACTAATGTGAGAAAATATCCTTTGAATTTATTCATGCTTTCCTTGAGGAAAAGTATCTAAACATAATATTTACTTTAAACAAACAATAAAATTAAAATTAAATTATTTAAAAAATGAATTAAAAAGTTGAAGAGTAATAAATTTATTCTTGAAGTCTAATGAAATTACTCTTAAAATTAAAAACCAACCATGATTCCTTATAATTTAGCAATGTAAATTATATTAATAAAAACATAGTATGAATTTCTCCCAACAATATAAGCATCTATATTAATCAAATACTGCATTAGTTTGGATCGAAAGCTTATGAACTAAAAGAGGATATGGTTTCCTCTTAGAAACCTTCTAAAAATAATTCCATGAAGCTATTCCAAACAAAGTATCATTATTATGACCATCTTCCACTTGAAAGAGGTGATCTATTATATGTTTATGCATCCTTACATGTTAAAGTATATATTCAATTGTTGTATCTAGTTATTAGGCCCATGAATATCAAAATCTCTATTGAATGTTGGGATCTATAATACATGATTAGCTATGAGCATATTTCATAGTTAATACAGTTGTATTTTTTGGTTGGATGCATAGAATTGAGGTGGGTTTGGTTGGGTCATTTCTCATGAACATCGGTGATATGCTATTGATTTTTGGGATCTCTAGTACATCCTCAACTATGAGCATATTTCTTGGTTAGTATAATTGTATTTGTTGGTTAGACATATGGAACCAAATTGGAATTGGTTGGGCTATTGCTCAGGACCATTGAAGACATGTTTACTCTTGTAATTCCATTTTATTTTATTGACATGAGTTACGATATGATGTTTAATTTTTACTAAGGGAGTTTTGGAATGGATTTGAAGTTTTGTTTTTAGTTTTGACTTTGGTAGCTAAGATTTGACACTTGTTACATATGTTTGACATCATTTAGCGATATTATCTAATATGTTACTCTTATGCAGTTGTCTATCATGAACAATGTTGGCTCTATTGTGGTTTACCATGTTTTATCATACAAGTTTCTTACCTAGATTATACAAACCTATATTCATAGAGTTCTTTGACATCAAAAGTTCTAAGCTTTTCCATAGGTTTTTGAATGTTAGAAAATGTTGTAAAACCTAATTGATTCATCACAGGACTCAAATATTGATTTTATGTGCCTATCCAAACTTTTCATAAGCTACACCAAAGATGCATGAACTTGTCACATCATACATGGATGCTAGGAAACATTTAGTTCAATGCGTTGAAATTAGGATACAATGTAGAATTTACTATCATGGTAATTAATTGTGACTAAGATGCATATTTTTCTTAGAATTTACTTTGATTAGTTATGTCATCAAGAAATTTCACATTAATAGAATAGATATCATAATGCACAAAAGACAAGAGACAAGAGATGCAAGAGATTAGGACAAAGGATAGGGAAAACCCATCAATCCTTTCTTTATAGATCATTCATCAACATGAGAAATCTAAGTCAGATTTGAAAGATCCAATTTCCAATTCAACCCTCCACCAAATCTAAACATGAAGTCTGACATACAATAGTCCATTATTAAAATAATGTAATTTTTTTGTCTTTAAATCAACCTCAAAATATTGCATCATTACAAAGATAATCATCATGGAAGCTCCTATCAATACCACATAGAATTCACTTTATCAATCCAATAAATTCACATAATTATCTTAGAAAATTTTCAACATCATTTTATGAATTTCCTTTCTAAAATTCGTGTCATCATATACCTCGGGAAACTTGAATGCCACAAAATTGTTTTTTCCTCATAGAAACTCAGATATTTTCCAAAGGAATCTGTGCCAGAGACCCAAATCAAACTGCCATAGAATACCATCGAATTGTTTCCAAATGATGGAGGATAGGTTTCAATATATAGTTGTTTCTGCATGCAAAAAAATACTAATCCTGGCAAGCCAAGATGTCATCTTTGAGGGCCAACTTGGCAACTTGGAGGGATAAATGACAATTAAAAAATTCCAAATTTTCTTCTTTTCATATGGTGACGAAGAACATGCCCTTGAATTTTTATTTTGACCAAAATAAAGCACAAAGAACATGCTTGATAATAAAAAATAATTTTATTTTATTTTATTTTATTTTATTACATAAAATACATATTGACACACGTACAATAACCTGGTTACAATTCCAACACCCCCTCTTAAGTAGGGAGGTATTCATAATGACTTAACAAGATATTCTCAAGTTGAGAACTTATATAATAAAGTATCTAGATTGATAAACATCAATGATGATTCACATCGTCATAACCAACATTGTCAAAATACCAAGGCCTTGAAAAGTATACTCTATCTCTCAACTATATTAGAGCACAATGTTGGGAGGCATATATTTGGACACCACCACCTCTCTGAGGAACATACCCCATCCGGGTGTTCACCAAGATATGTCCTCAAAGTACCATTTCCTAATCCATTGTCACAATACTTGACACAAGGAAATATCGATCCTCAAGACTATTCTTATCTTAGATCAATGTACTTTACTTACGACATTTATTCCTAGTCACAGTACAAATCTTCAAACAATATTGGTTCTTGATTCTTATCCAATCCACCATTCTCCCTACTAGTGTTCATGCACTAGGCTTATGGTTGTTAGTCCTGAACATAGTATGTGGCACATGGAGAACACACTTTAAACCTTCACTCCATCTCAACTAGGGAGGATATATCCACAAGCCCAAGCTTGTCTCACAAATACTCATGCTTTCTGTTAGGAAGGGAATTTGTCAAAACATATGCTACTTGTTCATCAGTGGAGGTATAATATTGCTTCACAACTCTTATTTGCTTCATACTCTTGAATCATTAAGCACTTTGACCTTCCTAGTTCTTTGAAAATCATCATGCATCTTTGTCTTGAGAAATCCATTAGTGAATCATAATAGGGTTTCTTAATAGTTTGATTTTTATTGGTAGAAAATTTCGGAATAGAACTGTGTAGATGTGTGATCCGTCCAACATTTTGGATGGTTACTCCATCCATCATCATTTACTTAACAATTTCTTATGATTAGCTATTACTTATTCTTATTTTTTTATTAAATATTCATCATCAAGACAATTTCCAAAACTATGAATATCACAAAGACATTAAGAGAACAAAAGATGTAGGCACTCAACTAGGGAAAAACCACCATGAAGGGGAAAATCCAGTCAAACTCTTCCTCTAGTAATTCAAATCAAGATGAGACAATCCAAGACCATTTTGACCTAGACAAAGACCTAAAATCACCAAGACAACCCTTCCTTCAAGTAGACAAACTCAGTTACTAAGTGTCAACTCCTCAAATACTGCTTCAATCTAGAATTTTAGCCCCCCAACAACAGAATTTTGGACCTGTAGTTACTGAATTTTTTTGGCCCTTGCAACTTGCCCATAAACCCAAAAAATATCGCACGAGTGAGAGAGAGAGATGTTCTAAGATTTGATTTTTATTTCTCCTTGGATTAGTTCTTATTCTCCTTGAATTCACTCTTCTTCTTATCTCTTTTTCTTGTAGATCGAACTTGTGTGAGTGCTCCTCCAAATGAGTCGAATTGTCTCTATTTGTACAACTTATATAGGGTCTAGTTCCCTTCAACTGGCCTGACTTCTCCAAGACAAAGCCGACTTCGTGAGGAGGGGTAAAATGATTTTTTTTGACTCAAAATAAATTTATTTACACGATACAAAAGCCCAATAATGGTCTAATAAATGTGACAATGACTCTTATGACTCAATACAAAACCTGTAAGCCTTAAATGGAGGTTATGTCCTAGAAAATAAATAAAAGAGCATGAAAACCATGCTTCAAAAATATTTTTTCTTTTTCTTTCTTTTGACAAATAAATTACATCATGAATTAAATATAATTATGAAGACCAACACTAGTTACATTCTTCAACACTTTGATCAATATCATAATAAAATAGAACATGTCATAAAGTAGTTCATCAAACACCTTATGGGGCCAAACTTTGTCACAAGCTTTCACATATTCTTCCTTCACATTGTGACATAATTATGCTTCATGTTATGTCAACTTATGCTTCCAGCTCCCTTCAAAGTTAATATTTCTTCACGAGTCATTCCTTTTCAAATTTCAAGGTTTAATTTAATCATGAACCTTCTTCAATATCTGAAGTAACTCTTCAAATTGAGGAAATAACCTTGACTTGATCCTCTCCCTCTTACCGAGAGAACCTTCAAACTTCTCTCTCCTTTTGCAATATTCCATCTTCATGCTTTGCTATGTTATTTCCATTCTTTCACTTGTTATCAAGTCTTGAATTATAGTTCTCATTATTAACCTACAATATTTATTAGGAGGCTATAAAGGAACAAATATAAATAGGCAAAGAACAAAGACAATAGAAATAGTAGTAATCAAGAAGAGTACTTATATTTTGAGGAAGGTCAAATCCCTCTCAATCTTGTACCTTTTCACCAACCTTGTCCTTACATTAGCATGATGTCATTTTGTTATTATCAAGAGCTATGGTTTCTACTAATAGAAGAATTTATTAGTCCTAGGGTTTTATTAGGGTTTCTTTTATTGTACCTTAGTTAGGGTTTACAAAACCCTATATCCTTTTAAAACATACCATAACTCAGATTTGTAAATTCTCTTGCAAAACCCTAGAAAATTTATCTTAGAAGCATTTTATATGGAGTTCATTTCATTTCTTAATCATAGAAACCCAACCTTCATATGAAAGGAAAAGACTTGAATGCTAACATATCGATCATCTCTAATATATATACATATTCATTTTACTACCTTTTAATAGAGAATAATATTGTTAGATTTATTCTTCATGTATATTTTCATCATGATCTAGCTTAGCTTTATATGTAGTATATAGATCATTGGTTGCAAATAAAAAAATGCATGTACCTCTTTCAATATTATCTAAACCATCCTTGCAGAGATCGGGTCCTTTTGATTTTTCTTCAGTTGTAATGTATCATCTTCCTTTAACATAGATACCTCAAACTAGGATGTTAACCATAGAAATTTCATTGGGGCTGCTTACAATGTTCTTCTAATCACAGTCCTTCAAGGAGCTATAACACTAAATATTTAAGCTTGGAATTATATTGATAACTTGATTCCCTCTTCAGAAGATACAATTATTATGATCAAATGTAGACTTTTGTAATTTGGTCCATATCCATAGATTATTCACGAAGTCTTGGTCCTTTATTTATAGAGAATATTCATAGACTTTTGGTCCCTTCCAGATTCTACAAAAAATTAGGCTATTTTTGGACAGAAGTATAGAGGAACACAATTTTTCCAAGAGATATGGCATAGATATAATTTATTTGATGTATATTCCATGGATATATACGTCACATTGTTCCATGCCTTAAATATGTTACTTCAGATTTCATTGCCTATATTTAGCTTTAGACTTCATACTTTTTAGTCTCAGACCTTTACCTTTGATTATCCTCTTAGATTTTTCTTTAGCAAGTAGCCTCGTTTTCTATGTGTTGATGGGCTCTAATTGAGAGAAGAAAGTGCACAGTAAAGTAGTATTTCTCCATAAGTGAATGAATGCTCTTCCATATGGTTCTAAACAAAATAAAGTTTTATTCTATAGTGGTTTATCAAGAAATTCAGATCCATTCCTTTGATTTTTCACAAAGATCTTGGATTTACCATGCTCAAAATAGTTCATTTTATTTAAATTCTAATGTCATTTGGACAGAGATCAAGCTTGATATGGTTTTTATTTTTACAGACTTCGAATATGGATTCCTTTAAATCATAAGGCGATATGATACAATATAGTCCACAATTCCTTTAGGGACTTCACATATAGTGCCACAGGAGAATTGTATAATCCTAAGGGAATGTCGAGTGTAAGATTCAACCTTCTAATCCACTTGAGTGAGGGTTAGAAAATATAAATTATAGTTTCTATTTTTTGTCCTTCAATAGTCCTTCTACTTCGTTATTCTTCTTCATCTTGGATATAAAATGAATTACTCCAGATTAAGTGTTATGAAACTTAGAGAAGTGCCACTGTAAGGTTGGAAGTTATAGTTCATATTGTCCTTATTTTCTTGCTTTGAGTGATGATACACAATACTTTGTAATTTGTAGAGGCGATAACTTGTGTGCTTACATCATCATGGGAGAAAATGTCTCTAAAATTCATATCATTATGTACAATGAATTATGTAATAGATATGTTATAGGAACCCAACATAGTGTAGAAGAATATACCACAAAGATTCGTATCACAGAGAGGGAGGTATGTCACAAAGCTTACATCATCATATAGTTTTGTTCCTTTTATTCCCATAATCCAGGAGCTTTTTCAAACTTCCCTAGCTCTAATACCATGTTGAAATTTGGATACAATGTAGAATTTATTATCATGGTAATTACTTGTGATTGATATACATATTTTTCTTAGCATTTACTTTGATTAATTATGTCATCAAGAAAGTACACATTAAAAAAATAGAGATCATAATCCACAAAAGATAAGAGACAAGATATGCAAGAGATTAGGTTCAAGGCAAGAGCGAAACCCACAAGGGGAAAGCCCGTCAAACCTTTCCTTATAGATCATTCTTCAACAGGAGAAATCCAAGTTACATTTAGAAGATCCAATTGCCAAGTAATCCCTCCACCAAATTTGAACATGAAGTTTGGCATATGATAGTCCATTTTTAAAACATTTCCACTTTATATTCCTTCAAATAAAGCTTAGAAGCTCGCATCACTACAAAGATAATCATTATGGAAGCTCGTATCAATACCACATAGAATTCACATTATCATTCCAAGAAATTCACATAATTATCTCAAGAAAATCACATAATCATTACAAGAATTTCTATTCCGAAATTCATGTCAATGTATAACTCTGAAACGTCACTCTCAAACCTGAGGAAACTTAGATGTCACATCACTATTTTTGCCACAGACAAACTCAAATTTCTTCCTTAAGAATATATGCCACAGACCCAAACCAAACTTCCATAGAAGACCATCAAATTGGGTCCAAATGATTGAGCATAGGTTTTGTTGTATCTATTTCTTGAAGATAGTTTGGGGCTAAGAAATTGAGCTAAGAAATCAACTCAACCTACTCTAGGCTCAAGCTAGCCCTTGAACCAGAGGGGGCTCCCTCAGATGTTATGAGGCTAATTGACTGTACATGGAAATGAACAATATCATTTTAAGCACAATGGCCAATTTTAGGGGACTATTGAGAGGTTGTTGCTTACAGATTCAATACCTACTTAAAAAAATAAAGCCCTCTCTTTAGAGAGCTCAATCAAGGTGCCAACACCCAACCATGAAAAATTAATGACAAATTTTAATATGTAGGTAGAATACTAAAGGAGATATTAAAAAATTCATATACTCATACTGAATTATCCAATAAGGCCATAAAGTGTGTAGAAGTATCTTCTACAACTAAAATGTACTATACATTTCCATTATGAATAAAGAAACAATATAAAGGTGTAGAGGGACCAATATTGACAATATGTCTATTTAGTCATCTCAGTTATGGGCATAACTTTGCAAGGGAATTAAGGGAGGATGATACTTAGCCTAGCCTCTCTTAATGATCTGCAAAAATTCACAATATACAAAGAAAAAGATAATAAAAACTATAAGTACTCACATATGAAACAAATTATGTCATAAGCTAAAGCCATAAGCCCTTATTAAACTTTAAAAATATTAGGCGTTACAAAAGTACTCGTCTTTAGGCCCAAAATCCAACCTTTATTCTATACAATAAAAGAATATATAGGGCAATTCCAATCCTCTAACAATCACTAGACTTTAGGAATAAAATCCTTGAAAATAAACTAAAAATAAAACAATCTCTAGTTTGTTGTAGGAAATCTGAAACTGCTTTCTTGAAATTGGGATTAAAATGCATTGTTGACTGATTCTTCTCTTTCAAATATGGATCAAATATTTGACAGTTGGATACTTTTCCACTTGTGTCTTTTAAGTGCATTTAAGCCATCTGGAAATGCTCATTGAATTCTTGACCTGAAAATCCTCTCCATTTTAATTTGTACCCTACAAATTTGTTAACTTTCCAGCTGTTTACACTGTTAGAACTGCCAACATTCAAGAGGGTCTCCCTGATATGAAATCCCAATTAGAACTCACACCGTTTGGGATAGGAACCCCATGTAGAATACAACCTGAAAAGCATCTATTTAAAGATATTCCTTAGCTTTAGCTGTCAACAAGAGAGAGAATTGCATATGTGCCTTCAAAAAGCAAGAAAGTGTGCTTGGTGAATGTTCGATGGTAGGTACACCAAGGTTCTTCCACTGTAGAGGGGAGATAAAGTGAGCCTATAAGAGATAGGTAATAGTACCACCATAATGAAGACACATATAAAAAATAATGTTTCGTCTAACATCCAAGATAATAGTCCAAAAATATGTGACGATCATTATAAAAATTACACCACATTCTCAATGAGATAAGCACTGAAATAAACGAAATAGTTCAACTATCTTGGTAATGGTGAAATAAAACATGAATTATACACATTCAAAGAATAGTATTACAAACAATCATAATCCATATATGAAAATGTGTCAGCCATCAGGCTTCAAATATTAAGTAAAATTCCCAAGATGCATAAATACAACGAACATCACTTGCTCCAATAGTGGAGCGTTGGAGCCACTACTTGCTCCCCAAAATTACTAACTTATCTCTCTTATGCCTTATGGGAGAAGCCACGGTTAAAATTACTCTACATGAGAAATGATAATCTATTTATAACTTGAGGAGTGAGCATTCATGTCCTCATGAATCTTTACTTTCTAGCTTCTAGAGACCTTTAGACTTCTACAACCTTTTAAGTTCCAAATGAATTTTGGAATTGCATATGTATTTTTGTTTTACATGTCCTTTGGACTTCCATGACTCTTGAGTTCACACATGTCTCTTGGAATTCTACTTGCTTGTATTTTACAATGATTATAATATTACATCTTGATTTTACACATCCTCATATTATGAAACTAAACACATCACTATCTTAGATGATTGGGAATTACAATGATTGATGACATGGAGCTACTTTGGTGGTGATATAGTTACCATTTTCTTTGTTCTTCATTCATCTTATGATCATAACGCTTCCACCCTCCAAATGGTCTTCAATCTTAGAGTATTTATGGTGCTTTTATCATCAAGCTTCAAGTGTTATAGGTTATTTTCGTGCTTCCTTTGTTTATCCTGTTATCCCAATATTCCTCGTGTATGCTTGCCATGAGATCCCTGAAATACCTATTTGTGCAATCACTCATGACAAGCAGGTATCAGTCTGAAAATATCCTACTCTACCATGTTTTATGAAATTTTTCTTGTTCATGCCTTTTTGGTGTGCTTAAAAGGGTCATAGAAGCTTCAAGGCTCACTCTAAAAGGCTGAAGGACTGGGGATGAGTAGCTTCAAGGCCTTGGAATGCGCTCATGTGCCCTAGGGAAGAAAGCAATCGAGGGATGGCACATGTCACAAGTACAAAGGATGAAGGGGAAAGATTAGGGCTTCCCAACTGTGCTATGCACCCAAGGGAGAAAGGGAGGGTACAAGGCGCACTCTTCAAGGCTGAAGATTGAGGCTTTGTGCCTTCGGGGTGTGCTCATGCGCCTAAGAGGCCTCAATAAGTATGCATGGCACACTCTTGAAGGCTAAAGGCTGAGGCTTCGTGCCTTTAGGGTGCACAAGTGCTCTTAAGAAGTTAAGGAGGGTACAAGGCACATAGGGGAAGGTTAAAGGAATTAAATTCAGGTCTTCAGGGTGCTCTAGTGCACTCAATGAGGGCACACTTCTTCAAATCGAAGGAGTGCACTCTAGGATGACTTTGTCATTTTTGGAGGGGGCAGTTCAAAATAGGGAAGGGTATTTGTAATTTTAGAGTGTGCCCAACTCTCAAGGAGGGCGCAGGGTGCACTTTTAACAACAAAGGATCTCTCATCAAGTTTTTGGAGTGTGATCATATGCTCTTGGCCTTAATGGGCTCACTTTGCAACCAAAATTAGTCTAAATCTGAATGATTGGTGTGAGCAAAATGAGTTATAGACAAAAAAAATTGGTGACACATAATAACTCATCGAGAAAACTTAGACAAGCTTGATCAATAATGAATAAACATCAAAATTCCACTTTATGCACATTCCCCAAGTATAAACAATGTAGTGTGTGCGACTGCGACCAAAAAGTGCCATTTTACAACAAAAAATATGTTATGACTATGAAATGAATATAGAGATGTTCTAATAGATGCGATGACACTTAAGAATGCTCAAGAACAATTAAGAAATATAAAATAACATGAAATGACATTTGGTGACCAATGCAACACTTGATACGACAATGAAGCAGGCTCCAAAATTAGAATGTAGTAAAAATTTGTAGGGTCTTATAACAACGACAACACTTGGAATCACACTAGGAGAACTTCAGTTTCTCTATCCGAGAGGAGCTTTTAGTTAAGGGTTAGAACTTCAGGAAGTATTTATTTCCCTAAGTTCCCCCTTTTAACCCAGTTTTAGACATAGCATATTTTCTTTTCTCTATTTGGTTGAACTCATAAAAAGATATACCTTATCACAATCAGTTCGATCTAGGGAAGGGTAATGTGCGCAACGAGTTTATAATTTTTAGAGTATATAGTTTTCAAATATGGTGTTGCTTTGTTTCCAACAACCCTAGATAGTACCCTAATGGAGTCACTTTAGGAGCTCAATCATTTCTTCACCGCTAGCGAGCCTGGATGGTACCTCGGTGAAGTCACTTTCTTCACCTCCTAGCGCATGAAGCCTTTCTTTTCTTTCACTCTTTATTTATTTATTTAATAGAACTGTGCATAACACTTATTATTTTCAATGGGAGGAAGAGGGATCTTGACTTATTGAGAGAAGAGGAGGTTTCCCCTTCAAAGAAGTATTTTAAGACCTCTGATTTAAGTTTTCTTGCTTTAGATTTCCCCTTATCCCTTCTCTACTAGATTGGGCAGGCGTTAACACACAAGTAGACATATACCAAGTTGAGAAGTTCAGGTGCTAGCATAAGCGTAAATTTAATAGGTTCCATCAAGGTTCTCCTATCTGGAGTTACCTCAACCTATGGAATTTTCCCAAACAAAGAAGGAGAATAAAAAACAAGCCAATCATTGCAATTGCCACACTCCTCTTTGATTGCACTACCAAGTATTTGGGCCATTCACTTTACACATAGGTCTTATTTATGTACGATGATCAATAATTAGACATGACACGACATGCCTATACAAAAAACACACGACAAACTAAAACAAAAGAGAATAAACAGAAAAACAATATGTACAAGAAATGTAGCTCGTAGCTGTTATTGAAAATAATGCTTAAGGTCTTGGCCATTTAGGGGGAGTGAGTCAATACTCTAGTCCAAATATTTAATCTTGAAGGCGTTGTGGCCGAGTCTCTCTTCGATTGTTAATGGTTCCATCCACAACAGTTGGAACTAAGTGTGTTTACCTTTGTCTTCATGGGGTTTATCCCATTTTAGAACTAGGTCGCCCAAATCAAAGCTCTTTTCCCTTGCGTATTTTCTGTCAAAACAACGCTTTAAATGGTTTTTATGTACGACAAATTGGTCTTTGGATTTGAGGCTCTCTTCCTCGAGTTTGAGTAAAGTGTATATACTACTCTGAACCAGTAGGCAAGCTTTGCCTTATGACTCTTGGGAGAGATGCAAGGCCGGGAGATACAAATTCGGGGGCAAGATAACTTCTTTAACATATACTAGAAATTATGGCGAGGTTTTTAGGGAAGGTTTTGGAGTTACATGGTCGACCCAAAGTGCATTAGTCAAAGCAGTATGCCAGTTATTATGTTTGGAGAAAATGGTCTTCTTAATTATGCGAATAAGATTTTTATTTGTTGATTCAACCAGACCATTTCCTTGGGGATAATTATTAGATGCATGTTTTAAAACAATCATGTTCTCTAATGAAAATTCATAAAGTCTTAATGATGATAAGTAAGTTTCAATATCAAAGACAAGTGACGTAGGAACGCAAAACCTAGTTATGATGTTCTATTGCAAAAAATGAATGAATTCCTAGTCATTTACTTGTCTGAGAGGAACTGCCTCTGACCACCGAGTGAATTAGTCTATAGATGTAAGGATATACTAGTGTTTCTTTGAAGAGTGTGGGAAAATGTCTCCGATAACATCAAGGCTCCACTCTTGGAATGGTTCTTCGATTGCTACTAGGAGTAATGGGGCGACTGACCTTTGATCGCGACCGATGCATTTTTGACAAGTTTGGCACTTGTGGACATAAGAATGCACATATTTAAAAAGAGTGGGCCAATAATAACCAACCCTCATAAATTTTTGTGTTATATTTTCACCTGCAAAGTGGCCACATGTTGGTCCATCATGTAGATATTTAAGAACCTTCTGCATGTCTTGCGACTCAAGGCACCTTAACAGAACTCCATTGTGGTGCTTCTGAAAAAGCGCTCAATGTACCAATTGATATGGTACAGAGTTTAAAATAATTTCCCTCTTCTGTTTGTTCAATAAGTGTGAGGGCAAGATGTCATGCTCGAAAATTTTTCATAAGTCTACATACCAAGGCACTGTAGATGTGGACTGAGGAACGTGATCAAAGTTATACACTTCAATCTCTTGCTCCCATCCCGAAAGATCTTGTTCAAGAGCATCCTTAGCTTTGACTGCTAGTCTACATAGGGTATGACCCTTTATGGTATGAAATGGCTTGAATTCCAGGTCATACTCTTGGAGACAGGTCATCTAGTTAGCCCTTTTCTTACCCATCTCTTGCTGCACAAGCAATGTTCTTACTACTGGATGAGGTACGAATAGGATTTTATGAGATTTGAGTAAATAGGGATGAAAATAATTTACTATCTTGTATACTACATATGCTTGTTTATCAAAGGAAGGGTAGTTTAATTTTGGTCCTTGTAGACTAGCACTCATATAATAAATAGGCCATTCATCTCCTTCATTATCTTTCTGATTCAATACTACTGCAATCGATAAATCTAAAGAAAATGTATAGAGCTAAGAATTATTTTCCATAATATGGACTAAATAACGCGGGTGCATCAGCTATGGCCTACTTAAAATGAGCGAAATCATCTTTCTCTCATTTGTCCCATCTGTATATTGCATCTTTCTTGATCATCTCTCGTATAGGTTTAACTATTTGAGCATAATCAGAGATGAATTTTATGAGGAAATTAATTTTCCCCAAGAAATACTGCATGGATTTCTTGTTTACTGGAAACGAGATCTGTGTGATAGCCTTGACCCTCTCAGGATCAATATTGATATCGCTCTTCGCTATGATGTTCCCTAGTAGGATCCCTTCGGACACACCAAAGACGCTCTTCTTGGGATTCATGGAAATCCCATACTTCCAACACTGCTCAAATATATGCTTTAGATGATGTACATGATCCAATATTTTCTTTGAAAACACAATAACATCATCTAAATAAAAAAATATGCTTTGACCTATAAGTCCACGAATAGAAATGTCCATCGCTCTCTGAAAATTTGAACCAACATTGATTAATCCAAATGGAACTATTTTGAAAGTGAACATTCCCCATTTAGTCTGGAATGTAGTCTTCAATCTATCTCGTTTCGCTACTAGCACTTGATTATAGTCTTAAAATCCATCTAGTAGCAAAAAAATTTCAGACCCAGATACTATCTGGAGTATCTGCTCCATGGATGGAACGAGATAGTTGTCTTTGTCAGAAGCTTGGTTTAGATTCCAAAAATAAACACATAATCGTATTTCACCAGACTTCTTTCTAACTGGGACCAGGTTGGAAACCCATGTGGAATGTCTAAATTTGAAAATTATCTGGGCAACCAACAAATTTCTCAATTCCTTCTGGATGAGGGGTTCCAGTGTTGGATGAACTTTCTGTAGTTTATGCTGGAATGGTTTCAACCTTCTTTTATAAGAATTACGTGTTGGATGATATGAGTGTCATAAGTATTCAAATCACCGTACCGTATGTCCATAAAAAAACGTCTCAATACTGTTTGAATAGGCGAATAAATGCTTGTCCTTCTTGCGGGTGAAATCAAGTACCAAGGTTCACATATTTCAGATCTTTTGGGGTTCCAAGGTTGACTTGTTCAAATGCAAGCTTCAAAATCCGAGTATTTGTATTAGTTGGTCCCTTGAATCATTTTTGCAGGTCATATAATTTCTCCAGGGACACCACACCTTTTGGCATAGTGTTTCCTTTCGGTGCTTGGGATGCTTCCTGCAAAGCCCTCTTGTGTTCGTGTAATATCCCAAAAGGGAGAATGTAGTAATACTGAAACACAATATAAGAACTGCAGCAAAGTAAACAGTAAATCTATATACACATCAGAATGCACATAAATAGTTGAGCCATTTTATTATATGGGAGGTGAAAAAGAAAGTACAACAGTGCTCAAAATATGAGACACTCAAGCCAAAGGGATGGCTTAGAATGACCCTACAATGATCCCATAAGAGGGACTGTGTAATTGTTGAACTACTGGAAGGTAAATTGCGTTGTCCCTGCTGCAAATTTTGGGACTGCAACTGCCAAAAATATATAAATTCAGATCTAGGCATTTTGGAAGCTCTGATGATGCTAAACATAGAGATCCAGGCTCTATGATGGATACCCAAGATAACCCAGAAAGGGTTTCTCAGATCTGTCAATCTAAGAAAACCACCCTCTTAGGGCTTCACATATATATTGCAGGGTATTCAGATCTGAAGCTAGATCTGATGATATGATCGCTGCAATGATGCACAATTAGATCTATGCAAGAAGGGCTGATCCCTTCACTAGATCCTTGGGCTAAAATCTCAAGATCTAGCTCCCCCAATCTCCTCCACTGAAAATATCTGCTGGATGAACAACAACTTCAGAAAACTGCACTGTAAGAGAGGGAGGCTCAATAGCCTGCTGCTAGACGTGTCAAATCAGATCCTGAGTGATGGAAATAATAGATCCAATGTGAGGAGATGATCCCTCACTGTATTTACAGCTGAAATATTGGAAACTTCCTTCCTCCAATAGATCTACAGGATTGTACTGCGCAATCCTTGAAGGGATTGCTTGTGCATGGAGGTAAAACCCAATGCCCTGAATGCTAGATATAAATTTGCTGCTCCTGGAAGAATGAATGTGAAGAAAAAATTGGTAGGATGAATCCTCCACTAGTTTCCTAGCTAAATGCTAGAAACAAACTCCTGAATATGGCACCAATGCCTGATAAGGAATGTAGTACAACCCTCTTCCTTAGAGATCACTCAAGGGAAGAGGTGGGATTCCCACTCGGGAACACCCAGTGCTAAACGACACTTGTAATCTTATATAAACAACCCAAGAATGCATAGAGATGTCCTAAGAAAAATCTAGATCTAAGCAGATCAAGAAATGAATAATCCAAATCATGCCTTCTATTGTGCCTTCACCTTCATTATACAGATATGAGCCTTCCATAGCCTAGGCCCACTTCAAAATTGCGTTGTACATGTGGACATAAGTCTCCATGGTTGACTGCGTTGTTTCTCCATGTCCTCCATCATGTTCATATGGGGTTATCACCCTCTCCATCATGTGTGCATTAAATGCATCACTTCCTCCACTAACTTATCATAAGTGCTCTATGATCTTCTTTGAATGCACTAAGATCTCAATTGACCTTATCAAAAATCCTCATGATTTTACATTTAGGATCCATGATCTTATTTGACTGTTTCATCCTCCATATTCTATCTCATAAATGATACATGATCTCCATTAATGGAGATGCTCCACTACTCCATGATTTTAGATCTTGATCTAGGATATCCACATACACACATTAAAAGTGGATTTTATTCATATTTGAGGTTTGTGGGTCCCTCCACCCTTTTATTTACTTAATTAATTAAGTTTATTAATAAATCTAATATTCCAAATATCATGTGAATTTTTTTGAATATTACAGTTTGTCCTCCTCTATGGCGGCGTCTTTGAAGATGTCAACCTTCACCATAAAGTGTAGTATCTATTGGTCGTCATGTAAAACACGTAAATTAGTAACATTGTCGGGTATAGATGGTTTATGTTATGAAACCAACTCCAAAAATAGAAGAAAAGAGAGATCAACGTCTTAGAAATCAACCACTTCGAAGGGGAACCTCCAATACATTACATAAATGAAAAATTCTTGGATTATACAAATGACCAAAACCTCCTTCTATATATAGGAGTCCATGGGCCCACAATATAATCCTAGCCGACCTAACAATAACAATGTAAGGGCACAATAATAACAATATTGGGGTTACAGGGGTACAACAATAACAATAAGGGAGCTACACTAATAACAATAAGGGACTAAACTAGTAATATAGGGACCTAACATGCCCCTCTCCTTCAAAAAAGTGTTGTCCTCAACGCTTGAGTAGCTCTGGGTGCTTCTGTATAAAATTCTCATCCTCCCATGTAGAATCTTCAGTGGATAAGTTCTTCCACTTGATGAGATACTCTGAAATTGATCGATTCCGTAGTTGTCGAGTTCTTGTTTCCGTGACCGCTTCAGGTTCCAATATGACTTTTCCTTCCTCATCAAGTTCTGGCAATATTGTTTGAACTGGAATATTTTCACCTATAACCTTCTTTAAGCATGAAACATGGAAAACTGGATGTACTCGCGAAGAAGCAGGAAGCTCCAATTTGTATGCCATAGTACCAATATTTTGCAACACCTTGTAAGAACCATAGTACTTTGGTGATAATTTATTATCCTTCTTAGCTTGCTTGAGTGACATTTGTTTGTATGGTTGTAGCCGTAAAAATACCCAATCTCCTACATCAAAACTTCTCTCGCTGCGATGTTGATCTGCCTGTTGTTTCATTCGATTTTGTGCCAAAGTCAGGTTATCCTTTAAGAGTTGGAGAACTTCTTGTTGATGCTCGATATGATCTTCCACTGCTTGAACCTTCGAATTTTCTCTTAAATATGATGTGATGGATGGTGGATGATATCCATAAAGTGCCATAAATGGGGTCATTTTTGCTGCAGTATGGAAGGAAGTGTTATACCACCATTCAGCGAGAGGTGACCACTTGACCCATTGTGTTTGTTTATCAGATACAAAACAATGAAGATATCCTTCCAAACATTTATTTACTATCTCAGTTTGACCATCAGATTGAGGATGATAAGATGAGCTATGAGCTAATTGAGTACCCAAACAAGAAAATAACTCCGTCCAAAAATTTCCAGTAAAAATGGGATCTCTGTCACTCACAATAACCTTTGGGTTCCCATGTAACTTTTGAATTGTGTCCATAAATTTAGTAGCAACTGTACTTGCTTTAAAAATTGACCAAGTGACAATTTTTTTATGGGAGAAAAGCCATCGATACCATACAAATGTATTTTTTTCTAAATTTAAAGTTGCAATGCGTACATTTTGTGTGTTTTTCACGTTATGGAGATCAAAATATTGCTCCATTTGTAGTATCCATGTTACATGATCCTTTCCATAAAACTTCCTCATATCCATTTTTGGAATATGGTGGTTCTTCCCGCCAACATTAGAGTTTATGAAATCATGATTAACATTTATTGTTCTCATCATGAGTTTCCTCTACTATCTTTTCACCATTAGGAAACATTTCTTGTATCAACTTTGCCAAACCTTCAATGTCTACTTTTATGTTTTCCATTTTTTCATCGATCTTAGCTTCCATGCCATCCATCTTAGCTTCCATGCCCACTTCCATGCCTTCCATCTTAGCTTCCAAACCATTCATCTTAGCTTCCACGCCTTTCTTCAAACCATCCATCTTAGTTTCCACACCTTTCTTCAAAACTTCAATTTCATTTTTTGTTGCTCTTTGCGATAACGAAATTTGGTGAACTTGCTCTTGTAATTTTGATATCTCATGTTGTGTTTCTTCGTCTTCATGAGTCATAGTAGAGCCTTCTGAAGGCTTAATGGGTGTTGAATTATTTTTAGGGGGCATTTTAGAACCCAATATTGATATTTATTCTTCAATATGCCCTTGGAATAAATTCAAACCAATTTTTTCTTCAAATGAGACTTATGTAATTCGAAAAAAATACACACATTTTTATTGTTGTTAAGGAGCTCGATATTGAAACTGAATTATCTATGTGATGTCAGATCTTCAATATTTGAAATTCCACCCCGAAGTAGCCCTATGAATCATATTTCAAATGCCACAAGTCTCACCTGATTTGGATTCTTCAAGACAAAGTGATGCCCAATCTCCCACGATGACCTAATTATGGACTAGTTCAGTAGAGTGAACTTGTACAAGTTGCCATGTGTCACTGTTTCCTCCTTCGGCTCTAAAATTGATATAATGAAAACTATATTCCATGTAATTGCAACCAATATTTACAGAATATCAATCCGACGCTCAGAGAGAGAGTTATGACGTTTTTCCCACGGTCACCTCTTTGAGATGAAATTCGGGAGCCTGAAAAAAATCCTAACTTCCACAGATCGTATCTCCAAAAATATTGCGAACCAAGATCTGAAATTTGGACAGGAGGTTCTTTAGGATTTCGGTTTCACTTTGTGAAAATTTCAGCTTCTGAAACCTCATAGAAAAATATTTATAGCGAAAATTATGTGATGACCTTTTTAGGTTAAATTCAAGAGCTTGCAAAAATCCCTAACTTCAACAGATCATATCTCCGAAAATATTGCGAACCAAGCTCTTAAATTTTGCGACGATGTTCCTCAAGATTTTGGATTCGTACTCTAAAAATTTCAGCTTCTGAACCTTTGTAGAAAAAAAATTTATAGTGAAAATTCCACGATGACCTGTTTGGAGCAGCGAAACCCTAGAATCCAAAGCTCTGATACCAAATGTTATGAAACCAGCTCCAAAAATAGAAGAAAAGAGAGATCAATGCCTTATAAATCATCCACTTCGAGGGGGAAACCTCCAATACATTACATAAATGAACAATTCTTGGATGATACAAATGACCAAAACCTCCTTCTATATATAGGAGTCCATGGGCCCATAACATAATCCTAGCCGACCTAACAATAACAATGTAAGGGCACAATAATAACAATATTGGGGTTACAGGGGTACAACAATAACAATAAGGGGGCTACACTAATAACAATAAGGGACTAAACTAGTAATATATGGACCTAACAATTTATATAAAAATTCAATAGAGAAACCATTTTTTGATGGCAACATCCTAGCATCAACATTTGCTAATGCATCTGCTGCCACATTTCTAACTCTTGGAAAAAAACAATATTGAAAGCTTTAAAATTATTTGTAAAACAGACAAAATCCTATTGGTAGTTTTTGAGATGAGGTGAAATATAGCGTATAGTATCTCATACCTAATGAGTCACTACCTCTGAGTCACCAGTTACCTTTAGGAGCTCTTCCTTTAGGTCTATAGCTTTCTTCAATCCAAGTACAAGTGCTTCATATTATATAGTATTATCTGTGCACTCGAACTCTAGATGACATGAAAGTATATGTTTCTTGTTGTGCGGGTCCATAAGTACACAATCGACTCCATAACCATCCCGCGTCTTAGAACCATCAGAATAAAGAGTCCAAAAATTATAAGATACTGAGCTACTTCCTGTATTATTATTCCTACTAGTACTACTACTACTATGTACATATATATTACATAATTCATTTGCACAAGCTGGATAACAAGGAAGGAGCGCCGACTGTGTATCTTAGTGGAATGGGTGATCGTTGTGCAAGGTAGCACCCAAGGTTAGTCTCTAAAAACAAGTTTGCAAAAATAAAATATGCGAAAGGAACATGTTAATTTTACCCTTTAAATGGTGTAAAAATGTGCTTTATGTAAGGTTTGAATTCCACCCCGATTTGGTTATTCTTGCCCCTATACGGAAGCCATAAATGTGACCAATCGGTAGCAAAATACCCCTGTAGTTTGCTTGACCAGTATCTACTTAGAAATACACAATAAGATTCTGGGATGTCCACAATCACTATGTTTATACATTGGTGAACTCGGTGATCGGATGATAGGTGAGTAAGAACATTCTGAGTTCACCAATAGCTTGAACAAGAGACTTGTCCAGCTGGATAATCTAGGCATCGGTATTATTCGATTTTCAATTGATTTTCTTGGAAACAAATAATGTCATTACATTTACATATGCAGTAGAATCAACTAAAATATTGTGAACATTGTAATTTAAAATTTTAAAAGTTAATAAAAACAAGGATCTCTAGTATTAACATGAGGGTCTGTTGTTGTAGCCTCTAATGTTACAACATTAACCACTGATTCTAGTGGACCAGAAGACTTATCAGAGACCTTCGAAGAAGAATAAGCATTACCACTTGATGAATATTGGGCAAGGGCTTGGACAAGAAGTTCTCACTATCTTGATATCCTTGTAAGCTCAAAAATTTAAATATTTGTCCAAGATTTCTTCCTATCTTACACTATGTTATAATCCAGGGAAACGAGCATTGTTGAAGTGTTTAGAGGGGTAACTTTGTTTGCTACTTCCAGAATGGTAGAATTTATTTTACTGTTAGTAGAAGTGCTCTTTACTGTGGTGGCATCTCCAGACTTGTTCTGAGCTTGGTTTATGGGCAGTGTGATTTTTCTTAACAAATGTTCCTTCAATTTTTGCCTCATCAACTCTTATTCAAGAACATGCCCCTGACTTCTCAACTTGTATCGATTGTTTTTATTTTGAGCCAATGCCTCAGTTAGTGGTGGTTCTTCAATGATTTTTTGTCAGCAATGAACAAACAACTAAAAGTATTTGTCTAAGACCCGTAGTATCTTCAACCACCTCAAATTCTTCCTTTTCTTCCCTCTACTCAGTCTGCTCATTTGAAAGTACTGAGTTAATAATGTGGGTGGACAGAGCGTTCATGTTGTGATTCTATTGTGGGAATGTATTTTTTGAATGATATTCTTGATGAAAAGAATAGTATTGGTCCATGCCCATAATTTTGACATACAACATGATGTTCGAGCTTCGTGAAGACTTAGCCGACTGATTATTTTTGTTGTTGTTGTTGTTAGTCCTTCTCAGGAAGTTAAATTTTGGGGGCTTGCTATTGACATTAGTTCCGCTTGTCCCTTATTTTAATTCTGCCAACTCATTGGATAGAGTCTTGATAGTTCAGGACAAAATTTCCAGATCGGTAGCTTCTTTATCCTTGGTCTTGCTTGAAGAGGCATGAGACCTTTTTCCTATCTCCTTGGAGTCTTTGGATGGTTCATCGTCGATAATGACTCCAATTGCACACAAGTCCTTCTCAACAATAATAGCTTATTCGAAATTTTGTGCCAAAGTTTTTTTCGCAGTTCTCTTCAAGAACTGCGCAATGATTGTCCGCAAGGCAGAAGTATAATAATAAATCGTGATGGAGTCATGAGGTTTCATATATGTGGCAAATTTTTTCAATACGCGATTGAACCTTTGATTAAAATATTTAACCTTTTCTTTCTGCTCCATCTTTAGATTCCCTAACTCCTTTAATAACATGGTTGGGGCTTTTTAATCAATGAACTTTTCAAGAAACATATTTTTAAACCTTTTCCAATTTTGAATTGAATTTTTAGGAAAACTATGGTACCAAAAAACTGCTCTAACATCTAAGGTGCAAGGAAAGAGTCTACATGTAATATTTCCATAATGTACCTCAAGCATTTGCTAGTGTAAATAGAAGTTATCCAAATGGTCTTCCGCTTCGGTGACCTCGTTAGGGTCATATTTCATTAACAACTTTTTCGAGTGTCTTGGAATCTTATGTAAAATAACTGGAAGAGAGAGTGGGACCTGAGACATCCAGTCCAGATCTTGGTGTGCCATGTTCTTTTCTTTATGATCCTCCTCTTCTTCAGAATATGAGGAATCTTCTCCGTGACCACCAAACCCGTGGAAAGTTTCGTTAGAGAGGACGATGTTGTACCCATCTTCCTCATTGTAAGATGGGGGATGCTATGGTTTTTCTGAGTTTTTTGATGATTCCACTAACGCTTTAAGGGTAGCAAAAACCAAATTTTCAACTATAGAAACCACTATCCCGATAGGAGTTGTTTCTTTCTTCTTTGAAAAATAAGGAGGATTATGTGCTCCAGGAATTAATCTAATAGAATTTTTAAAGAAATGGGTTATAAGCTGAATTTACCAAATGTGCTCATGGGAAACTTCACAAATTTGCTTTGGGATGGGCTGAGAAGATCCTACTACTTCAGGAATATGATTCAGAGAAGTGTTGAGAATGTTACTACCTTGTATGGAAGAAGTATGGTATGGGTGGGTGGAGTTATCAACCATAATATCTGGCTTACCTCCTTCTAGCGCCAAAAATGTTGACAGTGCTCGTCCTACCAACATTCAAGGCGGTCTCCCCGATATGTAGTCCCAATTAGACCTCACACCACTTGTGATAGGATCCCCATCCGGAATACATACCGGATGCCATCTACTTAAAGATATTCCTTGGATTTAAATTTCAACAAGATAGAGAATCATATATGTGCCTTCAAAAAACAAGCAAGTATGCCTGGTGAATGTTTGGTTGCAGGTGCATCAAGGTTCTTATACTATAAAGGGGAGAGAAAGTGAGCCTCCAAGAGATAGGTAATAGTACCACCCTAATGAAGACACATGTAAACAATAATGTTATGTCTAACATCCAACAAAATAGTCCACAAATATGTGACGATCGTTATAAACATTACAACACATTCTCAATGAGAAAAGCACTAAAATAACTAAAATATTTCAACTACCTTAGTACTAGTGAAAGAAAACATGAATCATAAACATTAACATAATAATATTACAAACATTCATAATCCATGTATGAGAATGTGTCGCCCATTAGGATTCAAATATTAAGTAAACATCCCAAGATGCATAAATATACCGAACATCATTTGATCTAATAGTGGAGCATTGGAGCCACAACTTGCTCCCAAAAAGTACTAACTTATCTCTCTTATGCCTTATGGGAGAAGCCAAGGTTAATAGTGTGAAAATTCCTAATCCCAGAATCCTATAGCAGCAAACTAATATTACTTCTCTTACTTGATAAATTATACAAGTTATTTATCGTGTTCTACAAGTAAATACTTAAGCAAATACACTGCAACCTTCACTAAATAAACATCAGAAAATAAATGTGGAAACAATATCTAAGCAAGAAGAAAATTAAACGCACATGACACCATTTTTTTTGGACTAATGTCCCCGGAAAAACATAATGTAGGAAAATCAGTGCAACAACTGAGGGTTTGTATTATTAAGCAATAGTTTTTCTAAATACAACTAGATGCCCAAATCTAGCTATCCACAGAGAATATGACTAACAATGAATCAATTAGAATTACCTCACACTAACACTAGAGATCCGACACTGAAAAAACCCCAAAATGATGAGCCCCACACTGCCTCTACGCAAATATATGTCACTCTGATTGGGGACTATGTCACTCCCTTCTGCAGGCCTTTTTGCTAGCTGGATGTTAATCTTTTT
This sequence comes from Pinus albicaulis, assembly GCA_034641835.2. NCBI lineage: Eukaryota > Viridiplantae > Streptophyta > Pinopsida > Pinales > Pinaceae > Pinus > Pinus albicaulis. Next base: position 637,401,162 of record CM076583.1, on the reverse strand, counting down.
CCCCTCTGGTCTCACACCCCGACACTCTAGCACTGGATCTGACTGGTCCTCAACAAAATTGCAAATCTCTTCAAAGGCTCAATGCTACCTCTGCATGACTCTGCACTGCCCAACATAGTCCCTACGATGCCTCTTCTACCTCCTCTTCTCGACCTTATCTGCGATGTATTCTAGGCTTAGGAAAAATATCCAACTAGAACTATCTCTGCCCCTCACTGAGTAGAATAAAATCGATGTGATCTCTACGGCAGCTCTGTGCTACTCACTTGATAAATCGATCTCTAGACTCTCACAATGTATTTTCCAAATGCCCATCAATCCTTCTCTTATAACCTTCTCGTTGAGAAATCAACGACCTAGATTAAAACATAATCAAGGGCTAAGATTAACTTGACTTGTTTTTCTTCTTTTTCTAGAAGATTCACACCCAGTTCTATTAATATAATTTAATTATTATAATTCCCTAAGTTTATACTTAGGCTCCCATTAAAAATAATTGATTATTTTAATAAAACCCCATCTGGGTGGAATTTCCCAAAACAGTTTATGGGTATTTTGGAATACACGTGTCTAAGCCTCCCTGCAAAATTTGAGACTTAGAGCACATCTGATGCTACCTAAAATAAACACTCCCCCTTACCGAGGAATGTGCTCTAGTAATGCATCCTGCTGAAGCATCACCTTGACTTCGTAACATCTCCCTCTACGATGTTTATGTATGTCATTGCTACCCACCAACTACTGCATTTTTGCATCTATGCTACTACTGACCCTGCATATTGTTGCCAACTGCATCTGCACTGCAACTGTATTGCTGCTACTGTAGCAGGAAAACATCCAAAATACTGAACTAAGTGTTCAACATGATGCATCTGATACTGAAGATCTGAATGCTGCTAGTCTATGCACTGGCCCTCCAAATCTATTGTGTTGTGCCATATTTCACTTCTGCCAACTCTAGTCTGCGATTCTCAATCTTTAGCGCTCTCTAGCCACTGCATTGTCACTTCCAGCACCCCTTTGCACCAACTGACATTGTTCCATCCTGCTACTTCTGATACAGGCTCTCGTAGCAAGGTATTGATCCAAGAGGTGGATTTCTCAAGGATCCTGCCCAACTGTAGCTCTTTCGAACTATAGTTCTAGATCACCCCAATTCTCCCCTGAAGATATGTGGGTAATCAAGGAGAAATACTCCTCCTCGAGCCTTGCAATTGCAGCATGTGGATCGTGCTTCTCATCCTTGTCCTTCTTCTTAGGAGGAAATTGCGTAGAGTAGTGACCCATCTCCACACACCAGAAACACTTGATCTTCGAGATATCCTTTTTTTTCCTCTGCTGCTCCTGCTGCCCCTTAGATGCAAGGGATGCATTCTCTTTCTCCTCCTTGGGCTTCGACCCACTGTTGTTGCTACCATCAACTCTGCACTTGATCATATCTTTCCTCATCTCTTCATGCTGTAGAGCTACCCACATCGATTCCCAATCAGACAATATTTCTCTACCCAGGATGCTCTGGAAAAAGACTTTCCATTCTTCTAAAACTAAATTCAGGGCTATTCTAATCATCTCGGTCCCTTGAGGTGCTAATCCTACAATTTCCAATTTATTTCGGGTTTCCTGAATATTTGCAAGGAATGAATCAATGCGTAATCCCTTCTACACCCTTGTAGATCACATTTTCTCCTACAAGAACATTTTCTGCTGCTTGGAATATCCTTGATACAACATCTCCAAGGCATCCTAAATATCCTTGACAGTCCCTTTGCCAGGGATGTGAAATACTACATGATCCCTCACTCCATCAAGGACCAAATGCTTGGCTTTTGAAATATCCCTCTTGTAGGCCTTCAACAGATCTACATCCACGGGGACAAATACTACACCATCAATGAAATATTTGAGATCATGCTCATCTAGTAGGCATGTGATGCTTTCCTACCAGATCACATAGTTGGAGGCACCCTCCAACTGATATTGAACTCTCAGCCTGTTAGCTACCATCTCTTCCAACAAAATTTGAACTGCTCCCTCTCTCCTCTGTGCAGTTGCTCGGCTTTCCTAGGCACTCCTTGCTGGATTTAGTAGAGATGCTCCTTGCTACAGCTGCTTTGCAACTTAGAAATATAATTCCTTGGCTCGAAATTCACTAGGGAATAAATTACCTCAAAAGGTGTCCTCTTATTCCTTTTTCTGACACTTTCTGCCTCAACAAATGCTGCAGAAAAATTGTGTCCCACAGAAAAATTCTCTGCACTGAATTTGTTGTTGTGCTGCTCCCTCTGCCGCTGAAAAATCACAAACTGGAAAGCCCTACCTCTCTGTCAAATCAATTAGAGAGAGACTTCCTCGTAAATATTTCCCTTCCTGGCCTGGACTGCGCAAACCCTTGGGGATTCGATCTACTGCCTACACAGCTATTCGATCTCCCTCTTTCTCTTCAACGCTAAGCTCTTTTGGTCTACTCTCTTTCTTAACCTGTGCTGTTGTACAAGCTCTGAAATGATGTGAAAATTACTAATCCTGGAATCCTATTGCAGCAAACTGATATTACTTCTCCTACTTGATAAATTATACAAGTTATTTACTGTGTTCTACAAGTAAATACTGAAGCAAATACACTGTAACATTTACTAAATAAACTGCTTAAAATAAATGTGGAAACAAGATCTGAGTAAGAATAAAATTAAACACACATGACACCGTCATTTTTGGACTAATGTCCTCGGAAAAACAAAATGCGGGAAAAACGATGCAACAACTGAGGGTTTGTATTATTAAACAAAAGTTTTTTTGAATACAACTGGATGCCCAAATATGGCTATCCACAGAAAATTTGACTAACGGAGAATCAGTGAGAATTACCTCACACTAACACTGGAGATCTGACACTGACCAAACCATGAACTGATGAGTCCCACACTGCCTCTACATAGCCTTTGTGAAGATCTGCGTCACTCTAGCTAGGGATTGCATCACTCCCTTATGCTGGCCTTTTTGTTGGCTAGATGCTGAACTTCTGCCCATCTGGTCTCACACCCTGGCACTCTGGCATTGGATCTGAATAATCCTCAGAAAAATTGTGGATCTCTTCAGAGGCTCATCGCTGCCTCTACGTGGCTCTGCACTGCCTAATGTAGCCCCTACACTTCCTCTTCTGCGTCCTCTTCTCTTCCTTATCTGCGATGTATTCTCGGCTCAGGAAAGATATCCAACTAGAACTATCTCTTCCCTTCATTGCGTATAATCAAATTGATGTGATCTCTTCGGATGTTCTGCACTGCTCACTTAAGAAATTGATTTCTAGACTCTCTCGATATATTTTCCAAATGTCCATCAAGCCTTCTCTTATAACCTTCTCGTTGAGAAATCAACAGCCTAGATTAAAACATAAGCAAGGGATAATATTAACTTGACTTGATCTTGATATTTTTCTAGAATATTCACACCCAGTTCTATTAATATACTTTAATTATTTTAATTCCCTAAGTTTAGACTTAGACTCCCATTAAAAATAATTAATTATTTTAATAAAACCCCATCCGGGTGGAATTTCCCAAAACACTTTATGGGTATTTTGGAATACATGTGTCTAAGCCTCCCTGCAAAATTTGAGACTTAGAGCACATCCGATGCCACTAGAAATCAACAAAAATTCCTCTACATGAGAAATGAGGATCTATTTATAACTTAAGGAGTGACCATTTAGATCCTCACGACTCTTGAATTTCTAGCTTCTAGTGACCTTTGGACTTCTACAACCTTTTAAGTTCCAAATGACTTTTGGAATTACATATGTATTTTGGTTTTACATGACCTTTGGACTTCCATGACTCTTGAGTTCACACATGAATCTTGGACTTCTACTTGCTTGTCTTTTACAATTATTACAATATTACATCTTGATTTTCCACATCATCATATGATGAAAATAAACACATCACTATCTTAGATGATTGGGACTTACAATGACTGCTGACATGGATCTGCTTTGGTGGTGACATAGTTGCCACTATATTTGTTCTTCGTTCATCTTTTGAACATAACGCTTTTACCCTCCAAAGGGTATTTGATCTTGGAGTCTTTAGGGTTTTTTGATCATCAAGCTTTGACTGTTCTAGGTTCTTTTCATGCTTCCTTTGTTTATCCTCTTTGCCTGATATTACTCGTGTGTGCTTGCCATGAGGTCCCTGGAATACATGTTTCTACAATCACTCATGACGTTCAACTATCACTTTGAAAATCTCATACTTACCATGTTTTATGAAAATTTTCATATTCATGCCTTTCTAGTGTGCTTAAAACGTTCACAGAAGCTTCAAGGTGCAAGGAAGCACTTTGAAAGGATGAAGTACTAGGGAGGAGGATCTTCGAGGCTTTGGCATGCGCTCATGTTCACTAGGGAAGAAATTAGTCAAGGCAGGGTGCGTGTCACAAGTCTGAAGGACGAAGGGGAAAGCTTTGGGATTCCCAAGTGTGATATGCACTCAAGGGAGAGAGGGAGGGCATAGAGCACACTCTTGAAGGCTGAAGGTTGAGGCTTTGTGCCTTCAAGGTATGCTCATGTGCATAAGAGGCCTGGGGAAGGGCGCAAGGCGCACTCTTGAAAGATGAATGTTGATGCTTTGTATCTTTAGGGTGTGCCAATGTGCTCAAGCAGTTAAATATCGTGCATGGCACATAGGAGAAGGTTGAAGGAATGAGCTTTAGGTCTTCCGGGTGCATTGGTGCACTCAAGGAGGGCACACTTCTTCGAGTCAAAGGAGTGCAATCTATGAAGACTTATTCATTTTTAGAGGGCGCAGTTCGGAATAGGGAAGGGGCTTCATGCTTTTTTGAGTGCGCCCAACTCTCAACGAGGGTGCATGGCGCATTTATGAACAATGAAGGATCTCCCATCAAGGATTCAGAGTGCGTTGATGCACTCTTAGCCTTAATGGGCTCGTTTTGCAATTGAAATTTGTCTAAGTCTAAATGATTGGTCAAGGGGTGAGCAAGATGAGTTCTAGACATAAAAACATGTGCGACACATATTCACTCATTGAGAAAACTTATACAAGCTTGATCAAGAATGAATAAACATCAAAACACCACTTTATGCACATTCCCCAAGTATAAACAATGAAGTGTGTGCGATTACAACCAAAAATTATTGTTTACAACAACAAATGTGTTATGATATGAAATCCATATAAAGATGTTCTAATCCGACGACACTTGAGAATGCTCAAGAACAATTAAGACATATATAACAACATGAAATGACACTTGAAGACCAAGGAAACACTTGATACGACAATGAAGTAGGCTCCAAAATTAGACTGTAGTGAAATTTTGGAGGGTGTTATAACAACAAAAACACCAACAAAGAAGGTAAGCTCTGCCACCTATCTTCACCAGCTGTCCTTTATTCTATTTTGGAGTAATATACTTTTCACTTATCAACCAATTTATTTACCTAAACATTTCATCTTTTAATATATAATTTTCTCATCATCCCAGTGTTACATTATGTACTTCATTTTCCATGCAGATTCTCCATAATTAATAATAAGAAGATATCCTTGTTAGGTGTTTATAATTGAGTTCTTCATATGTTACCTCAATAGGTCACTATGTATTTTTTCAAGGCACACAGTCCACTCAATTAAACAGAGGAATCTTCAAAACTTCACTTTTTGTCCTTGTTGGTTGTAGCTAAAATAATTTTGAGACCACTTTCTAAGAGCTTAGGTGTCTAAACCATACCTATGATATCCCATCATGATCTTTATCTGCTCTATCAATAATTTTTCCAGTCTCAAAACTTAACCATTATACCATAAAACTATGTGCCTCTGTAATGACCTTATCATTTGATGAGAGGATCATTCGGTCATAATGCAGAACTAATCCCTTATATATTCAAGAACTAACTATATACTTTGTTTTACTAGAGAAAGAAGTTCATTTGAACAAGACATAGGAAGACTAATTACATGTTCCAGGTAAGACCATTAACTTCTTTCACAAAGAGTTCTACATCATGTCTTGTAAAAATGAAATCCTCTGGTGTTACAACAAGAGTCCATTTGCCACTAGTGTTGGAGCTTGGACTCCCCTTTTTCGAGTAGAAATCCCTATTTAAAATCAAGTTGAGTACCTTGAAAGCAACTGCAGTGTCAAATGAAGGAATTTATCTACTATTATAGCAATATGAATATCATCTTGCCAATCCATCCATAGCCAACATTGTCACATAATTGATGTGTCCATTTCAATCACCATCTGTAGGTCAAATTATTTCTCCCACAGACATTCAGATCTGAAAACCTGCCTTCTTTAGAGCCTAGAGTAGTGCATCAAGAGCCACATCAACACTTTTGTACATGTAAAAGGTACACCATTTTTAGCCAAAAAATTGACAAATATGTATCATGAAACCATTAATATCCGGCGTTAATTTTTCCTCTGATTGACAACATTAAACTTGCAGCAGTTGTGCAGATCTATTTAATTGATGGAGTCTGTCAAATTTATTGCAATATCAACATCGTTACACTCAATCAAAATCTAGGGCTGTGACACTTTTGAATGAGAATTTTCTTTTTCTTTTACAGGATTTCCTGCTAAATTCAATTTGTTCCCTTTATAACAAATTAGAAAATTCAGAAAATTAGCTCTTAGAATGGGCTTAAAGCCAAAAAGATCAAGTTGCAAATGTAGTGAACAAAATTGAATGAATGCAAGAGTTATGAATAATCTTCTTTTAAATGTCAAAACTAGTAAATTTTTAAACTCCTACAGTAGATATACCATGGAATTTTCAATGGTTTCGTCTCGTGTGAAATGTTCATTGACTTCTTTTCATTCCTTCTAGAGTTGTTCATATAAGACAACACATATTGAATGTATACATATATAGTGTTTAAATCACTCTTATATATATAGGTTTTGGTACAGAAAATAAAAGTATATATATATATTGCAGTACAAAGACAAGAAAGAAAATCATATATAGTAATTCTGGTAAAGACACAAAAAAGATTTCAGTAGACTAGTTTTTGTCACGAAGCTAACCGTTGCATATACTTGTAATTTCTCTTATAACAAGCATAGATCTATCTAAAGAACGGATCTAACATGAGTTGAGAGAGATCAAAATTCTTTTGTTGCAAACTTATTTTAGAGTGCAAAAAGTAATGTGTATTTTTTTACTGTTTAAATTGCATTTTTTTAATGTGATAGAGATTATATAACATGTGTATTGAGCCATTTTATATTAATTCGTATTAAAATATTTTATTCATAACTTACACTGGATATTGTATTCTATACATCATTAAAATATTTTCTTTTAACAATATATATATATATATATATATATATCACTTATTAAAGGTTTAAGCCTCTTATTCATATTTTTTTTACGTCTAATTACTTTACATGATATTAGGTTGTATGGACAACTAATTAAAATGCATAGCATATATATTTGTTTTTTTTTTATTATAACGACATTGTTTTTCTATTTTAGAGAATATTAGCAAAGTCTATTTAGAGAATATTTTATTTTTATTTTAAGAGGGACATACATACTTACACATCCCCTTCACACTTGGCTGTAGAACGATGCATTTTAAGATCTACCAAGAGCCTAGAGAGATCAAATCTCAAACTTGAAAAAAATTACATGTGAATTAATCCATTTTAGTGCTTGATAGATGTGTGATTAGTATAAATTTATATTGGTAATTTATAGTTGTTTAAATTGTATATTTTGATATTTTATCATTATTAATAATTTATATTAAAAATTCAATGAGTTACACATTTTCCACTTATTAAGAAGTAACTACTCTACTTTACCTTTAATTACTTTTTCATTTTGAGCTAAGGTTAACATTAATATACACACACATATAAACACCAATTTATTTAAGTTCTATATTGAGATATTTATAGGAGAAATATATATATATATATATATATATATATATATATATATATATATATATTTCATCTCTATAAAATTATATAAAATTATTTAAAATTGACATCGGAATATTGTATCTATTACTTGAAGAGTAAAAGTGAAATATCAGCAAGTAAGTTAATTGTTGTGTTAATAGATTTTTAATTGTTTATTTATATAGTTGTTTAATTTTTGTTTTTTGTTTTGTTTTGGCCAACATGAGAAAAATTTATTTTATTATTTTTTTGAGACCTGACATACTTACATGTGTCCCTCATACTGGATTGTAGAATACACATGTCCTTCATACTAGATCATAGATCCATCTAAAGAACGGATCTAACATGAGCGGAGAGGGATCAAGATTCTTTTGTTGCAAACTTATTTTAGAGTGCAAAAAGTAATGTGTATTTTTTTACTGTTTAAATTGCATTTTTAAAATGTTATAGAGATTATATAACATGTGTATTGAGCCATTTTATATTAATTCATATTAAAATATTTTATTCATAACTTACATTGGATATTGTATTATATACATCATTAAAATATTTTCTTTTAACATTATATATATATATATATATATATATATATATATATCATTTTAAGGTTTAAGCCTCTTATTCATAATTTTTTTACTTCTAATTACTTTACATGATATTAGACAGTACGAACAACTAATTAAAATGCATAACATTAGCAATGTCTATTTAGAGAATATTTTATTTTTATTTTAAGAGGGACATACATACTTACACATCCCCTTCGCACTTGGTTGTAGAACTAATATAGAAGCATTTTAAGATCTACCAAGAGCCTAGAGGGATCAAATCTTAAACTTGAAAAAAAAAATTACATGTGAATTAATCCATTTTAGTGCTTGGTATGTGTGATTAGTATAAATTTATAGTGGTAATTTTTCGTTGTTTAAATTGTATATTTTGATATTTTATCATTATTAATAATTTATATTAAAAATTCAATGAGTTACACATTTTCCAGTTATTAACAAGTAACTATTCTACTTTACCTTTAATTACTTTTTCCTTTTGAGCTAAGGTTAACATTAATATACACACATATAAACACACACTTTAGTGAATATTAATATTCAAACAATTTATTTAAGTTCTATATTGAGATATTTATAGGAGAAATAGATTTATTTATTTATTTATTTTAAATATATTTTTTTATCTCTTTAAAATTATATAAAATATTTAAAATTGACATCAGAATATTGTATCTATTACTTGAAGAGTAAAAGTGAAATATCAACAAGTGAGTTAATTGTTCTGTTAATAGAATTTTAATTGTTTATTTATATAGTTATTTAATTTTTGTTTTGGCCCACATGAGAAAAAAATCATTTTTTTTTTTTTTGAGACATGACATACTTACACATGTCCCTCATACTGGATTGTAGAATGAGCCTCTTGGCTCAATACCAACATAGATCCATCTAAATAATGAATATAACATGAGTCGAGAAGGATCAAAATTCTTTTGTTGCAAACTTATTTTAGAGTGAAAAAAATAATGTGTATCTTTTTACTGTTTAAATTGAATTTTTTAATGTTATAGAGATTATATAACATGTGTATTAAGCCATTTTATATTAATTCATATTAAAATATTTTATTCATAACTTACATTGGATATTGTATTCTATACATCATTAAAATATTTTCATATATATATATATATATATATATAACATACACCGATAACTTCACATGGAAATGCCAGGAGTTAAAATTTTTTAATACAAGTTACCCATGGTAACTATCCAAATCACCATTAAATATTCCTTACTCATCATTACATAGAATGTTCACCAGTTCATAGTGTAACCTTAGTATAAGAATAGTAAGTTGCTTAACCATTAACAACCTCTATTGTAGTTAATTAACATAAGACTGTATGATGTAACCTTGCATTCATTTCATTATTTATGTATTCATCACATACTGGACATTATGAAAATCGCAACAAGAAAGGAATCAACATCATCATCTTGACATAATAATCAATCTCATCATTAACACCAAATATACCCTGGAAACTCCGTTTAATTTTATTATTAAATGCTCATGAGGGTGTTCAACCCTCACTCAATGGCTTATAAGGGAGACCATCCCTTAACCATCATTATAAATCTTACAAGGAAATATACAAATATATAGCTTAAAGAAATTATAATAAGTATGATAGCATTTACCAACTAATCTTTATATCTTCATATCTAGGTGGCATGGATGCCCTACAATGGACCATCGTACATTGGATCATCCTGCAACTAACACTTCTCTGTATGAACCATAATCATTTACCTGCCACCAGGTTAAGCATAATATTTCCTTTGTACATGTCACCATCATTCCCAGCTAATGATGCCTTCAACATACATTGATGTCAAGATTCATAAAGTATTAATCAACCATTTCATAAATCTATACTAGAGAAGCTTCTTCATCTACTCATGTATATTCATGACATGAAAGTAAAATACCTTGACATTCTCCCTTTAATAACACATACTGCATATGTGCTAGCTATAAGTCATCACATTAACTAATGTTTCCCTCGCATAAGCACACATTCCTGCAAGACAATAGCTACATCTCCCAAGATTTTCTTTAAAAGAAACTGATACATCAGTTACGATATTCGTGCATGCCATTTACATAAATTTAATCAAAATAACTAACCCTTAAGCCATTACTTTTGGTTCATAGAAGGAAAACTAACATAACAAATGTTGCTCCCATGCATGCAAATGCAAATAGATTCCAAAAGGGCCTTCCCAAAGGAATGCTTACACAATAGAGCACGTAGCTTCCAAAAGAGTCTTCCCAAAGGAATGCTTAACACAAGAGAACATGCAAAACACATATTTCCTTTTCCAGGAAATATAACATAATAGGCATGTAAAGACATGGTTTATTTTCCATAACAACAATGGAATAAAGCATAAGAATACATGTCTTATTCTCCAAATATTATACCAGCATTACCCATATATATATTTCAAGGAAACCAAAACATTACTTTAGTTTTTGTATAAGTAATTCATCTTTTTTTTGACAAAGAATATTTTCCAATGTAGGATAACAAAACATGTTATCAATTCCCACATACAAATGTATATTCTTTTCAATGAATTCTAATACAAATATTGCATGAATATACATGATCTTAGTTCAAAAGAAACTAACATAAAATAACATAATAGTTAGCATAAAGGTACTCACATATTTTCCTAAGGATTAAGATAGCTCATTATTTTCTTTTATCCATGAAAAGAACATACCTCTATAACACAATGGCTATTTTTGGTGCATGCAAGACATATAACTCTCCCTCTTTGAGCATGCCAGAGAGATAGATTTTCCTTTAATGTAGGCAACAGATATGCTCCTCTTAGAATTATATTATCATGAAATACTATTTTAAGGCAAAAGATTAACTTAATACCAATCTTTTCCACATATTATTCTTTTTAAGAAAATTAACATAGTAACCTTCCTTATGTCTTTTACCATGGCATATCACTAAGAACAATGTATTCTATTATCATGAAATACTATTTTAAGGCAAAAGATTAACTTAATACCAATCTTTTCCACATATTATTCTTTTTAAGAAAATTAACATAGTAACCTTCCTTATGTCTTTTACCATGGCATATTACTAAGAACAATATCTTTCTAAAAGATTAACATAACTATCTTTTCAAGAACTGACATAGATTATGTCTTTTACCATGGTAATTCACTAAGATCAATATCTTTGTAAGAGACTATCATAATACCAATATTTTTCCAATAAATTTTTAGCTAAATAACCACATACTCTCTTTCAATAAAATCTAATACCATAGATATTATATACTCTCTTTCAAGAAAATCTAATACCATAGATATTATATACTCTCTTTCAAGAAAATCTAATACCATAGATATTATTTTTGCAGGAAATTACACAATGTAAATTCATAATCTTTCCCAGAAAGAAACTAACGTAGTATATATTAATTCCTGTGCACATAATTGCATTTTTTCATATTATTTTTAAAAGAATATTGCTTATCTTCTTATATTTTACCCACATTTACCCACATAAACACGTAAACATGAAAAATATTTTGAATAAGATAATCAAATCAACTGGTAATACTTAACACAAGAACCATTCAATATTTCACGAAAAAAAAAAACATTACTTATCTTTTTACTCATAAGCTTCCATCTCCGTATTCAAGCCTTCACGTTGGAAACTTGGGTTTCTCGTAGTGGCTTCAGGCCTTAACTTGTGTCCCTGGAAACTTGGGTTTCTCATGATATTTCAAATCGCAATATTATTAGCTACACCACGGATGTAATTGAAACACAACAAGCTCTTCAGAGTCCAAAAAAAAAATCCCTGTTCACAATAATGACGAAAGACTCTCCTGCTAGTGCTTGCATCTCTCAGTTGTAATATCAAAAAGTCGTCATTCTGTCCTCCCTCATTATCGCATATATTTTTCTTTCAAAAAGGTGAGCAAGTTACTTATTTGCCATGGCAGACTCCTAGCCTCCATCACCTTCAATGCAAAGCTTCTTTTCAATAATAATGTTTGAAAATTTCAAGCCATGCAAACAATTCTTGCAATCACCACACATGTTCTTGAAAAATCCTTTCAATATATCATATGCATGCTTTGTTCCATAACACTGCCCTCAAATTGAACTGAGACAAAGAAGCATTCGATGGACTCTCTGCAATAATATACAATCCATTCTATGGCACCGAAAACTTCAACTGTGTCTTTATCCCTCCGAATGAATTCAGAATATAACCTTTTCCTGGAATCAAGTAAATTGTATGCATTTGTAATGAAATACGTGTACTGGAAAGATATCATGAGGCAGTTTCTAACAAAACTAAAACCCTAACGAATTCTTGATACAATTGTTTTGGTAAAATATTAAACATGGTAATTAAAAAATGTAAATTCCAACAGTTTACAGGGATGTTACATACTCCCCCCTTAAGAGAAAACCATCCTCGGTGTGCTTCTCTCACTGAAATTTAAACTTATACTCATGATATAATAATATAAACAACCTAAAGGGGGTCCTTCCCCTTCACAATGAAACACTTTCATTTCCTTAAATGATATTAATTAAAACAATAATGTTTTTATCCATAGTCATTGGCATTTATAGCTCAAAAAAATATTCCATTTCCATTTTTAACCACTTATCCATTATTCAAATTCATAAAAATATAGAAAAATACTATACCAACTTACCATTTCTTACCAATTACTATTGGAAGTAATGAGGCTTTTACACAAGCTCTCTCAGAATGGTTGAACACCCATCAACATTCCCTGGAAAGAGCATGTAATGTATGACTAACAAATTCAATCACATTAGTCACATAGTTTCAATCAAATGAAATACTTGCAACTATCAAACATTCATGCAATATCAAGAGATGTTTTAATCAGAATACTTCCACAAGTACTCAGAGAGCACCAACCCTCTAATCAATGCATCATGTGCACACTGTCTTAGCTCCTGCTAAAGACATCCTCACAGTACTTCAAAAAGTACTTAGAGAGCACCTAGCCCTATAATCGTACCAATGGTAAATCAATGCACCATAGGCATATCCTAGCCTCTGCTAAGACATTCAAACAAATTAGTAATAAAAGAAATGAACTTATACATTCAATAATTAATTTTTCGAGCGCTAAGCTCCTTTCCTCTTAATATCTACATAAGATATTTATGCAATCATATAAAAATTCATTTAATATAACGCATAACTTATTACTTAACTTGTTCCACAATGAGAACCACAATGGTAAAAAAAATGGTCCTCCCAACCCATGGGAGTTGGTTTCTGCAACCAAATTGAGTCATTTTCACATCCAGACAGTTATTTAACAAAATACCATTCCAGGTCCGGTATGGATTCCTCTTGGAAACATCATGCCTATTCCTATGACATCGTCCCATCTATGAGGATTTTGCACCTCCTCCAACAAGATCCAAAATGAATAGAGTTGCCTCAGGTTTTCCCCTCTTCACCATCTTGGTCAACTCTTTTCTCTTAATGAGATCATATATCTCTAGGGAGAGGAAATTTGGGCAGGTAAGCGCCATCAACCCCTCTGGGCAGGAAACTACCATCAACCCAAGCCTTCTAGCCTTTCATAATTGTTCACAACTGTCTGGCATGTTAAATTTCTCTTTTAGCATTATTTCCCATAGTAAATTACATCATGAACTATGTACACATTATACATAAAGAAAAAGAAACTTTATGTAAATAATATATCATACTTGGCCTTAACGTGGGTCCAATGATATCTAGATTAACATGAAACATGAATAATATACATGTGTTATACATTATTATTTCCCAAATAACATAATCATGTACATTATAACATGATACCATGTGTTATACATTATTATTTCCTGAATAACAAAATCATACACATTATAACATAATAAATTATCAATTACCGTTGCAATTTTTTTTCTTTTCACGGCACTATTTTACTTTCATAGGTTTTCCTTGTTGCCATTAAGATAACCATGCTTAATCTCAATCTCATCAATGACACTAATCATGAATATGAATTGTTAAAAACAAAAAATATTCACTTTCAAATTAATTTTAGTTTCATGCATACAAGTATATATAAATATTCATTAATGAATATGTGTCAATAATGATTAGGGTAACAGTCCCATGGGTAACAGTCCAACATTTCCAATTCCAATAGTGTATTGTTACTAACAGTCTCACACGTGAAGTAACTACTTGTTCACCACTTGCAATAATCTTTAATAAAAACCCATTCATGCATATAGGTTTTATTAGTTATTCATACAACACTAACTAATCAATGCCACTAATAATCTTAATGCATCCATGTTACACAGTAATTTGTCACCATCCTTGTAATCCTGCGTCCCTCACAATGGAGGGCCTTTTCCGTGACATGTGAGCAGTGACATGACCTAAAACCACTTTCGTGGCATCCCCCTTGACAAGGACAATCATTCCTCTGAAGAAATTTTCCTATGAAAAACCCTAAAAATAGACATTTTGGCCTTGGCACGACCAACCAGTTCAACCTTCGCGCCAATGGGGGAAATCCACCAAAGAGGGCGTGCCAAATGGCACTCTGTCCCAGTGTATTACTTGTGCTAAGCTTAATAAGGATTTTTTTTTAAAATGGTGGAAGTTTGATTCCAACCAAATCCTGAACGAGTCTCTAAAATGAGTTGGGAGCTTTGCTCCAGATCTCCATGTAGGGGAAGTGGTTTTCCACCTATCATGGAAGCTTCCTTGAGGATAGGGCCAATCCAACCATTGTAGGGATCCCAACTCCCCTTCTACCATCTATATAAGCTTGCCATTTTCCATTAGCAAGCTAGTACTAAGAGTTGAATCTGTAGCAAGGAGACTATCGCCAGACAGCCTCTGAGAGCCAAGCCAAAGAGAAAGAGCTTTGTCCCATTCCCGACGAGCTTCATTGAGATGTGCTCCACTGTCGACCCCGCCGAAGGAAAATCTAGTGTCAGAGCTTAAGGTTGTATTGTTCCTTTGTTTTATTAATGATAAGCGAATTTGATTATGGTTTCATTCCTGTATCTTTATCTTTGATGCAATGAATTACATCTTCTCTGACTGATGTATAGTTACAAGATTTAGATTCTATGTTGTATATCGTCATGTTTCTTCGCATGTGTGCAGGTGTTCGAACGAGCTAAGCAGAAGGATTGTGATCTGCCGAAACGGAGGACGGGAAGCATCATCCTTCTTTCGACGACCATCACGTAGGACCTGAGGTAGGAAACTTGTCATTTCTTGTCATTTTGTAACTAGAGACCTGTGTCTTAGCATGACTAGATTGTTGCTAGACCCAGTTTGGGCTAGTACGAATTTCCTCCGTCTGCAGAGGGGATTTACCTCTACAACAAAATGGCAAGAAATGACAAGTTTCCTACCTCAGGTCCTACGCGATGGTCGTCGAAAGAAGGATGACGCTTCCTATCCTCCTCTTTGGCAGATCACAATCCTTCCGCTCAGCGCGTCTGAACACCTGCACACATGCGAAGAAACACGGAAATACACAGCATAGAATCTAAATCTTGTAAATATACATCAGTCAGAGAAGATGTAATTAATTGCATCAAAGATAAAGATACACGAATTAAACCATAATCAAAGTCGCTTATCATTAATAAAACAAAGGAATGATACAACCTTAATCTCTGACGCTGGATCTTCCTTCGAAGGGGTCGATAGTGGAGCACGTCTCAATGAAGCTCATCGGGAATGGGACAAAGCTCTTTCTCTTCGGCTTGGCTCTCAGAGGCTGTCTGGCGATAGTCTCCTTGCTACAGATTCAATAGCTACAGATCTAGAGACTCCTTTTTGGTACCTTGGAGCCTGCATGCCTCAATGGTAGGTTCTTCACATTCGACGTAAGGTTTTTATCATTGACCTTTGATCGAATGATTTTGCGGGTGTTCGACGTCAGCTCACTGTTCACATTCCGTGGATTGTACCTATAGTACCTTGAGGGCCATTATCATTATTGGTGGTACCTCTCGCGTCTGTTAACGGCTTTCATCATTGGCTGGTAATCAGACGATGTTCTTGCATGTTTGACTTCAACTCACTTATTCACATGCTTGGACTTGTACTCTGTTCGGGTCGAGATGGAGCGCAAGACCCTGGGTTTTGTCTAATGAAATCCAGGCTGCGGATTTTGTGGATTATCATGATTGGCTACATGACTCAATGATTGGATGGATGCGACCATACCTGATTCTATTTATTGATCCTCACTGGATGGCTGCGTCCATGCCTTGGATCTTGATTATTGTATACTCTAATATGGATGGCTGCACCCATACCACATATCATGTATTTGAGATATCAATTGTAGTTGTCTACGCAGGTTTTCCGACGACAGTGTTTTCAGTTGGGCACGTTCTCATAAAGAATTTTACCCCTCTCTCTCTCTCAGGCCTCGTGCCTTAGGGGGCATCTGTTACACAGTAATTTGTCATCGTCCCTGCAATCCCCTGTCCCACACATTGGAGGGCATTTTCCGTGACCTGTAAGCAGTGACATGACTTGAAACCACTTTCATGGCATCCCCCTTGACAAGGACAATCATTCCTCTGAAGACAGTTTCCTATGAAAAACCCTAAAAATAGAAATTTTGGCCTTGGCGCGACCAGCCAGTTCAACCCTTGCACCAATGGGGGAAATCCACCAAAGAGGGCACGCCAACTGGCACTCTATCCCAGTGTATTACTCACACCAAGCTTAATAAGGATTGTTTTTTAAAATGGTGGAAGTTTGATTCCAACCGACTCCTGAACGAGTCTCTAAAATGAGTTGGGAGGTTGGTTCTGGATCTCCATGTAGGGGAAGTTTTTTTCCACCTATCATGGAAGCTTCCTTGAGGATAGGGCCAATCCCACCATTGTAGGGATCCCAACTCCCCTTCCAACATCTATATAAGCTTGCCATTTTCCCTTAGCAAGCTAGTACTAAGAGCTGAATCTGTAGCAAGGAGACTATCACCAGACAACCTCTGAGAGCCAAGCCAAAGAGAGAGAGCTTTGTCCCATTCCCGATGAGCTTCATTGAGAATTGCTCCACTGTCGACCCCACCGAAGGAAGATCTAGCGTCAGAGCTTAAGGTTGTATCATTCCTTTGTTTTATTAATGATAAATGACTTTGATTATGGTTTCATTCATGTATCTTTATCTTTGATGCAATGAATTACATCTTCTATGACTGATGTATAGTTACAAGATTTAGATTATATGTTGTGTATCGTTGTGTTTCTTCGCATGTGTGAAAGTGTTCGAACGTGCTAAGTGGAAGAATTGTGATCTACCAAAGCGGAGGACGGGAAGTGTCATCCTTCTTTCGACGACCATCGCGTAGGACCTGAGGTAGGAAACTTGTCATTTCTTATCATTTTGTAACTAGAGACCTGCATCTTAGCGTGACTCAAATGTTTCTAGACCCGATCTAGGCTAGTATGGATCGCCTCTATCCACAGAGGGGATTTACCTCTCCAAAAATCCATGACATGACTCATTCAAAAACTAGTCATTCAAAAACTAGGAATTACAGTCAAGTCTCACTACCTGACCCATTGTGTATTTTTAACATATGAAAGGGTTCGTTCAATTTCATTTTAAAACACTCTCATCCTCTTCAAGGACTTTCTCCATATTTTGCATTCATGCATTAGTTTCACATACCATCACTATACATATTCATATTTTTCGAGTAGTGCATGGTAGCTTTAATTATGTTCATTAAATGTATGAGTAATATGTCATATACCCAAATGTTAATAGTGAACTCTCACTTTCACTAGTGAGGACTCAGGTTGTTCATAAGTACAACAAAGGTTTTATTTTCCTTTATCCTCAACAGTATTCCAATGTTATAAAAACTATTTTGTGACAAAATTTATTACTTTTTACTCTTCAATGTAGTTATAAACATGAATCACACATCTCATGTCAAGAGTAGACTACTGCATATATCATTCAATATGTAGATTGCTAGAATCATATATCAATCAATATGTATTTTTCTAGAATCATAACTTAACTGATGTCCATTAGTAGCATACCTCAATTTATTTTCGCTTAACAAATGAAAGGCGCAAATGCTGCAACCTTTAGCTCTGATACCACTTGTAACATACATCGATAACTTCACATGGAAATACCTGGAGTTAATTTTTTTTATACAAGTTACCCATGGTAACTATCCAAATCACCATTAAATATTTCTTTCTCATCATTACATAGAATGTTCACTAGTTCATAGTGTAACCTTAGTATAAGAATAGTAAGTTGCTTAACCATTAACAACCTCTATTGTAGTTCATTAACATAAAACTGTATGATGTAACCTTGCATTCATTTAATTATTCATGTAGTCATCACATACTGGACATTATGAAAATTGCAACAATAAAGGAATCAACATCATCATCTTGACATAATAATCAATCATATCATTGAACACCAAATATACCCTGGAAACCCCGTAGGGTGAAAACCAACAAACGTTTAATTTTATTATTAAATTCTTGTGAGGGTGTTCAACACTCACTCAATGGCTTATAAGGGAGACCATCCCTTAACCATCGTTATAAATCTTACAAGGAAATATAAAAATATCTAGCTTAAAGCCATTACAATAAGCATGATAGAATTTACCAACTAATCTTTACATCTTCATATCTTGGTGGCATGGATGATCATACATTGGATCATCCTGTAACTAGCACTTATCTGTATGAACCATAATCATTTACCTACCACTAGGTTAAGCATAATAATTCCTTTATACATGTCACCACCATTCCCTGCTAATGATGCCTTCAACATACATTGACGTCAAGATTAATAAAGTATTAATCAACCATTTCATAAATCTATACTAGAGAAGCTTCTCCATCTACTCATGTATATTCATGACATGAAAGTAAAATACCTTGACATTCTCCCTTTAACAACACATACTGCATATGTGCTAGTTATAAGTCAACACATTAACTAATGTTTCCCTCGCATAAGCACACACTCCTGCAAGACAATAGCTACATCTCCCAATATTTTCTTTAAAAGAAACTGATACATCAGTTACGATATTCGTGCATGTGATTTACATAAATTTAATCAAAATAACTAACCCTTAAGCTATTAGTTTTGGTGCATGGAAGGAAAAATAACATAAAAAATGTTGCTCCCATGCATGCAAATGCAAATAGATTCCAAAAGGGCCTTCCCAAAGGAATGCTTACACAACAGAGCACATAGCTTCCAAAAGAGTCTTACCAAAGGAATGCTTAACACAAGAGAACATGCAAAACACATATTTCCTTTTCTAGGAAATATAACATAATAGGCATGTAAAGACATGGTTTCTTTTCCATAACACTAATGGAATAAGGCATAAGAATACATGTCTTATTCTTCAAATATTATACCAACATTACCCATATATATATATATATATATATATATATATATATATATATATTTCAAGGAAACCAAAACATTGCTTTAGTTTTTGTATATGTAATTCATCTTTTTTTGACAAAGAATCATGTTATCATTTCCCACATACAAATGTATATTCTTTCTAATGAAATCTAATACAAATATTGCATGAATATACATGATCTTATTTCAAAAAAAACTAACATAAACTAAAATAATAGTTCTGTTAGCATAAAGGTACTCACATATTTTCCTAAGGATTAAGATAGCTCATTATTTTCTTTTATCCACGCAAAGAACATACCTCTATAACACAATGGCTATTCTTGGTGCATGCAAGATAGATAACTCTCCCTCTTTGAGCATGCAAGAGAGATAACTTTTCCTTTAATGTAGGAAACATATATGCTCTTCTTAGAATTCTATTATCATGAAATACTATTTTAAGGTAAAAGATTAACCTAATACCAATCTTTGCCAGAGATTATTCTTTTTAAGAAAATTAACATAGTAACCTTCCTTATGTCTTTTACCATGGAATATCACTAAGAACAATATCTTTCTAAAAGATTAACATAACAGTATTTTCAAGAACTGACATAGATTATGTCTTTTACCATGGTAATTCACTAAGATCAATATCTTTCTAAGATACTAGCATAATACCAATCTTTTCCAAAGATTATTCCTTTCAAGAATTTTTTAGCTAAATAACCACATACTCTCTTTCAATAAAATCTAATACCATAGATATTATTTTTGTAGGAAATTACACAATGTAAATTCATAATCTTTCCCAGAAAGAAACTAACGTAGTATATATTAATTCCTGTGCACATAATTGCATGTTTGCATATTATTTTTAAAAGAATATTGCTTATCTTCTTATTTTCTTCAAATTAAACATGGAAAATAATTTGAAGAAGATAATAAAATCAAATGGTAATACTTAACACAAGAACCATTCAATATTTCATGAAAACAATAAAAAAATAATAATAATAATAATAATTACTTATCTTTTGACTCATAAGCTTCCATCTCCGTATTCGAGCCTTCACGTTGGAAACTTGGGTTTCTCGTAGTGGCTTGAGGCCTCAACTTGTGTCCCTGGAAACTTGGGTTTCTCGTGATCGGTCAACTCGCAATATTATTAGCTACACCACGGATGTAATTGAAACACAACAAGCTCTTCAGAGTCCAACAAAACTAATCTCTGTTCACAATAAAAACGAAAGACTCTCCTGCTAGTGCTTGCATATCCCAGTTTTAATATAAAAAAGCCGTCATTTTTTCCTTCCTCATTATCGTATATATTTTTCTTTCAAAAAGGTGAGCAAGTTACTTATTTTCCATGGTAGACTCCTGGCCTCCATCACCTTCAACGCGGAGCTTCTTTTCAATAATAATGTGTGAAAATTTCGATCCATGCAAACATTTCTTGCAATCACCACACATGTTCTTGAAAAATCCTTTCAATATATCATATGCATGCTTTGTTCCATAGCACTGGCCTCAAATTGAACTGAGACAAAGAAGCATTCAATGGACTCTCTGCAACAATATACAATCCATTCTATGGCACCGAAAACTTCAACTATGTCTTTATCCCTTGAATGAATTCAAAATATAGCCTTTTCCCGGAATCGAATAAATTGTAAGCATCTGTAATGAAATACGTGTACTGGAAAGATATCATGAGGCAGTTTATAGCAAAACTAAAACCCTAACGAATTCTTGATACAACTGTTTGGTAAAATATTAAACAAGGCAATTAAAAAAGAGTAAATTCCAATGGTTTACAGCGATGTTAATATATATATATATATATATATATATATATATATATCACTTATTAAAGATTTAAGCTTCTTATTCAATTTTTTTTTACTTCTAATTACTTTAGATGATATTAGGTTGTACATACAACTAATTAAAATGCATAGCATATATATTTTTTTCTTTTTTATTATAACGACATTGTTTTCCTATTTTAGAGAATATTAGCAATGTTTATTTAGAGAATATTTTATTTTTATTTTAAGAGGGACATACATACTTACACATCCCCTTCACACTTTGTTGTAGAACTAGTATAGATGCATTTTAAGATATACCAAGAGCCTAGAGGGATCAAATCTCAAACTTGAAAAAAAATTACATGTGAATTAATCCATTTTAATGCTTGGCAGATGTGTGATTAGTATAAATTTATAGTGGTAATGTTTCGTTGTTTAAATAGTATATTTTTATAGTTTATCATTATTAATAATTTATATTAAAAATTCAATGATTTACACATTTTCCAATTATTAAGAAGTAACTACTCTAATTTACCTTTATTTCTTTTTCCTTTTGAGCTAAGGTTAACATTAATATAAACACATATATAAACACACACTTTAGTGAATATTAATATTCAAACAATTTATTTAAGTTCTATATTGAAATATTTATAGGAGAAATAGATTGTTTTTTTTTTTTTAATCTCTGTAAAATTATTTAAAATTGACATCGGAATATTGTATCCATTATTTGAAGAGTAAAAGTGAAATATCAACAAGTGAGTTAATTGTTATGTTAATAGATTTTTAATTGTTTATTTTATAGTTATTTTACATAAAATTATTTAAAATTGACATTGGAATATTGTATCTATTACTTAAGAGTAAAAGTGAAGTAACAAGAAGTGAGTTAATTGTTGTGTTAATAGTTTTTTAGTTGTTTATTTTATAGTTATTTAATTATTGTTTATTTTCCCCCGGATTCGGGTGCTCACTAGCTAGTGGATTTGGGTTTTGTGTGGGGTTGGTGCGTGGCTTTACCACATGGCCACCCCTGCTCTCACGTCAATTGCATTTAAGTTTCTCACCCGCTCTTGTCCTCCTGCATTAACTCACCTTGCCCGCCAAGAACTGTTCGCCCTCCTCCATAAGATGGTGTCCGATGGCTTCGTCCCTGTTCTGTATCCTTTGCACAATATTTTCCCTCCTGTCGCAGCGGAGCCATGCTCCTGCACCTTCACAGGGAGGCGTTGTGCGATTGTTTGCTGCTTAGAGCTTGAACCTGGCATGCACTTCTCACACAGCCCTCTATGCTCTTTGCGCTTGAATTGGTTTGCTGTGGATTCTCCTGCCCGCTCTTCTCCGCCCCTGTCTCCCACTTCTATGACACTACTCATTGATTTAGTACACCCTTCTATTGTGCTTCCTGACCCTACAATTATGCCTCACCTTCACCAAAGTATGCGCTATATGAGAGGAAGTATTCGGGGCCGAGCCAAGCGTCAAGCTTCCTTGTCTCCATCCAGCTCCTCCTCTCCATCGTCCGAATACTTCACTGAGCATTATCCTGCAACCCAAAGTGGTCATGGCCGTGGGCGTCATGGCACTCCTTTGTCTGACAGGGGCTTTGCTTTCTCCCCCGATACCTGTGCCACCTCAGATAATCCCCTGAATTTGGTGCAAACTGCCCATTTCCAGTTTCATAGCTCCTTGAACTGGCCCTACATCACAACCATTATCACTGTGGAATTCAAAGAAGAACCCTCTGGCTCTGCTATTATTCCCCTCTTTAATCAGATGAACCAGGGCGACTCTCTGCGTGCCAGCATGAAGTGGATGGCTCCTTGTAGCGAAGGCGAGGATGTTGCGGCTGACAAACATGGAAGCTTCAAGACCAACGATGATCATCAGACGGTGGAGGAAGATATGGACGCCTACAGGTGCCCAGTTGTTGAATAATCTCCTCCCCCTCCTCATGTTCCTTAGCATGCTCAGCATTTGCAGGTTTTTGGGTTTTCATTTTTCCAATGTTTGGATTACTCCTGAGTATAATGAACTGTTGATAATTTTGTTAAATTTGTTATATGAAACTACTGAAGCGCCGGTTTCCCCTGCGTGGGCGGCTAATTTTCTGTATGTTTGGAAAACTGGTAGCCTTCAGGCTCTTAGATTGAGAATGCCCCATAGCTGGGCCAGTACCGCAGAGGTCGGTGCCTCCATGTAATTTTTTGTGCCATTAATAGAATTAGTCTAAATTTAGAAAAAAAAAATTATTGTTTTTTTTTTTGGCCGACATGAGAAAAAATTATTTTATTATTTTTTGAGACGTGACATACTTACACATGTCCCTCATACTGGATTGTAGAATGAGCCTCTTGGCTCAAAAAATGACTCACTCCATGTGTCCCATTTTGTTAAGCATTTTACCAATTTGGCCGCACATGAAGTCTAGGCATATATCCTTTAGAAGAATGACGAAAATTTCCCAAACCATTGACAATTTTTCTAATTTTCCCATGGGTCATCTAATTAACGTCATTCTGCAGAAAATCAATGTTTTAGATTTTTGAAATTCGACTTCAGTTGTTCATAAGCCTAACCGAAATTTTGTTTCCTGTAAACTACCATGGATGACATAAAACTATTTTTGACCTCTGTATCATGAGCATTAAACTGTCTTCCCTAACTGTAACTATAGATCCAACTCCATTGCTTGCCTTTTTATCAGCATTTGATATAATCACACAATATGCTTTTCTATATTGTTCAAGATCGACTTGAAACTTAAAAATATTTATCCATAGCCGACTCTTAACATAAGATGTTTGATCTTTCTCCAACAAATGAAGGATTTTGATTATCATCATATCTTTGCATAAGTATTATAAGTTTTTCAAACCCAAAATTTATTGGAATTTCTTTGGATTTAAGATCACCTCCAATTGTTTTTGGACAACCAAACACCTATGTTTTTAAAATTTTGAGTACATCTAGGGTGCCTTAATCCAGCTCACCCAACAGAGAAAACCCCGCCTACAGAGAAATATGTGATTTTTACCTCACCCCCGCAAGTTCTTGCTGATCCGGATGAGCCATTGGTGAAACCCCAGCTAGCTCTGTGCAGTCTCTACCCTGGCACTGCGTAAGGTTGCATGGCCCTGGTTGAGGGACTACAACACCCTAAATCTACGTTGATTAGCTTCTCCCAGATATGTTTTCAACCCTTTCGGCTCATAACTCTAGTCTTGAGCTAAATTTTGGACTTTCCTTGGAGGCTCTGTGCTGCCCTTGCATGAGCCCTACGTGGGCCTACGTCACCCTCTCTATGGACTGCGTCACACCCTTTGATGGCTGCGCTGCCTCCACTGTGTCTCTATTGCCCTTGCTCTGCATTGTACTCTTGGTCCTCTAACCAATCACTGCATTCGCCCCTCACTGCTTCTCTGAATCACTCAGATTTGATCTTCGTCTGAGCACTGGTTCGTCAGAAGAATTCGATCTCTTAGATTCACTGTGTGTTTTCTCCAACACACCCCAATCCCTTCCTTTATAATTTTCTTGTTGACACATCAACGACTGTGATCTAATCTCTAATCAACGACTAATATTAAAAGAAGCTTGATCCACGTAACTTAGAATGTTCCCATCACATGTGTAAATTAATTCAATTTAAATTTTTAATTTTCCTAAGTTAGACTTAGGGTCCCCATTAAAAATAATAATTATTTGAATAACTTTTACACTAGATGGAATTTATCCAAATGCTTTATGGGTCTTGGATATCTCATGTGTTCTAGCCCCTCCACAAAGTTTCAGAGCTAGAGCACACTCGATGCTACCAAAAATCCCAACACTCACTCTTAGCGAGGAGTGTGCTCTAAAAATACGTCCCCACTAAAGCATCATCCTAATCTCTGACATTATTCTTTGCATTGATGCTTGGCCTACTATCCTCCATCCACTGCGTTGCTAGTCTCTGTACTGCTTCCCATGTCATTGCCACTGACACTGCTACATCCGTACTGCAGCTCCCTCTCAAATTTCTGCATCATGCTGCCTATAACACTGCCACTGCCAACTGCTGCACTACAACTCAGTTGTTGAGAAGTAAGCAACTAAAGGACCGTCGCCCAATCACTGACAGACAAGTCATTCAGGCTGCATCTCATCACTAAAGCACCCTCTATTGCTGCTCTGCGTTGTCTCTCTGAAGCACTGGGTTGTATGTTGCACTGCACTGCGTAAGCACTAACTCTGCGTTGCTAAAATCCCATCAATATCTGTGCTGCTACTTCCATGCCGCTGCTGCCTCTCCTCTGCGCTGCTCTAGACATCAACGTCACAAATCTACCTCTACTTCTCCATGATCTTCTACACCCACTGCTCCAGTCATCCCACTATTGTCTTAATGCTCTAGTAGCTCGTATGTGATCCAAGATTTTGGGCACCTCAAGGATCCCGCCACCATCTGTAGCTGCTCTATAGATCTATATCGCCCCAAGTCTTCTCTCGAGGCACATGAGCACTCATGGCCACATCATCCTCACTACCACTATCCCCTTTCACTACTCCTTCCTTGGAATCTAAAGCTTCCTTGTCCTTTCACTTAGGACAAGTGTTGGCGAAGTGTCCAAGTTCACCATATATGAAGTATCAGACCTTGGATAGGTCCTTCTTATTCTTCCCTTGTTGTCGTTTTCCCCTTGATGCTAGGGTTGCATCTTCCTCCTCCTCCTCCTTCACCTTGGCACTTCCGTTGTTGAATTCCCTCTTGGTCACCCTTCGAATCTCCTCTTGTCAAAGGTGTTGATCAATGGTTGTCATTGATGTCAACCCAAGCAGCACCAGGGGCTACCCTGACCTTGCATGGGAATTTTGACTTGATAAGTTACTCTATTCCGAGTCAACGATATTTTGGATGGTTTATACTTGTCGAGATGTTTCCATTGATATATGGCACACCACGTAATTATTCACGGTTTGAGATATATTAGTGTTTGGAGTTAGTAACCCCAGTTAGTGGGCTAAAACCCCATGGGGTTGTGGCATGACACTAATCATTGGTTTTGGACATTGAATAGTCAATAATTAATAAATTTTTAAGCTCCTAAAATCCCTCCAATGTTCACTTGTTTAATACCCTCTCAACCTAAGCATTTATATAAATTGTGACCCTCATATCCTCCTCATGTCACTACTTAAAACATGTCATCGTCGAATTTTCACTATAAATTTTTTTTTTTTCCTGCGAAGCTTCAGATGCTGGAAAAAAACCCATTTGAGTCGAAATCCTGATGAAGCGCGTGTTCGAATTTCAGATATTGGTTCGCTATATTTTTGGAGATATGATCTGAGGAAGTTAGGGTTTTTGCAGGCTCTTGAATTTCATGTCAAACAAGTGACCTTGGGAAAATAATAATAGCTTTCTCTCTGAGCATTGGATTCAAATTTTGTAAAAAGATACAGAAATAGGACGAGCTGTAGTTTTTTGGGTATCATTTTTCAGGACCAAAAGTTGAAACAATGACACGTGGCACTTCGTACAAGTTTTCTCTACTGAACCAGTATATTAGCAGGTCATCGTAGGAGATTGGGCATAAATATTTCTTGAAGAATCCAATATTGATCAAACCTAAGGTGTTCAAAAGAGGACTCAGAGGGCTACCACAAGACTCAATTTCAGAACTTGGAGATCTGAAATTACATAGATACTGCAGATTCAATATCGAGCTTCTAGAAGGCAAGAAAAAACATGCATTCAAGGATCACTGCAGTAAGGACAACACATCAATAATCAAGGGTAAGTCTGCTACAACAAGGTATGTATGATTAGTGTTTGAATTTTAATTTGAATATCATCTCTCACATGTGTTTTTGCAAGACAGTGTAAGTATTTTTTATGTATGTTTGATTGGGTTTTGTTCATAAATGTTGAACGTATTTACATTTGAATTTTGATTTTTCTCTAACATATGGTTTGCAGGACAATGTAAGTATTTTGTTTGTATATTGGTTTGGGTCTTGTTCATTAATGCATGTGTAGGAAGGAAGACACAATAGGACAACTCAGACACATACTAGAAGGACAATACAACGCCAAAGTACCATTAGTTGAAGAAATCACAACAATACCTTAGCAGTTGCTAGTGTTAAAAGAAGCAATGTCAAGTCAAGTATCAGGTCGTGTCAAAAGTCAGTATTGTAAAAATCATCATTATAAAATTGTAAAAGATTAATTATTGTAAAATAGTCAATATGCCTAGATTTGGAAAGGCATTGTTGGGAGCTATAAATGTCATTGTTGGATAATGTTATGGTTGGGTTGCAGGTCATAGTGTGATTGGGTGACTTATCTAGTTCAAGAAAATCATTGTGAATCATATTGTATCATGGATCATTGTCCCTAGTACGAGATTCCACAATCTTGTCTTAGTTCTAATCATTATAAGGTGGCAGGGAGGTGCTAGTTTGGTGCATGAAGTCACCTACAAGTTGGAACCCCTGAACACTTCAGGGTGGTAGGTTGGTCTAGGATGTCAGGGCATCCATTCAGTTGACTACTGAAGAAACCAGGGTGTTGGGGCATCCTTCCAGTGGGAGCTAGAGAAGAACGCTTTTATAGAATTCTAGGAAGTTGTACCTTTCATTTTAGTTGGGGCTAAAGACTAAAGAATTTATTAGAAAAGGGTTCAGTGGTTTTTGACCCGAAGGGGGTTTTCCACCTAAAATTCATGTGCCTATTGTGTTCTATTTTTTATTGTTGTTACTGGATAAAATTCAAGAATAATTGAATATTGAATAATGCTCTAAAAATATTTAAAAGTGCTAATTGATAAGAAAAATTATTCCCCCCCCCCCCACCTCTCAATATTTTCAACAATTGGTGTCAGAGCTTGGTTCCTTCAATATTAGTCTAACAACTGGAAGGAGATCATGGAATATACTAAGAATAGAGTTCCTATGTTCAATGGAAATAACTACGCACTTTGGAGTGGAAGAATGCAATTTCATTTTCTGGCGAAAGGATACGAAGTATGGGAAATCGTTAAAAAAGGATTTACAATGACCCATGATGAACAAGGTAAGAAAAATATGGTATATGATGCAAAGGATAAAGATCTCATTATCGGTGGGTTTATCGAATATGTCTATCCTAAAGTATTGAGTTGCAAAAAAGCTAAAGAAGTATGGGGCAAGCTTGAGAATATATATGTAGGTGACTGAAACGCAAAAGAGGAAAATCTTCAAAATTACAGGGAAAATTTTGAGCAACTCAAAATGAAGGAAGATGAAAATATTGATGTATGCTTACAACGTGTTGTTGAAATAAAAAATGCATTGGAAGGTTTAGGAGAACCTGTCGACACCAAAAAATTTGTCAGAAAGATCCTTAGAACCTTGCCTACAAGATTCAACCCAAGGGTATCTATCTTGAAATATAGTTCGAATCTAGCCAATGTCAGCAAAGATGAATTTCCTGGAGTGCTTATGGCATATGAAATTAGGATTGAAGAAGAAAACGACACATATAATCTAGAAACAACATTCACTGCATTTAAGAAAACTAGTAAGGACAAGCATACTCCGAAAGCGAAAACTTGTAGTTGTAAGGAAGAAGAAAAGGAAGAAGATGAAGAAGAATTTTCAGATAAAGAATTTTCCTACTTCAAGCGAAAAATGAGAAAAAGTATGGGGAAATTCAAAGGTTAACTTCCATTGATATGTTTCAATTGTGGTGAGGTTGGGCATTTTACAACCAAGTTCCTCACAAAAATGAGGCTGTTACGAAAGTAAGAAAGGTCTAAGGAAGTTAAACAAGCAAGGCAAGAAGAAATGGTTTAAGAAGAGTTTCTTCTCCAAATAAGATAACTCCTCATCTGATGAAGACAGTGATAACGGAGAATAAATCAACGAAAGAGTATTTTTTATGGCCAATAATAATAAGCAAGAAGCATTTGACGAAGAAGAAGAGATGATTAAGGTTGAATTTCAAAACGAAGTGATTAGGGTTATCAAAGAGCTCAAGGTCAAGAAGAAGCATGTCAACACTCTTGAAGACGAATTAATTATAGAAATGGAATAGGTCCTAAATATTAAAATCAAGGTTGAAGAATCACTCAGGGAAGAATTAAAGGAAAGAAACAAGGAAAAAGAAGCATTGGAATCTGAAATAGTTTCTCTATGAAAGCAAGTAAAAAATGGAAAAACTCTTAAAAAATACACCAACATCTCCAAGGCATTGGAAGAAATCATCAAAAATCAGCGATCAAACAGTGACAAGACCAGTCTTGGTTACAAAGAAAAATTTGAAAATGAGCCAAGTATTTCTATGACAACAAAAGAAGATGGATAGGCAAAATATAACAAGCAGGTAGACCTCCTAGCCAACTCAAGAGACCAGGACTCGCAGGAAGAACCATGGAAGGAAATTACTCAAAGAAGATTTCCTGACAAGTATCAACCTATCTTCTATGGTCATTGTTATTCATGTGGAAGGTTTGGACATAGAGCTATAGAATGTCACACATATGTTTGGAATAAATAAAGTTTCGGGAGATCTTTCAAAAAGGGATAACCCGGAACTCAGAAGAATATTAACAGATTTAATCATTTGAGAGATGATGTCGAATGTTACAAATGTAACAATTTTGGACACCTGGCTAAAGATTGTAGACTTGGAAGTTTTTCAAAGGAATTCTCACAAAATCAGAATGAAAAAATATGGAAAAAGAAGACTGAAAAATGTGCTATTTCTCTCAAGGCTCAAAGCGACATAAACATTTGGTATGTTGATAGTGGTTACTCAACTCATATGACTAGAGATAGAAATAATTTCATATACATGAAGGAAAAGAAGGATGAAACAATGTATTTTCGAAATGACGGGTCTTCAAACGTCATAGGAGTAGGTATAGTCACACTTGGAAGCAAGAACGCATTAGTGAAAATGTGTTGTTGGTTGAAAATATGAATCAAAATCTACTCAGTGTTAGACTAATGCGCGATCAAGGACACATGATGCTATTTAAATCTAAGAAATGTGAAATTAGGAAAGTCAAGTTCGGTAAAATTATGGCTACAGCAAGAAGAGCTCCAAATGACATATATATTTTAGATGAGACACTTAAAGGTTGCTTTTTGGTGAAAGAAGACGAAATTTGGTTATGGCACAAACAAATAGTGGAAAGCATAAATGTTACTTTTGATGAAGATTGTGTTACAAAGGATGATGATGAGATTGTCCCTTCAAGAAAATCTGAGGGATCTGAGGGAGAATCTGTGAAGGATGAAGAAGAAGCTCCAGAAAAAACCAATCAAATAAGGAAACAACAATCAACCAAGAGGAAATAAGAAATGGTCAGCATGATGTACAAGAAAATTCTCCAAAAGATTTAAAAGAATGGTGTCAAAAGAATCATCCATCAAATCAAATCATCGGCAACATAAATGAAGGAAATGGAACCAGAAGAAGTAGACAAATTCTTTCATCACAACAAGCGCACCTTGATTTTTTAGCAACTTTTGAGCCTAGCAATTTTGAGGAAGCTAGTCAAGATGAACACTGGGTAGCAGCTATGAATGAAGAACTGGATCAAATTGAGAAAAAAGATACTTTGGAATTGGTTCCATGACCAAAGGATAAAAATGTTATTAGAACTAAATGGATCTTCAAAAAAAAATTGAATGAGGATGGACATATTACTAGGAATAAGGCAAGATTAGTCTACAAAGGATATGCACAAGTTGAAGGAATTGATTTTCAAGAAACATTTGCTCCTGTTGCCAGAATAGAAGCTATCATAATTTTTCTCGCTTATGCATGCTCGAGAAAAATCAAGGTCTACTAAATGGAACGATTAAGTCAACCTTTCTAAATGGTGAATTTGAAGAAGAAGTTTGCATTGAACAACCTGAAGGTTTTCTGCTCTCTGAAAAGGAAGACTATGTCTGTGGATTAAAGAAGGCACTATATGGTCTCAAGAAAGGTCCTATAGCTTGGTATGCTCATCTTGATGGATATCTACATAAAAAAGGATTCAGGAAAGGAAGCGCCGACAACAATCTCTATGTGAAATTGGATCAAGATAACCTAACAATTATCGAGGTATATGTAGACGATATAATTTTTGGAAGCAATGATGACAGATTAAGTAAAAAAAATTCCACAAATATGAAAAGTGAGTTTGAAATGTCTCTACTTGGTGAGCTGCCATTCTTTTTAGGGCTTCAGATATCTCAGCAGGATAAAGGAATAATTATATGTCAAACCAAGTACATCAAGGAAATGCTCAAGAAATTCAAGATGGAAGATTGCAAGCTTGTCCTTACCCCAATGGTAACATGTTGCAAGTTAATTTTAGATGATTTGTCAAAGGATGTGGACTAGAGGTTGTATAGATATATGATTGATAGTCTTCTATATGTGCAGCTTCTCGACCAGACGTAATGCAGACAGTTGGACAAGTAGCAAGATTGCAAGCAACACCAAAAGAATCTCATATTATTGCCATCAAAATAATTCTCCGATATCTTAAGCACACAATAGAATATGGTTTATGGTATCCCAAAGGAAATAATCTATTTATCCAAGCTTATATAGATGCAGATTGGGCAGGAAGTGTTGATGATCGAAAAAGTACCAGTGGAGCAACATTCTATCTAGGTGGTTGCCTTGTTCATGGTTAAGTAAAAATCAGTCTTCAATCTCGTTATCCACAATAGAAGAAAAATATATCATGGAAACAACTTGTTGTACTCAAGTTCTCTGGATGAAAAAAACTTTTCCAAATCTTCAAGTCAATCCTATTCCCATATTTTGCGATAACATCAGTGCCATTAGTATCTCCAAGAATCTTGTGATGCATTCCAATACAAAGCATATTCCGATCAAATATCATTTTGTTAGAGAGCGAGTCACTGAAAAGAATATAAAGCTTGAATATGTTGGCACAAAGGAACAAATTGCTGACATATTTACCAGACCATTACCTCGTGAATAATTTGAGTATCTTCACCTAAAGCTTGGGATTCTCCCAATTTCTCATTAGAATCTTGATCTTATCTAACTAAGTAAAAAAAATAAGGGAGAGTTGAGGTGTGTACGGGTTCGCAGGATGACGTTTTTCAGGGTGAGTTACCCTTTGCCATTGATGACAAAGGGGGAGAGAATGGTGTAGGAAGAGGTGTATAGAGCTTCTAGAAGGAAAGAAAAAATATGCATTCAAGGATCACTGTAGTAAGGACAACACATCAACAATCAAGGGTAAGTCTGCTACAATAAGGTATGTATGATTAGTGTTTGAATTTTAATTTGAATATCATATTTGACATGTGTTTTTGCAGGACAATGTAAGTATTTTGTATGTATGTTTGATTGTGTTTTGTTCATAAATGTTGAACGTATTTAATTTTGAATTTTGAATATTTCTCTAAAATATGGTTTGCAAGATAGTGTAAGTATTTTTTTTGTATATTGGTTTGGGTCTTGTTCATTAATGCATGGGCAGGAAGGACACAATAGGAAAAATCAGACACATACTAGAAGGACAATGCAATGCCAAAGTACCATTACTTGAAGCAAGCACAACAATACCTGAACAACTGCTAGTGTTCAAAGAAGCAATGTCAAGTCAAGTATCAGGTTGTGTCAAAAGTTAGTATTGTAAAAATCATCATTGTGAAATTGTAAAAGATTCATTATTGTAAAAGAGTCAATTTTCCTAGAGTTGTTGAGGCATTCATTGTTGGATAATGTTATGGTTTGGTTGCAGGTCATAGTGTGATTGGGTGATTGGTCTAGTTCAAGAAAATCATTGTGAATCATACTGTGCCATGGATCATTGTCCCTGGTATGGGAGTCCACACTCTTGTCTTATTTATGATCATTGTAGGGTGGCAGGGAGGTGCTAGTTTGGTGCATGAAGTCACCATAGGTTGGAGCCTGTGAACACTTCAGGGTGGTAGGTCGGTCTACGATGTCGAGGCATCCATTCAGTTGACTACTCGAGAAACCAGGGCGTTGGGGCATCCTTATAGTGGGAACTAGAGAAGAATTATTTTCTAGAATTCTAGGAAGTTATACCTTTCAATTTAGTTGGGGCTAAAGATTAAAGAATTTATTAGAAAAGCGCTCGGTGGTTTTTGACCCGGAGGGGGTTTTCCACCTAAAATTCATGTGCCTATTGTGTTCTATTGTTTTCTATTGTGACTGGATAAACATCAAGAATAATTGAAGATTGGCTAATGCTCTGAAAATATTTGAAAGTGCTAATTGATAATAAATACTGATTACCCCCCCCCTAGTGTTTCCAATAGAAGGATCGCCTACATGTCACCCCAATTTCGGAGTTATGCTCTGCCTAAGATGCTTTGGACAAAGGTATCCCACTCATTAGTGACTGCATTTAAGGCAGTCCTTACCATGAGCCCATCATTAGGAGTTTCCCCCATGGCAATCTGCTGATCCCTGATAGTCTGCAATCTAAAGAGGAAGGGATCGATCTCCTCTAACTTATGCATCTGGAACATCCTCATCTGGTTCTATAGAAGCATCTTCCGTTTGACGAAGCTTCCTTGATAAAACGTGGTGAAAGCTTTCCACACCTCATTTTCCATTTTATTTTCGGCAATGTGTGGGACCATGTGATCCTTCAATCCATCCATGATCAAGCACTTAGTCTGCGCCTAATTTTCGTTGAACTTCTTAAGATCATCCACATTGGTCGGAACAACTAGGAAATTTTTGACGTGGTCTCTAACGTCGTATTCCTCCAGGACTGTTAGGATTCTGGCTTTCTAGATCGCAAATTTGGCAACACCATCCAAACTATCCTGATCTCTCAGTTTGTACGGGGCCATCTCTGCTCAAACAATCGAAACATGTACTCTTCTCCCTTCTACTGACGTTGCATTCAACAAAAGATAGGATCTGGGTCTTTGAGCGCTAGAAAACCTCTAGAGATACTACTCCCTCTGACAACTGATTTCCCTCCTGAAAATCCTCCACCAATTCTACTGAATCAACCCTCTACGATTGCCCTCCTGATCGAATCTCAGACTTCTTGGAAAAAGTTTGCTGAGAGACTATTTCCCCTCACTTTTTCACCTTTATGAAGAACTGTTATGCACCGAAAGAACCAATGCCTCACCAACAACTTTTGAAGATCAGAAACTGCACTTTTGGCCCCGACAATCAGCACAACGTCACTCCCTCTTGGACTACATCACTCTCCTAGTGCTGTGTCAGCCTCTGCATGAGCAGACTGGCTCTATGTCACTCTGCTGGTGCTACGCCAGCCTCTGCATGAGAAGATTGGCTCTGCTTCAACTTTCTGGAGCTACGTCAACCTTTGCATGAGTAGACTAACTCTGCATCACCCTTGTAGGGATTGCGTCCCTCCTGGTGCTCCACTGCCTTCTCCCGCATTTGTGTTGCTTCAGATGCCCAACCTGTAGCAAAAATATTCAACCCCTTTGCCGATGGTTCAACTTGATCTGCATTTCTCTAATACCATGTGAAAATTTATGAGCATAGAAATCCTACTGCTAAATATTGATTTACTTATGCTACTTGTTTTATTATACGCAAGTTATTTAACTGAAAATATTTAGAAAAACATTGAAGTAAACACAAATAGTAGCCAACACAAATACAAATAATTTACTAAACATCACGCACATATGACAAAGGACACACATATTTTTCAGACAAATGTCACTGGAAAAACCCAATGTGGGAAAATCGGTGCAACAGTTATGAGGCTTTATTATTATTAAGCATAAATATTATGAGTGCATCTAGGTTGCCTCAATTCGGCTCACCCAATAGAGAAAACCTTAGCTACAGAGAAAAATGTGAGTTTTACCTCACTTCCGCAAGTCTCAGTTGATCCAGATGAGCCACTCGTGAAACCCTAGCTAGCTCTGTGCAATATCTACACTGCCACTGCGTAAGGTCGTGTGGCCCTGGATAAGGGACTGTGTCACCCTAGCTCTGCGCTGATATGCTTCTCTCGGATTTGGTTTCAACCCTTTGGGCTGAGAAACCCCAGTCTCGAGCTGAATTTCAGTCTTTCCTTGGAGGCTCTGTGCTGCCCTTGTGTGAGCCCTACGTGGGTCTGTGTCACCCTCTCTGGGGATTGCATCGCACCCTCTGATGGCTACGCTGCCTCCACTGTGTCTCTACTACCCTTGCTCTGCCTTGTACTCTTGGTCCTCCAACCAATCACTGCATCCACCCCTCACTGCTTCTTTGAATCACTCATATCTAATCTTTGTCTGAGCAATGGTTCGTCAAAAGAATTCGATCTCTTAGTTCACTGTGTATTTTCTCCAACTGAACCCAAGCCCTTCCTTTATACTTTTCTCATTGACACATCAATGATCGTGATCTAATCTCTAATCAATGACTAAGATTAAAAGAAGCTTGATCAACTTCACTTAGAATGTTCTCATCAAATGTGTAAATTAATTCACTTTAATTTTTTAATTTCTCTAAGTTAGACTTAAGGTCCCTATTAAAAATTTTAATTATTTGAATAAATTTTACACCAAATGGAATTTCTCCAAATTCTTTCTGGGTCTTGGAGATCTCATGTGTTCTAGCCCCTCCACAAATTTTCATAGCTAGAGCACACCCGATGCCAAACAAAATCTCAACAATTTTGTGATAAAGCTTCTTCTATATGTTGATGATCTTGTACTGGTTGCTAAATCGAACCATGGATTGCTGATGCATCTGTATGCCCTTGAGCATATTTGTAAATTAGTGGGGATGCAAGTGAATACAAGTAAGACCAAAATAATGATTTTCTCCAATAAAAAGTGTTAGCCACCTATAAAATTTGTCGTACCAAATGGTGGCTAAATATTTTTTAGCCTTCAAGAAACAATTTATTTCCAAATTGTGAGTTCTTGAAGTCTTATAATGTCCTTTATCCTTGGTATTAATCTTCACTGTTGTTTCACTATTAGCCCTCAAGGACCTTGTTGTTTACCAAAAGAAAAAATTTTCATGAGGCTCCATTTTCCATTATTTCACTTCTCCATTTTCACCCATTTTTCCCTTTCAAAAATCCTTCTAAAACCTTCATCTAACCTCTAAATAATTAAAACCCTCTTTAAACCTTACATTTCCCTCTCATTTGGTTTAAAAATCCTTTCTTTCATCTACCGAAACCCTATTTTGGATTTAAAAACCCTTTGTTTTGGCCTAAAAAGTAGTGCTTTTACCCTATAAAGACATTAAGCCCTCGAGGGCTTATTACCTTTAGCCCTTTCCTCCATACGACCTAAAGCTCCGCAATCAGGCGCTAAAGGGCCTTAAAGCTCCTTCAAAACCTTTATGCACCTTCTATTCTCCTTTTCCCGATGTTATGGTCCCAAGAAAATCTGGACCGTTGATTTGCAGAGATTAACAGTCATCGAGCTCCCATCCTTTCCGCTCATTCACCTACCTTCCCTCTTCCCCTTTCAATATATCTTCTCCTTCTTTTAATCTCGACCGTCCTTCAAAAGGATCCAATGATCGGAATTTAACCCGATACCACCAATAAACCCGTCCACAACACAACAAAACCTATGTCACCGTGGACCCCACTCCATTCTCCGCCCTGCATCTTGCCCCCCATCGCGTTCTATCCGAGCCATTGGATCTGCCACCGATCATCCGACAATCGAAAAGCTATATCGCGTAATTTTTGGCCCCTTTCCATAATGCGCTACTTCCACGCGATAAATTTGGTTTTAAGAATCCACGTGTCGATTGATGAGTCGTATCACATTCCATTGGGCTAATTCCGCTTACTGCCCAGAGCCCGCGTGAAAATCGCTGCCGGTTTTCCGAAACCACCCTTCTCCAAATTCGCGCCAAATTAAAAAAATGAACCTGGTTAGCTGTTTCAGCCAAGATTTCTTCCTCCGCCGCTGCATTTTAATCCATCCTCAAAGCTCCATCACTTCCATTAAACCTCTAAACGCAGTTAACCGTATCCGCAGGGTTTCTTAATAATTTTTTGTGTTTTGCAGGGTTCTAATGGTGGCTAACCCATGTATTTCCACAGTCACAGATAGGTGACCAGTTCAGTCCAGAATGACGATTCTATGACTTATATCAATGAGTAAAAGGAACCAACAGGGTTTCCAAATTCATGTTATCAGTGGATTGCGATCCTTGATCTTAGATGAAACCCTCCAACTGATGGAAAGCCACCTGTGCCAGTGAAACAAAGCAGTAAAGTGTATCAGTATACAGAAATTAATAATAAATGGATTAATGCCTAAGCCTGAAGATAAAGGCTTAATTAAGCCTAAACACAGATCAAAGGATAAATCGCTATGTTTATAAAAGCAGAGAGTTATATCAGTCGAAGAAAGCCTCCACTGCCACATCAGAGGCTAAAATATCCTTTCAGCTACCAAAAGTGCCACCTACAGCCTTCATAAATTAAAAGAAGGCATAGTTATTGCCTAGTCAGTGATATTTTGTTTAAAAATAGCCAGAGTTATTGCTATCCTGCTTAAAGAGTTTTAAGGTCAACAAAATCTGCCAAGTAGCTAAAAAACTTAATGAAAACCAATTAATACAGAGAAAATATCAGAAATCTTCTCTATTGAACCCCTCAAAGACAGAGAAGCATTAAAACTTGTATTAATTGACAAATTATTCCTCCTTTCATTCCACCTCCTCTTTCTTCTATAAATACTTCCTTAGAAGATGAGAGATTGTTGGTTGGTTGTTGGACATTGATGTAATAGTTGCTGTATCGAATCATTGTTGAATGTAAATAAGTTCTGAAGCTTTGAAGCTCTATTAAATTATTGAAGAAGATAGGCTGAGAAGAGAAGTTTGAAGTTGTGATTAAACATTGGACATGTAGTTTGTAACTAGATTGACAATCAATATAAAAGTTGATTCTTGGGATCCTGGTCTATATCATTGGTGAAGTACATTCTTACTATTATTGTTTTCCTTTCATGTATGCCATTTTGTTCACTTTTCTCTGTTAAAGAGCAACAAGCATAGAGCTAGGATTTACTATTAAAAGTACCCTACTCTCATAGATAAGCTTTATCTATATGTTTTCTGCTAATTGTGATATTTGGGAATGACTTGAATTAAGTGTAAACAATCTCAAGGAATGTTGGTTAGTCCATGTCTTGATGTGAAAAACTTGAAAGGAAGTTCTTGAATGATATTTTCATTACATGCTAAGTAGAGTTAAACTAGAAAATTTTATGGTTTGCCTTGTCTTCTAGATTCTTCCTCCAAAGTTGTTTGAAAGTTTCCCTAAGAGCATGCTAAAAGCAGGCCTTGATGTTGATATATCTAACCTGATCTTAAGCTGCACTTTGTTTTCTTATCTATTATCATCCCTTCTGAAAGTAGTCTAGTGATATTATTGGATTGTTGTCTGATAAGTTAGCCTTAATACAAGCTTGTCCAAAGAAGTCTATGGTTGGCCCTGTCCTTTGGATGGTTTCAAACAGTTGCTTAAAAAGGCTTTTCTTGTAGGGTAATTTGATTAATCCTTGTTGAAATTATTAGCTTCTACTCCTTCTCAACAATTTTAATGTTCCACTCCATCATTTAATCTAAAGGATCTTTTGATATAGATGACTTGCCCCTTGGACCACTCTTGAAATTTTTGCACAATTAAACCCCTTTTTGACTCCATTGCCCAATGGTTTAAAGCTACTTCTTACTAATCCTATCTGCTGAACACTTCTCAATACACTTGCATCTTCATCCTTCGGAACTCTTTCATTTTGTGATATTCCATCCAATTAAAGATCACACCCAATCAAACAAACAAAAAACCCTTGTACTTAATAACTAGCCTAATATCGTACCAAAACCTTAAGAGATAAATCAATCTTTGCACTTATAGAGAGATCCCTCTCTGGATTCAGGAGGGCTAGATCCTAGAATCCCAAAGTGGTTCTAATGTAGGCTTTGCAGCGTTTAGTCTTGCCACTCTACTAAATTACAGGAACCATTACTGGCGACCATACTGGGGACTTTCTGAAGTAATAGATAACTTCACAACTCATATAATCCCATTTTTAACAAATGAACCAAGTGTTTGTCTAGAGTGGTTTTTTATTGTTGATGGTGAACAACATTCAAGCCCTGAAATCAAGTAAAAACCCTTCACTTGGTGACTCCACTGAAGATTAGTAGGCCTGCTAATTTTCCTTCATTTTCCAAAGACTCCACTAGGAAACCCTTTATCATTACATCATTTAAAACTCAGTAAAGAAGACTTTGAGGATTGAAGTTTTCTTGCTAAAGATCAGTTAGCCTACTGAATATTGTCATATTTGGTTAAAATTTTCTTGTTATTGGGTCTGAAAACATAGCATAATGGCTTCTAGAAACATTCATACTAGAGCCTATCCTGACCCAAACCCTCCTTAGATAGTTGATAATCTTGAAAGTATACTTAGGAAATCTCCTAAGGCTCAAGATTCAATTGTTGTTAGGCCACTCCATAGAGCTAATTTTGTTCCTGAAAACCTTACAGCTCTACAAGATTCACAAGTTGACTTAAGAAACTCATTCAGAACTAGGTCACTTGATGATATAGATCAGATAGATTTTGCATCTCCACCTTCATCCCAAGATAGAGGTGAACATCCTGGTAGCAGAGAAACTACCCCACCTGATTTAAATTTCC
This sequence comes from Pinus albicaulis, assembly GCA_034641835.2. Taxonomy (NCBI): domain Eukaryota; kingdom Viridiplantae; phylum Streptophyta; class Pinopsida; order Pinales; family Pinaceae; genus Pinus; species Pinus albicaulis. Next base: position 637,360,678 of record CM076583.1, on the reverse strand, counting down.
TGCATAATTTTGGTTTCTCTCATCCTAGATCTGCCCAACAGCCTCTTGCTGGTCCATCCACTTTTGTTATCCATACACCCACTGTTCAAACCACCCCATTCCATCAAACCTCTCCACTTGTAAACCCCTCGTTTTTCCCACAACCTCCTATCATGGCAACATGGTATGCCCCTCTAGTCCTTCCTTTACCTTTAGTTAATCTGCCACAGGACTATCAGTCCAAGATACCATTATATGATGCTAGTTGTGCCACTACTGCTTCACAACATGTGGACAAGATGAATGACTATTTTAATAGAAATGAGATTGATGATGAAACTGTCAAACTCAGATTGATTGTTAAAATTCTAGGGGGAGAAGAAAGAAAATGGTTCAAAGGCTTAACCCCTAATAGTATTAATGACCTCCAAGCCCTCCATCAGTCATTCTTAAACAAGTGGGAAGTTAGAAAAATCCCTCTCCAAATACTTTCAGATTACAACAACATCAAAAGAAACACCGGGGAAAGTGTTCAAAATTATTGCACTAGGTTCAATAGTGTTCATAATGCCCTACCCTCGGATTTGAAACCTCCACAAGGCTTAGCTTTGGCTAAATTTCCTGAAGGATTTGATCCTGAAATGGCATATCAACTAAGAGAAAGAGATCCCTTAACCCTGGAAGACATGCAAAAGGGAGCTCTAGCTGTGGAAGTAAATTTGATCGAGAAAAGAGCGAGGATGAGGAATGAAAAGAAAGTATCATTTAGGGAGGAATCTGCACCCTCTGCACCTAGCTCAAAAATGGAAAGGATGATGGAAGAAATGATGAAGAAGATGAGTATACTTGAGAGAGCACAATCTAGAGAAAACCAATTGGCTCCCCAAAACAGAAATCAATCTCAAAATCAAAATCAGAACTTTAGAAGAAATCAACCTCAAAACAGACAAAGAGAGGATGATCAATAGATCAGACCTCCTTTCCAAGAAAACTATGTAAGTGAGGTTGAAGAAACAATTGAACAAACAGAGGAAGATGACATAAACATGCTGGGAGTAGGTAGTGACCACTTTGATGTTCCTATTAATAGAAAAAAGGTCTATACACACCCTATGATGATGAAAGAACGGAGGATGAACATTATTATCAAGAGCTGGAAAATGTCATCATAGAGACCCCAAAAGAATATGACCTTCGGAGTAAAAAGAGTCAGGAAGATCCCAAGAACAAAACCTCTGACAATTCTACAAAAAACAGCCCTGTGAGCAAACCCAAAAACATTAAACAAAAGGAAAAAACAGTGACTGTAAATTCTGATCAAAACAAAGAGAAAGGCACTCAAATTGATGAAAAACAGAGTGCAGACCTTAGCAGCATTAGTACTTCAGCTAGTGTTCCTATTAAAACAATTTTGACAAATGTAAATAGAGGAAATCAACAAACGGATTTTGTTGATAAAGTGGTGATTAACAAGGCTGAAACAAACATTGTAAAAAATCAGCTGCCTTTTAGTTTGGAACAAGAAATTTCCAAGATTAAAATCTCTATTCCCCTCACTGAATTAGTCACCTAAGATGTCTATAGATCACAAATTTTGAAAGCCTTCAACATAGGAGAAAATAATGACACTGTCAACCTCAATGATGACCAACCAGAGCACTTATTTGTTCCTAAGATTGAAGGAAGATACCAAGAAGGGCTAGTTCCTCCATTTTATGTTAGTTTGAAAATTCATGAAATTTTTTTGCACAATGCTATGCATGACTCAGGGGCTTCTCACAACTTAATGCCCAAAGCAGTAATGGAAAGTATAGGCCTTGAAATCACCAGACCATACAAATATCTATATTCCTTTGACTCCAGTAGAGTGAAATATTTAGGTTTGATCAAAGACCTTTGTGTAAACTTAGCTCAAATACTAGCCAAGTGTTTAGTAATGGATATTGTGGTGGCTGATGTACCCCCAAATATGGTATGCTGTTATCAAGATCATGGGGAGCTAAGTTACAAGGAACAATGCAAATGGATATGACATATGCTACCATCCCTGTTTTTAATCAAACTAGAAGACTTTATAGGGAATCTCACATGCAATACATGGTCAGTAGCCAAGAGAGACCGGAAAACTCTCCTCTTTATTATGTGCATACAAGCCTTGACTCATTTATTCTCTTCAATAATGAGACATTTAATGAGAAAGAAACCTTAACTGACTTAGTGGCCACCCCTCATTGTAACATAGTGGCAGACACAGAAAAGGAGGAAGACAAGACAAAAGTATGAAGATAGTTTTCCAAATCAGAAAATTACAGCAAATTACTCACAGGTCTAGGGCTACAAAACAATCATCCATTGGTTTTCAACCTTGAGAGTCAAGAGAAGAGTCCTCAACATAATGAAGAACATGAGGAACTAAACCAAATTCAACACAGTACTAGCTTACAAGAACAATCTAAAAGCACACAAGATAAAGGGGAGGGTAGTCAAACTAGTAAATCTGAAACTAGTCCTCTTTGGAGTATGATTTTTGATGGTTCTCACAGTAAAAATAGTGCAGGTGCAGGAGAGTGGCTTCACAATACAATGAACAATCATACTAAAGGACACTCATACAAATTGAACTTTCCATGCACAAATAACATATCTGAATATGAGGCACTCCTTCTAGGCTTGCATTTATTGAAAAAATTAGGAGCCAGAAGGATAATTGTTCATGGAGATTTTGAACTAATAATTAGGCAAATTAATGGGGAATACACTGCAAAACATCCCAGATTGAGAGCCTATAGGAATGATACCCTATATTTAATCAAAACTTTTGATGAGTATGAACTTACATTTGTCCCCAGAAACCAAAATATGCTGGCCAATGCACTGGCCATTTCTGCTAGTACTTGCAAAAGGCCTTGTGAAAGAAAACAACACACAATTCAATAGAAATAAAGACCAGCCATCCCAGGCGATGAAAAATACTAGCAAGTGTTTGAGGTAGATAAACAAATAGAAGACCTCCTACAGTTCAGAAATGGATTTGAGCTGCCAAGTTCAGATTCAGAGTATGCCCAAGACTGTCTTATTGAAGAAAATCCACTTGATAAAGAAGAAAAGTCTCCAGATATTGCTGAGATAAATCTGTTATCTAATAAACTTGAACATACAATAGAAATTAGTGCAGATTTAGAAAAATAAGACTTAGAAATGCTACAATCTAACACTCAAATCTTGCTAAAAGGACTGGTCCCATTAGAAGAATTTTTTGATTTCAATGATGTTGCCCAAAAACCAAAACTGGAACTTGTTGAAACTGAAGTAGAAAAATGTAACATAGGTAGTGAACAAAAGCCAAAAAAGATCAAACTATCTAAAACATTGCCAACTCACATCAAATTAAAATATATTAAGTTGTTGAGAGAATTTTCTGATGTATTTGCATGGAGTTATGAGGATCTAAACTCATATGACACAGAGATAATTCAGCATAAGATACCCCTCAAAGAAAACCAAAATCCCTATAGACAAAAATTGCACAGAATAAACCCTGTTCAATTACCCCTGGTTGAGAAAGAAATTAAGAAAATGTATAATGCTGGAATTATAGTCCCTGTTAGATATTTAGATTGGGTACCTAATCTTGTGTCAGTTAGGAAGAAAACAGGAGAAATAAGGCTTTGTATTTATTTTAGGAACTTAAACAGAGGCTCGTTAAAGGACAACTACCCTTTACCCAAGATGGAACACATTTTACAAATGGTAGTTGGTTCTAGAAGAATTTCTTTGCTAGATGGCTTCTCAGGTTACAATCAAATTCTAGTACACCCTGATGATCAACTCAAAACAACCTTTACTACACCTTGGGGTACTTTCATGTATGTGAAAATGCCCTTTGGTTTAATGAATGCTGGTGCTGCATTTCAAAGAGCCATGGATATTGCATTCTCAGAAGAATTAGGCTTCTTCAACATTATTTACCTTGATGACATCAATGTTTTTTCCAAAACAGATGAAGAACACCTAGAACACTTGAGAAAAGTCTTTGAGAAATGCAGAAAATATGGGTTATCTTTAAATCCAAAGAAAACAATGTTTGGTCTCCAAGAAGGCAAACTACTTGGACACATCATATCAGAAGAAGGGATAAAGATAGACCTAAAGAGGATTGATGGTATATTGCAAATCAACCATCCTAGAAACATCAAGGAACTTCAATCTTTCATTAGAAAGATCAATTTCTTGAGAAGGTTCATACCCAATCTAGCTAAACTCCTTAGAAACATAACAAACATGCTTAAAAAGGAAGAAAGAGTTAAATGGACCTTAGAAACAAAGAGATCATTTGCACTGGTAAAACAAGCATTAAACAAAACACCAATTCTCATTAGTCCTGATTTTACCAAGGATTTCTTCATTTTTTCATTTGCATCAAAACACACAGTGGTTGTTGTCCTATTACAGAAAAACTTGAAGGGACAAGAGCAGCCAATTGCATTCTTTAGTAAGAAAATAAGATATGCACCTCTGAAGTACAATATCATGGAAAAACAAGCCTTTGCCTTAGTCAAAGCCTTAAAAGACTTCAGAATTTACATTTTACATTTCCACATAATTGCATTTGTGCCAAATTCAGTTGTAAAAGACATTTTAACCCAGGATCCAGATGGAAAAAAAGGAAAGTGGATTGCTGTGATACTTGAATATGATTTAGAAATCAAGCCCACTAAGCTCATAAAAGGCCAAGGACTAGCAAGATTAATGGCTAAGTCTAATTTTGAAGCTCTTGATATAAACATGTTAGATGCATTAGATGAACAGGAGGAGTTGTCAACTCCCATTATTAAAGATCACTTTCTGTTTTCATCTTGGTATGCTGATATTTTATATGTTTTGCTCAATTTAAATACACCTCCTGGTTTGTCTAAAATGAAGGCAAAATTTTTAAAGTTGAAAGCTTTTTATTACTGCATTTTGGATATATGTCTATATTGGAAAAATGCTAGTGGATTATTGCTTAAATTTTTGCTTGAGAATGATGCAGATAAGATCAAGCATGAATTACATGAATGAGAATGTGGAGGCCACCTCTATTGGAAGACAACTGCCAATAAAATCCTTAGAGCTGGTTACTATTGGCCCACCCTCTTTCAAGATGTCCACAAAATGATTATTGCCTGTCACAAATGCCAACTTTTTGAAGGCAAAAGAAAACTGCTTCCCTTACCTTTGCATCCAATCACTGTTGAAGCTCCTTTTCAGCAGTGGGGTCTAGAATTCATTGGGGAAATCCATCCAGCATCATCTGCCCAACATAGATGAATCCTCACTGCAACAAACTATTTTACCAAATGGATAGAAGCCATCCCTTCTAGGAAAGCCACTAACTCTGTCATCATAAAATTCCTTGAAAATCATATCCTATCTAGATTTGGCTGTCCTATGAATATTATCACTGACAATGCTGCTGCATTTGGATCCAAAAAGATGGTTGAATTCTATCATAAGTATCAGATTTCATTGGGCCATTCTACTGCTTATTACCCACAAGGTAATGGGTTAGCAGAATCCTCAAATAAGAGTTTGGTGAATATAATCAAAAAGTTGCTGGAAGACAATAAGAAGTCATGGAACACAAAGATAGTACATGCACTATGGGTTGACAGATTAACACTTAAAAAATCAATTGGAATGTCTCCCTACCAGCTAGTTTATGGAGCAGATGCAATTTTTCCAACCAGTCTAGGAGTGCCAGTCATGAAGCTGATCCAAGAAGTACAGTCTGAGGATGATGATATGACAAGAAGAATCAATCAGACTATACATCTTCAACAAATCAGGGAGGAAGTCTACAACAGAGCACTACACAAGCAAGACAACATCAAGAAGCTGTTTGATAAAAGGACAAAGGCCAATGATTTCAGCATTGGTGACAAAGTTTTGAAGTGGGATTCCAGGAGAGAAGATAAGGGAAAACATGGGAAATTTGATAACTTATGGCTAGGCCCTTATCTCATTCATTCTACTGCTGGTAAAAATGCTTATTTCTTGTAGGAAATGAATGGAACTGAACTTTTTGGGGGTCTTGTTAATGGCAGGGTTCTCAAACATTATTTTTGTTGACTGGTATTTTACTTTCAAGGGTTTTTTATCCATTGTATATAACACTGTTTTTCAATTTGAAAAAAGAGAAAAGAAAAAAACAACAGAAATAGATAAAGAGGGCAGAAATAAAACCAGAAAGGTACAACCCCATACCAAAAAGAAATAAAATCTGAAAGTGTGCAAGCTTAAATGCCACTACCACAAGAAACACTTTTTATTCAATCATATAGTCAAATCATGATTGGATAAGTTTAAATTTACTGCTGATAGGTTAGTGAATCAGGTTTTCCAAACAACTCAATCTTGGCTTATTAGTAAGGTAGATTAGGATAGAAAAATAAAGGTTCAAACAAGCTTAAATCTTTAACCTTTGAGATTGATGAAGAACTTGTTCTAAAAAGCTCAAAACTTGAACCAAAAAAGAAAGAGGAAGCAGCTCAAACAAGACTAAAACCAGAGCTGAAGAAATAATGAAGGATGTTTTTAAATTTTCAGATCTTAAGCCTTCACTGTTTTGCTTTAAATTTTCTGCAAAATTTTAGTCTATGAGAAGCCTGTTTTTATGCCATAGGCCACAGCAAGTTAGACTTCTTAATCCTGGCTTGGCTGCTTTTAAATTTCTGTTTTAGAAAATAGAGAATGAAGTCTGTCAGACAGTCTAATCCTGACAGATAGTAGTTAGGTAGAGAAAATTATGAGTTCAACTGCTTAATCTAAACTCATGGAGAAATAAGAGTAGACTATTAATAGTTTTATGTTTTCAATAAAAGAATAAAATAATTGGTGAAAAGGTTGGCAAGTCCAAGTGCACCTTCTGAAGAAAAAATGTTAGGAAGTAGGTTGTGTAGGTAGATGTTTGGGAAATACTTTTCTGCTGATATATTAAGTTCTAAGTCATTTTTGTTAGCAATTGATAAAAATATTATCAAAGTGCAAGGCACTGATCAGCTTCCAGAGAAAATTGTCTGAAGTTCTTGACACCTTCAAGAAGATGCCATCCCCATGTGGAGCCACTGTTAGCCACCTATAAAATTTTTCATACCAAATGGTGGCTAAATATTTTTTAGCCTTCAAGAAACAATTCATTTCCAAATTGTGAGCTCTTGAAGTCTTATGATGTCCTTTATCCTTGGTATTAATCTTCATTGTTGTTTTACTATTAGCCCTCAAGGACCTTGCTGTTTACCAAAAGAAAAACTGTTCATGAGGCTCCATTTTCCGTCATTTCACTTCTCCATTTTCACCCATTTTTGCCTTTCAAAAATCCTTCTAAAACCTTCATCTAACCTCTAAATAATTAAAACCCTCTTTAAACCTTACATTTCCCTCTCATTTGGTTTAAAAATCCTTTCTTTCATCTACAAAACCCTATTTTGGATTTAAAAACCCTTTGTTTTGGCCTAAAAAATAGTGCTTTTACCCTATAAAGACATTAAGCCCTCGAGGGCTTATTACCTTTAGCCCTTTCCTCCATACGACCTAAAGCCCTGCAATCGGGCGCTAAAGGGCCTTAAAGCTCCTTCAAAACCTATATGCACCTTCTATTCTCCTTTTCCCGATGTTATGGTCCCAAGAAAATCTGGACCGTTGATCTGCAGAGATTAACGGTCATCAAGCCCCCATCCTTTCCGTTCATTCACCTACCTTCCCTCTTCCCCTTTCAATATATCTACTCCTTCTTTTAATCTCGACCGTCCTTCAAAAAGATCCAACAATCGGAACTTAACCCGATACCACCAATAAACCCATCCACAACACGACAAAACCTATGTCACCGTGGACCCCACTCCATTCTCCGCCCTGCATCTTGTCCCCCATCGCATTCTATCCGAGCCGTTGGATCTGCCACCAATCATCCGACGACCGAAAAGCTATATCGCGTAATTTTTGGCCCCTTTCCACAGTGCGCTACTTCCGCGCGATAAAAGTGGTTTTAAGAATCCACGTGTCGATTGATGAGTCGTATTGCGTTCCATTCGGCTAATTCCGCTTACCGCCCAGAGCCCGCACGAAAACCGCTGCCGGTTTTCCGAAACCACCCTTCTCCAAATTGGCGCCAAATTAAAAAATGAACCTGGTTAGCTATTTCTACCAGGATTTCTTCTTCCACCGCTGCATTTTAATCCATCCTTAGAGCTCCATCACTTCCATTAAACCTTTGAACGCAGTTAACCATCTCTGCAGGGTTTCTTAATAAGTTTTTGTGTTTTGCAGGGTTCTAATGGTGGTTAACCCGTGTATTTCCACAGTCACAGACAGGTGACCAGTTTAGTCCAGAATGACGATTCTGTGACTTATATCAACGAGTAAAAGGAACCAACAGGTTTTCCAAATTCATTTTATCAGTGGAACGTGATCCTTGATCTTAGATGAAACCCTCCAACTGATGGAAAGCCACCTGTGCCAGTGAAAAAAATCAGTAAAGTGTACCGGTATACAGAAATTAACAATAAAAGGATTAATGCCTAAGCCTGAAGATCAAGGCTTAATTAAGCCTAAACACAGATCAAAGGATAAATCACTATGTTTATAAAAGCAGAGAGTTATATCAGTCGAAGAAAGCCTCCACTGCCACATCAGAGGCTAAAATATCCTTTCAGCTACCAAAAGTACCACCTACAACTTTCATAAATTAAAATAAGGCATAGCTATTGCCTAGTCAGTGATATTTTGTTTAAAAGCAGCCAGAGTTATTACTAGCCTGCTTAAAGAGTTTTAAGGTCAACAAAATCTGCCAAGTAGCTAAAAAACTTAATGAAAACCAATTAATACAGAGAAAATATCAGAAATCTTCTCTATTGAACCCCTCAAAGACAAAGAAGCATTAAAACTTGTATTAATTGAAAAATTATTCCTCCTTTCATTCCACCTCCTCTTTCTTCTATAAATACTTCCTTAGAAGATGAGATATTGTTGGTTGGTTGTTGGACTTTGATGTAATAGTTGTTGTATCAAATCATTGTTGAATGTAAATAAGTTCTGAAGCTTTGAAGCTCTGTTAAATTATTGAAGAAGATAGGCTGAGAAGAGAATTTTGAAGCTGTGATGAAACATTGGACATGTAGTTTGTAACTGGATTGACAATCAATATACAAGTTGATTCTTGGGATCCTGGTCTATATCATTGGTGAAGTACTTCTTACTGTTATTGTTTTCATTTCATGTATGCCATTTTTCTCACTTTTCTCTGATAAAGAGCAGCAAGCATAGAGCTAGGATTTACTGTTAAAAGTACCCTACTCTCACTGATAAGCTTTATCTATATGTTTTTTGCTAATTGTGATATTTTGGAATGACTTGAATTAAGTGTAAACAATCTCAAGGAATGTTGGTTAGTCCATGTCTTGATGTGCAAAACTTGAAAGGAAGTTCTTGAATGATATTTTCATTACATGCTAAGTAGAGTTAAACTAGAAAAGTTTATGGTTTTCCCTGTCTTCTAGATTCTTTCTCCAAAGTTGTTTGAAATTTTCCCTAAGAGCATGCTAAAAGCAGGCCTTGATGTTGATATATCTGACCTGATCTTAAGCTGCACTTTGTTTTCTTATCTGTTTTCATCCCTTCTGAAAGTAGTCTTGGATTGTTGTCTGATAAGTTAGCCTTAATACAAGCTTGTCCAAAGAAGTCTATGGTTGGCCCTGTCCTTTGGATGGTTTCAAACAGTTGATTAAAAAGGCTTTTCTTGTAGGGTAAGTTGATTAATCCTTGTTGAAATTATTAGCTTCTACCCCTTCTCAACACTTTTAATGTTCCACTCCATCATTTAATCTAAAGGATATTTTGATATAGATGACTTGCCCCTTGGACCACTCTTGAAATTGTTGCACAATTAAACCCCTTTGTGACTCCATTTGTGACTCCATTTCCCAATGGTTTAAATATACTTCTTACTAATCCTATCTGTTGAACACTTCTCAATACACTTCCATCTTCATCCTTCGAAACTCTTTCATTTTTTGATATTCCATCCAATTAAATATCACACCCAACCAAACAAACAAAAAACCCTTGTACTTAATAACTAGCCTAATATCATACCAAAACCTTAAGAGATAAATCAATCTTTGCACTTCTAGAGAGATCCCTCTCTGGATTTAGGAGGGCTAGATCCTAGAATCCCAAAGTGGTTCTAATGTAGGCTCTGCAATGTTTAGTCTTGCCACTCTACTAAATTACAAGGACCCTAACAAAAAGAAGCAAAGCCAACATACATTATTCTTTGAAGGCAACATTCTTGAATAAGTAAATGAATACAAGTACCTTGGGATAGAATTCAACAACAAGCTTAATTGGGAGGATTGCAGAAAGAAGAGAATTTTAGCAGGGTGGAAAGCATTATATGCACTCCAAAACAGAAGTAGAGAGGCAACGTTATGGGATTGGAAACGATTAAAGTGTATTTTGGACTCCTAGTTTGTCCAGTGATATTATATGGGTGTGAATTGTGGGCTAGCAACATCTCTATTTCAAAATGGAAACAAATTGAGAAAATCCAAAAATGCTTGATCATGAGCAAGTTCAAAATAAAAATTTTGGTTCCTTATGAGATAATGTTCAGTGAAACAGGAGCAACTCCCATCGAAGAAATTTCTATGGTGTGTCTTATAAGGTATCTAAAAAGATTTGAGCCAATGGGAGGAGGTAGATGGCCGAAAGTTATCTTTAATGAAGGCATGAGTGAAATAAATAAATCATGGATGAGACAAAACAAAAAATGAATGAAAAAATGGAATATTTACCTCAATGCATGTCCCACGAATAGCAAGGAGTTAAAGAATTTTTTTATGGATAAGTTTCGTAAGCGTATATGGGGAAAAGAATTGGGTAGAAAGGGAAGCACTATGTTCAGGAATTCAACCCCACTTGTGATCCCCAACAAAAAGAGCACATTCGCGCAAGCATTCCATCGAGAGAAAATATTCTTATTGCTCAACTAAGAACTAACTTGCATCAAATTCGGTATGAAACGGGACGGTGGAAGAGACCTAAAGAAACTTGGGAAGAACGAGTGTGTACTTTTTTCACTTCTGGGGCAGTTGAATCGGAAAAGCATTTCATTTTGGAATGTGATGCTTTCAGAGACATCAAGGACAGTTATGGTAGTATGTTAGCATCAATTTTGTGGCATTGTCTTTTCAGTGAGGGGACTGTTAGAAGGTTGGGTCAACTCATCATCAATTTGAGTAAGAAAAGGATTGAATTGCAAAAGGAAACAAACAAGGAGGCTGGTAATCCCATAGAATATTTTTAGTCTCGCGGATGTTAAAATATCATATAAAAAGGGCCACTGCTATTAACCTGAATGCGCCATGTAACCAAATGTTGTTTTCACTAAACAAGAAATTGCAGACGACCTCCCCAACTTAAACATCGAGCACGCGGGGGATCCGCTTTGAAATTGATGTTGTCAATTTGTTGTCAGTAAGATGCAATAGCCATCGGCTTACATACTTATGCGCCATACATTTTTATATAAAAAATAAAGCTTATTTATATTATATAATAATAAAAAATTTAAAATAAAGTTTTAATATATAATATAAATTTCTTTCTCTTTTCATAAAGTATGAACTTCAAACTAAACACAACATGAGGATCCTTAAGAGGTTTGAGAGCCTCAAACACTTCAAAGAAGTAGCTGAAACATGTTTTATAATCCTTCTCTTTAGCATGAAGAATTTCCATCCAAAAGCAATACCATTGAGATATGCCCTTAACCATCTCTGCATGATATAAACTTGAAACATATTGATGATGATGGCATGGATTCGTCCAAACAACTTATATGTGTACATGAAATCTTTATTGCAAATCCTTGGTAATAAGCTTGCATTATCAATGAGGTATAATGCTCACTTTTTGTCTTCATTATGCTACTTAGATAGGTGACACCTCTGGTAGATGATTCTCTTCAAAATTATTCCCAAGGGGATGAGAACACTCAGCAAGGTGGTATATTTTTGGCAAAGCTCATTTTTTTTTTGTAGTGGGCCACTTTGCCATGAATATGTTACAACAAGTGCCAATATATAGTTGTTTCCACATGTGAAACAAAAAGACTCTTGGGCAAGTTGACATGCCATCCTAGAAGGCCGACTTGGAAACTTGAGGGAAAAATGACAATTACAAAATTCAATTTTTTATTCTTTTCACAGTGAACATGCCCTTGAAATTTTATTTTGACCAAAATAAAGCATGAACATGCTTGATAATAAATAATAATAATAATATTTTTTCTTCTTTTTGTTTTTACCGAAAATACATATTGAGACAAGTATAATGACAATTATGAAAACCCAAACAAGTTACAATTCCAACACAATGTATGTAACAAAAAGTGATAATCAAATTACACACATTGAGGCTAAACATAGTGTACGTAAGGAAAATTGTAAATAACCTTTTACTCATAATAGAGCGAGTTATACAACTAGATTCCTCATTTTCATAGCGTTGTTGATATCTTTATTCTAGAGATTCAAAACTCTCATGCTTAGAATTATATTTTTCATCACTATCAACCATATATAATCTAGGAATTGATTAGATTTGAGATTAAACTAGATAAATATGGACATTGATGATGATCATAAAGGTTACTTATCTAGCATTATGATGATCATAAAAGTTACTTATCTGCACACAATGTCCTTCAATAAGCTGCTTTACCAGGTCTTCAAGGATCCTTCAATAATGCTATGGTGATGTGTCAAGGCCTCCTCAAGTAATGTGGCCTCCCTCCAAGATATGTTGCTCCAATTTGCTGTTGTACTACGATTACTACTAGCCCTCAACCATATGCCATAGGTTAGCACACAAATCTGAGGTACCACAGTGCTTCCGAATCAAAGTGCTCCATGGTCCAAAACTTCAAAGGCTAAGTCAAAGCTTCAATTTACCCATAGATCTGAGCCTGAAATCTAAGCCTTCAAGGTGTTACAGGTCAGAGGGTACTTGTGATCACAGGTTCAAAGTGTTGAGAAATCCGAACATGAGGAGCCTTCCACAAATTGAATACCACCGAGACACAAGAAAACCACAGGTCCGAGCTTGAAAGACTCTGGTTACAATCTGAGCACCCTTAACACTAGTCACTGTTTGAGGTGGCAGATCTGTTTAGATGTAATCTACACACAGATTTTACAACAGTTGTGCTCACTGGTACAAGTTTTAAGAATTATTCACCCACATAACTTATCACTGCCCAAATGATAATCTTAATCTTTTTCTTGGCCAACTGTTTATTAGTCTCTGAAATATTCACCCTTCTGCGTTTTATTCTCTGTATTTTCCACTGAATTGATTACTGAAACAAATGGGCTTAGGCTGGTATTTATAGTTGTTTGAATGCACAAAAATACGTGACTATTGACATTGGATCCGATCTGTGATTTTTCAGACAACATTAGTATAAAAAAAATAATTGTGTTAAGGCCGACATGTTATGATGTTGTTCATTACGTTTTCTGAATTTGTTTGTCTGGATACCAATAATTACTCCTTTCCTATTCTCATTACATAACTCTTCACTGCTTTTAGACACTTAGAAAATGATTTATCGTTATAACATAGTAGTGTGAAGGAGTACTGAATTATTTTATTTTGTGATACCAGTATGTCGATGTAAGAATGCTGCCAATATGTGATAATTATTATATTATAAATAAGGGGGATGATGGTTGTATGGACATTGTCATGAATATAAGGAATTGGATTTAATAGTATATGTTGGGACATCTGTGGTATGAGACAAGATATCATTTGATTGTAAGGTTGTGCAGAGTCATTACAATGATGAATGATGTATTGTATTAAGTTTTCTTCATCAATAGAATGTTTAGGGTATCTAGGGTTCCACCTAGGGTAGGGTTTTAGGATTGTAGCAATTTATTAGTCATAAAGATTAGGGTTGTTCCAATAATTAGTGTTTCTATGGTTTTATCATCTTTATGTTTACAGTTTTTTAGGGTTTTCATGAGGTTAGGGAAACAAGGGTTATTCATGTATTTTAAGAATATTTTTCATCTCCAACAATTCCATATTGACATCAATGACAATTTTGGCCAACATAATTATATTTCTTCTCACATTTTAAGTAAAATTATGAGAACCTATATATTTATATCCAAATCCACTCAAATTATATGCCATCTCTCTTTTAAATAAAATAACAAAGAGCATATATATTTAGATTATAGTAGGTACATTTATTTTTAAAAGGTTAAATTCTATATTAAGAAATAAATTATAAGAGTTTAAATGTTAATGTACAAGTATAATATAACTCCAAGAGAATAGTTTAAATAATTGCCACCGGTGTTGTTGGGCATTTATATAGTTCCATGCTGACAATTCTCATTTCAAATTCTCTTTGGTAAGGAGCACTAGTATGTGTCCATAAGTTTGTTAGTTTGTTAGAGTTTTCATCCACTAATGTGAGAAAAGATCCTTTGAATTTCTTCATGCTTTCCTTGAGGAAAAGTATCTAAACATAATATTTACTTTAAACAAACAATAAAATTATAATTAAATTATTTAAAAAATGAATTAAAAAGTTGAAGAGTAATAAAGTTATTCTTGAAGTTTAATGAAATTACTCTTAAAATTAAAAATCAACCATGATTCCTTATAATTTAGCAATATAAATTATATTAATAAAAACATAGTATTAATTTTCTCCCAACAATATAAGCATCTATATTGATCAAATACCGCATTAGTTTGGATCGAAAGGTTTATGAACTAAAAGAGGATATGGTTTCCTCTTAGAAACCTTCTAAAAAGCATTCCATGAAGCTATTCCAAACAAAGTATCATTATTATGACCATTTTCCACTTGAAAGAGGTGATCTATTATATGTTTATGCATCCTTACATGTTAAAGTATATATTCAATTGTTGTATCTAGTTATTAGGCCCATGAATATCAAAATCTCTATTGAATGTTGGGATCTCTAATACATGATTAGCTATGAGAATATTTCATCATTAATACAGTTGTATTTGTTGGTTGGATGCATAGAATTGAGGTGGGTTTGGTTGGGTCATTGCTCATGAACATCGGTGATATGCTATTAATTTTTGGGATCTCTAGTACATCCTCAACTATGAGCATATTTCTTGGTCAGTATAATTGTATTTGTTGGTTGGACATATGGAACCAAATTGGAATTGGTTGGGCTATTGCTCAGGACCATTAAAGACATGTTTACTCTTGTAATGCCATTTTATTTTATTGACATGAGTTACAATATGATGTTTAATTTTTACTAAGGGAGTTTTGGAATGGATTTGAAGTTTTGTTTTTAGTTTTGACTTTGGTAGCTAAGATTTGACACTTGTTACATATGTTTGACCTCATTTAGCGATATTATCTAATATGTTACTCTTATGCAGTTGTCTATCATGAACAATGTTGGCTCTATTGTGGTTTACCATGTTTTATCATACAAGTTTCTTACCTAGATTATACAAACCTATATTCATAGAGTTCTTTGACATCAAAAGTTCTAAGCTTTTCCATAGGCTTCTGAATGTTAGAAAATGTTGTAAAACCTAATTGATTCATCACAGGATTCAAATCTTGATTTTATGTGCCTATCCAAACTTTTCATAAGCTACACCAGAGATGCATGAACTTGTCACATCATACGTGGATGCTAGGAAACATTTAGTTCAATGCGTTGAAATTAGGATACAATGTAGAATTTACTATCATGGCAATTAATTGTGACTAATATGCATATTTTTCTTAGCATTTACTTTGATTAGTTATGTCATCAAGCAATTTCACATTAATAGAATAGATATCATAATGCACAAAAGACAAGAAACAAGAGATGCAAGAGATTAGGACAGAGACTAGGGAAAACCCAAAAGGGGAAACCCATCAATCCTTTCTTTATAGATCATTCATCAACATGAGAAATCTAAGTCACATTTGAAAGATCCAATTTCCAAGTCAACCCTCCACCAAATCTAAACATGAAGTCTGGCATACAATAGTCCATTGTTAAAATAATGTCACTTTTTCTGTCTTTAAATCAACCTCAAAATCTCGCATCATTACAAAGATAATCATCATGGAAGCTCATATCAATACCACATAGAATTCACTTTATCAATCCAATAAATTCAAATTATTATCTTAGAAAATTTGCAACATCATTACATGAATTTCCTTTCTAAAATTCGTGTCATCATATACCTCAGGAAACTTGGATGTCACGATATTGCTTTTTCTTCATAAAAACTCAGATATTTTCCAAAGGAATCTATGCCACAGACCCAAACCAAACTGCCATAGAATACCATCGAATTGTTTCCAAATGATGGAGGATAGGTTTCAATATATAGTTGTTTCCACATGTGAAAAAACACAAATCTTGGGCAAGCCAAGATGTCATCCTTGAGGGCCAACTTGGAAACTTGGAGGGACAAATGATAATCAAAAAATTCCAAATTTTCTTCTTTTCATATGGTGACGAAGAACATACCCTTGAATTTTTATTTTGACCAAAATAAAGCACGAAGAACATGCTTGATAATAAAAAATAATTATTCTTTTTTTTTTATACATAAAATACATATTGACACACGTAAAATAAACTGGTTACAATTCCAACACCCCCTCTCAACTAGATTAGAGCACAATGTTGGGAGGCATATATTTGGACACCACCACCTCTCTGAGGCACATACCCCTTACGGGTGTTCACCAAGGTATGTCCTCACAGTACCGTTTCCTAATCCATTGTCACAATACTTGACACAAGGAAATGTCGATCCTCAAGACTATTCTTATCTTAGATCAATGTACTTTACTTATGACATTTAGTCCTGATTACAGTACAAATCTTCAAAGAATATTGGTTCTTGATTCTTATCCAATCCACCATTCTCCCTACTAGTGTTCATGCACTAGGCTTATGGTTGTTAGTCCTGAACATAGTATGTGACACATGGAGAACACAATTTACACTTTTAATCCATCTCAACTAGGGAGGATATATCCACAAGCCCAAGCTTGTCTCACAAATACTCATGCTTCCTGTTAGGAAGGGAATTTGTCAAAACATATGCTACTTGTTCGTCAGTGGAGGTATATTATTGCTTCACAACTCTTATTTTCTTCATACTCTCGAATCATTAAGCACTTTTACCTTCCTAGTTCTCTGACAATCATCATGCATCTTTGTCTTGAGAATTCCATTAGTGAATCATATTATGGTTTAATAGTTTGATTTTTATTGGTAGAAAATTTCAGAATAGAACGGTGTAGATGTGTGATCTGTCCAACATTTCGGATGGTTACTCCATCCATCATCATTTAATTAACAATTTATTATGATTAGCTATTACTTATTCTTATTTGTTATTAAATATTCATCATCAAGACAATTTCCAAAACTATGAATATCACAAAGACATTAAGAGAACAAAATATGTAGGCACTCAACTAGGGAAAAACCACCATGAAGGGGAAAATCCAGTCAAACTCTTCCTCTAGTAATTCAAATCAAGATGAGACAATCCAAGACCATTTTGACCTAGACAAAGACCTAAAATCACCAAGCCAACCCTTCCTTCAGGTAGACAAACTCAGTTACCAAGTGTCAACTCCTCAAATACTGCTTCAATCTAGAATTTCAACCCTCCAACAACAAAATTTTGGACCTGTAGTTACGGAATTTTTTTGGCCCCTGCAATTTTCCCATAAACCCAAAAAATATCACACGAGTGAGAGAGAGATATTTTCCAAGATTCGATTTTTCTTTCTCCTTGGATTAGTTCTTATTCTTCTTGAATTCACTCTTCTTCTTATCTCTTTTTCTTGTAGATAGAACTTGTGTGAGTGATCGTCCAAATGAGTCGAATTATCTCTATTTATACAACTTATATAGGGTCTAGTTCCCTTCAACTGGCCCGACTTCTCCAGGACAAAGCCGACTTTGTGAGGAGGGGTAAAATGATTGTTTTTGACTCAAAATAAATTTATTTACATGATACAAAAGCCCAATAATGGTCTAATAAATTGTGAGAATGACTCTTATGACTCAATACAAAACTTTTAAGCCTTAAATGGAGGCTATGGCCTAGAAAATAAATAAAAGAGCATGAAAACCATGCTTCAAAAATATTTTTTCTTTTTCTTTCTTTTGACAAATAAATTACATCATGACTTAAATATAATTATGAAGACCAACACTAGTTACATTCTTCAACACTTTGATCAATATCATAATAAAATAGAACATGTCATCAAGTAGTTCATCAAACACCTTATGGGGCCAAACTTCGTCACAAGCTTTCACATATTCTTCCTTCACATTGTGACATAATTATGCTTCATGTTATGTCAACTTATGCTTCCAGCTCCCTTCAAAGTTAATATTTCTTCACGAGTCATTCCTTTTCAAATTTCAAGGTTTAATTTAATCATGAGCCTTCTTCAATATCTAGAGTAACTCTTCGAATTGAGGAAATAATCTTGACTTGATCCTCTCCCTCTTACCAGGATAACCTTCAAACTTCTCTCTCCTTTTGAAATATTCCATCTTCATGCTTGGCTATGTTATTTCCATTCTTTCACTTGTTATCAAGTCTTGAATAGTTCTCATTATTAACCTACAATCTTTATTAGGAGGCTATAAAGGAACAAATATAAATAAGCAAAGAAAAAAGACAATAGAAATAGTAGTAATCAATAAGAGTACTTATATTTTGAGGAAGATAAAATCCCTCTCAATCTTGTACCTTTTTACCAATCTTGTCCTTACATTAGCATGATGTCATTCTGTTATTATCAAGAGCTATGGTTTCTACTAATAGAATAAATTATTAGTCCTAGGGTTTTATTAGGGTTTCTTTTATTATACCTTAGCTAGGGTTTACAAAACCCTAGATCCTTTTAAAACATACCATAACTCAAATTTGTAAATTCTCCTACAAAACCCTAGAAAATTTATCTTAGAAGCAATTTATATGGAGTTCATTTCATTCTTAATCATAGAAACCCAACCTTCATATGCAAGGAAAAGACTTGAATGCTAACATATCGATTGTCTCTAATATATATACATATTCATTTTACTACCTTTTAATAGAGAATAATATTGTTAGATTTATTCTTCGTGTATATTTTCGTCATGATCTAGCTTAGCTTTATATGCAATATATAGATCATTGGTTGCAAACAAAAAAATACATGTACCTCTTTCAATATTATCTAAACCATCCTTGCAGAGATCGGGTCCTTTCAATTTTTCTTCAGTTGTAATGTATCATATTCCTTTGACATAGATACTTCAAACTAGGATGTTAACCATAGAAATTTCTTGGGGCTACCTACAATTTTCTTCTAATCACAGTCCTTCAAGGAGCTATAACACTAAATATTTAAGCTTGGAATTATACTGATAACTTGATTCCCTCTTCAGAAGATACAATTATTATGATCAAATGTAGACTTTTGTAATTTGTTCCATATCCATAGATTATTCACGGAGTCTTGGTCCTTTATTTATAGAGAACATTCATAGACTTTTGGTCCCTTCCAGATTCTATAGAAATTTAGGCTATTTTTGGACAGAAGTATAGAGGAACACGATTTTTCCAAGAGATATGGCATATATATAATTTATTTGATGTATATTCCATGGAGATATACCTCACATTGTTCCATGCCTTAAAGATGTTACTTCAAATTTCATTGCCTATCTTTAGCTTTAGACTTCATACTTTTCAGTCTCAGACCTTTACCCTTGATTATCCTCTCAGATTTTTCTTTAGCAAGTAGCCTCGTTTTCTATGTGTTGATGGGCTCTAATTGAGAGAAGAAAGTGCATAGTAAAGTAGTATTTCTCCATAAGTGAATGAATGCTCTTCCATATGGTTCTAAACAAAATAAAGTTTTATTCTATAGTGGTTTATCAAGAAATTCAGATCCCTGCCTTTGATTTTTCACAAATATCTTGGATTTATCATGCTCAAAATAGTTCATTTTCTTTAAATTCTAATGTCATTTGGACAAAGATCAAGCTTGATATGGTTTTGATTTTTACAGACTTAGAATATGGATTCCTTTAAATCATAAGGCGATATGATACAATATAGTCCACAATGCCTTTAGGGACTTCACATATAGTGCCACAGGAGAATTGTATAATCCTAAGGGAATGTCGAGTGTAAGATTCAACCTTCTAATCCACTTGAGTGAGGGTTAGAAAATATAAATTATAGTTTCTATTTTTTGTCCTTCAATAGTCCTTCTTCTTTGTTATTCTTCTTCATCTTGGATATAAAATGAATTACTCCAGATTAAGTGTTATGAAACTTAGAGAAGTGCCACTGTAAGGTTGGAATTTATAGTTCATATTGTCCTTCTTTTCTTGCTTTGAGTGATGATACACAATACTTTGTAATTTGTAGAGGCGATAACTTGTGTGCTTGCATCATCATGGGAGAAAATGTCTCTAAAATTCATATCATTATGTACAATGAATTATGTCATAGATATGTTATAGGAACCCAACATCGTGTAGAAGAATATATCACAAAGATTTGTATCACAGAGAGGGAGGTATGTCACAAAGCTTACATCATCATATAGTTTTGTTCCTTTTATTCCCAAAATCCAAGTTCTTTTTCAATCTTCCTTAGCTCTAATACCATGTTGAAATTTGGATACAATGAAGAATTTATTATCATGGTAATTACTTGTGATTGATATACACATTTTTATTAGAATTTACTTTGATTAATTATGTCATCAAGCAAGTACACATTAAAAAAATAGAGATCATAATGCACAAAAGATAAGAGACAAGATACGCAAGAGATTAGGTTAAAGGCAAGAGCGAAACCCACAAGGGGAAAGCCCGTCAAACCTTTCCTTATAGATCATTCTTCAATAGGAGAAATCCAAGTCACATTTAGAAGATCCAATTGCCAAGTCATCCCTCCACCAAATCTAAACATGAAGTCTGGCATATGATAGTCCATTGTTAAAACATTTCCACTTTATATTCCTTCAAATAAACCTTAGAAGCTCGCATCACTACAAAGATAATCATTATGGAAGCTCATATCAATACCACATAGAATTCACATTATCATTCCAAGAAATTCACATTATTATCTCAAGAAACTCACATAATCATTACAAGAATTTCTATTCTGAAATTCATGTCAGTGTATAACTCTGAAATTTTTCTCTCAAACCTGAGGAAACTTTGATGTCACATCACTATTTTTGCCAAGAGAAACTCAAATTTCTTCCTTAAGAATATATGCCACAGACTTGAACCAAACTTCCATAGAAGACCATCTAATTGTGTCCAAATGATGGAGGATAGGTGTTGTTGTATATATTTCTTGAAGATAGTTTTTGGCTAAGAAATTGAGCCAAGAAATCAACTCAACCTACTCTAGGCTCAAGCTAGCCCTTGAACCAGAGGGGGCTCCCTCAGATGTTATGAGGCTAATTGACTGTTCATGGAAATGAACAATATCCTTTTAAGCATAATGGCCAAATTTAGGGGACTGTTGAGAGGTTGTTGCTTACAGATTCAATACCTACTTAGAAAAATAAAGCCCTCTCTATAGAGAGCCCAATCAAGGTGCCAACACCCAACCATGAAAAATTAATGACAACTTCGAAGTTGTAGGTAGAAGACTAAAGGAGATATTAAAAAATTCATATACTCATACTGAATTATCCAATAAGTCCATAAAGTGTGTAGAAGTATCTTCTACAACTAAAATGTAGCATACATTTCCGTTATGAAGAAAGAAACAATATAAAGGTGCAGAGGGACCAATATTGACAATATGTCTATTTAGTCATCTCAGTTATGAACATAACTTTGCAAGGGAATTAAGGGAGGATGATACTTAGCCTAGCCTCTCTTGATGATCTGCAAAACTTCACAATATACAAAGAAAAAGATAATAAAAACTAAAAGTACTCACATATGAAACAAATTCTGTCATAAGCTAAAGCCATAAGCCCTTATTAAACTTTAAAAATATCAGGCGTTACAAAAGTACTAGTCTTTAGGCCCAAAATCCAACCTTTATTCTATACAAATAAAATAATATATAGAGAAATTCCAATCCTCTAATAATCACTAGATTTTAGGAATAAAATCCTTGAAAATAAACTAAAAATTAAACAATCTCTAGTTTGTTGTAGGAAATCTGAAACCGCTTTCTTGAAATTGGGATTAAAATGCATTGTTGACTGATTCTTCTCTTTCAAATATGGATCAAATATCTGATAGCTGGATAATTTTCCACTTGTGTCTTTAAGTTCATTTAAACCATCTGGAAATTCTCATTGAATTCTTGACCTAACAATCCTTTGCGTTTTAATCTGTACCCTACAAATTTGTTAACTTTCCAGCTGTTGACAGTGCTAGAACTGCCAACATTCAAGAGGGTCTCCCCAATATGAAATCCCAATTACACCTCACATCATTTGGGATAGGAGCCCCATGTAGAATACAACCTGAAAAGCATCTATTTAAAGATATTCCTTAGCTTTAGCTGTCAACAAGAGAGAGAATTTCATATGTGCCTTCGAAAAGCAAGCAAGTGTGCCTGGTGAATGTTCGATGGCAGGTGCATCAAGGTTCTTCCATTATAGAGGGGAGATAAAGTGAGCCTATAAGAGATAGGTAATAGTACCACCATAATGAAGACACACGTAAATAAGAATGTTTCGTCTAACATCCAAGATAATAGTCCAAAAATATGTGATGATCGTTATAAAAATTACATCACATTCTCAATGAGATAAGCACTGAAATAAACGAAATAGTTCAACTACCTTGGTACTGGTGAAAGAAAACATGAATCATACACATTCAAAGAATAGTATTAAAAACAATCATAATCCATGTATGAAAACGTG
Organism: Pinus albicaulis; assembly: GCA_034641835.2. NCBI lineage: Eukaryota > Viridiplantae > Streptophyta > Pinopsida > Pinales > Pinaceae > Pinus > Pinus albicaulis. Next base: position 637,337,691 of record CM076583.1, on the reverse strand, counting down.
TCAGACATCGGGCTTCAAATATTAAGTAAAATTCCCAAGATGCATAAATACAACGAACATCACTTGCTCCAATAATGGAGTGTTGGAGCCACTACTTGCTCCCCAAAAGTACTAACTTATCTCTCTTATGCCTTATGGGAGAAGCCACAGTTAAAATTCCTCTACATGAGAAATCAGGATCTATTTATAACTTGAGGAGTGAGCATTCATATCCTCATGACTCTTTACTTTCTAGCTTCTAGAGACCTTTAGACTTCTACAACCTTTTAAGTTCCAAATGAATTTTGGAATTCCATATGTATTTTTTTTTTACATTTCCTTTGGAATTCCATGACTCTTGAGTTCACACATGTCTCTTGGAATTCTACTTGCTTGTATTTTACAATGATTATAATATTACATCTTGATTTTACACATCCTCAGATGATGAAACTAAACACATCACTATCTTATATGATTGGGAATTACAATGATTGATGACATGGATCTTCTTTGGTGGTGACATATTTACCATTGTATTTGTTCTTCATTCATCTTATGATCATAACGATTCCACCCTCCAAATGGTCTTCAATATTAGAGTATTTATGGTGCTTTGATCATCAAGCTTCAAGTGTTATAGGTTATTTTCGTGCTTCCTTTGTTTATCCTCTTATCCCAATAATCCTCGTGTATGCTTGCCATGAGATCCCTGAAATACCTATTTGTGCAATCACTCATGACAAGCAGGTATTAGTCTGAAAATATCTACTCTACCATGTTTTCTGAAAATTTTCCTGTTCATGCCTTTTTTGTGTGCTTAAAAGGGTCATAGAAGCTTCAAGGCGCACTCTGAAAGGTTTAAGGACTGGGGATGAGGAGCTTCGAGGCCTTGGCATGCTCTCATGTGCCCTAGGGAAGAAAGTAGTTGAGGGAGGTACATGTCACAAGTACAAAGGATGAAGGGGAAAGATTCGGGCTTCCCAAGTGCGCTATGTGCCCAAGGGAGAGAGGGAGGGTACAAGGCACACTCTTCAAGGTTGAAGGTTGAGGCTTTGTGCCTTCGGGGTGTGCTCATGCGCCTAAGAGGCCTCAAGAAGTATGCATGGCACACTCTTGAAGGCTAAAGATTGAGGCTTCGTGCCTTCAAGGTGCACAAGTGCTCTTAAGCAGTTAAGGAGGGTACATGGCACATAGGGGAAGGTTAAAGGAATTAAATTCGGGTCTTCAGGGTGCTCTAGTGAACTCAATGAGGGCACACTTCTTCAAATCGAAGGAGTGCACTCTAGGATGACTTTGTCATTTTTGGAGGGTGCAATTCCAAATAGGGAAGGTTCTTTGTAATTTTAGAGTGTGCCCAACTCTCAAGGAGGGTGCAGGGTGCACTTTTAACAACAAAGGATCTCTCATCAAGGTTTTGGAGTGTGATCATGCGCTCTTGGCCTTAATGGGCTCACTTTGCAACCAAAATTCGTCTAACTCTGAATGATTGGTGTGAGCAAGATGAGTTATAGACAAAAAAAAATTGGTGACACATAATAACTCATCGAGAAAACTTAGAAAAGCTTCATCAACAATGAATAAACATCAAAATTCCACTTTATGCACATTCCCCATGTATAAACAATGTAGTGTGTGCGACTGCGACCAAAAAGTTCCATTTTACAACAAAAAATATGTTATGACTATGAAATGAATATAGAGATGTTCTAATAAATGCGATGACACTTGACAATGCTCAAGAACAATTAAGAAATACAAAATAACATGAAACGACATTTGGTGACCAATGCGACACTTGATACGACAATGAAGTAGGCTCCAAAATTTGAATGTAGTAAAAACTTTTAGGGTCTTATAACAATGACAACACTTGGAAACACACTAGGAGAACTTCAGTTTCTCTATCTGGGAATAGCTTTTAGTTAAGGGTCAGACCTTCAGGAAGTATTTATTTCCCTAAGTTCCCCCTTTTAAACCAGTTTCAGACATAAGATATTTTCTTTTCTCTATTTGGTTGAACTCATAGAAAGATATACCTTATCATAATCAGTTTGATCTAGGGAAGGGTAATGTGCACAACGAGTTTATAATTTTTAGAGTATATAGTTTTCAAATATGGTATTTCTTTGTTGCCAACAACCCTAGATAGTACCCCGACGGAGTCACTTTAGGAGCTCAATCATTTCTTCGCTGCTAGCGAGCCTGGATGGTGCCTCAGTGAAGTCACTTTCTTCACCTCCCAGCGCATGAAGCCTTTCTTTTATTTCACTCTTTATTTATTTATTTAATAGAACTGTGCATTACACATATTATTTTCAATGGGAGGAAGAGGGATCCTGACTTATTGAGAGAAGAGGAGGTTTCCCCTTAAAAGAAGTATTTTAAGATCTCTGATTTAGGTTTTCTTGCTTTAGATTTCCCCTTATCCCTTCTCTACTAGATTGGACAGTCGTTAACACACAAGTAGACATATACCAAGTTGAGAAGTTCAGGTGCTAGAATAAGCGCAAATCTAATAGGTTCCATCAAGGTTCTCTTATCTGGACTTACCTCAACCTATGGCATTTTCCCAAACAAAGAAGGAGAATAAACAACAAGCTAATCATTGAAATTGCCACACTCCTCTTTGATTGCACTACCAAGTATTTGGGCCATTCAATTTACACACAGGTCTTATTTATGTACAATGATCAATAATTAGACATGACACGACATGCCTATACAAAAAACACACGACAAAATAAAACAAAAGAGAATAAAGCGAAAAACAATATGTACAAGAAATGTAGCTCGTAGTTTTTATTGAAAATAATGCTTAAGGTCTTGGCCATTTATGGGGAGTGATTCAATCCTCCAGTCCAAATATTTAATCTTGAAGGCGTTGTGGCCGAGCCTCTCTTCGATTGTTAATGGTTCCATCCACAATGGTTGGAACTAAGTGTGTTTACCTTTATCTTCATGGGGTTTATCCCATTTCAGAACTAGGTCGCCCAAATCAAAGCTCTTTGCCCTTGCATATTTTCTGTCAAACCAACGCTTTACATGGTTTTGATGTACGAAAAATTGGTCTTTGGATTTGAGGCTCTCTTCCTCGAGTTTGAGTAAAGTGTATATACTACTCTGAACTAGTAGGCAAGGTTTGCCTTATGAATCTTGGGAGAGATGCAAGGCTGGGAGATACAGGTTCGAGGGCAAGATAACTTCTTTATCGTACAGTAGAAAGTATGGTGAGGTTTTCAGGGAATGTTTTGGAGTTACATGGTCGACCCAAAGTGCATTAGTCAAAGAAATATGCCAGTTATTATGTTTGGAGAAAATGGTCTTCTTATTTATGTGAATAAGACTTTTATTTGTTGATTCAACCAGACCATTTCCCTGGGGATAATTATTAGATGCATGCTTTAAAACAATCACATTCTCTAATGAAAATTCATAAAGTCTTAATGATGATAATTAAGTTTCATTATCAAAGACAACTGACGTATGAACGTCAAACCTAGTTATGATGTTCTATTGCAAAAAATGAATGACTTCCTGGTCATTTACTTGTCTGAGAGGAACTGCCTCTGACCACCGAGTAAAGTAGTCTATAGCTGTAAGGATATACCAGTGCTACTTTGAAGAGTGTGGGAAAATGTCTCCGATAACATCAAGGCTCCACTCTTGGAATGGTTCTTTGACTGCTACTAGGAGAAATGGGGTGACTAACCTTTGATCGCGACTGATGCATTTTTGACAAGTTTGGCACTTGTGGACATAAGAATGCACATTTTTAAAAAGAGTGGGCCAATAATAACAAACCCTCATAAATTTATGTTATAGTGTCACCTGCAAAGTGGCCACGTGTTGGTCCATCATGTAGATATTTAAGAACCTTCTGCATGTCTTACGACTCAAGGCACCTTAACAGAACTCCATTGTGGTTCTTCTGAAAAAGCGCTCAATGTACCAATTGATATGGTAGAGACTTTAAAATAATTTCCCTCTTCTGTTTTTTCAATAAGTGTGAGGGCAAGATGTCATGCTCCAAAAATTGTCGTAAGTCTACATAACAAGGCACTGTAGATGTGGACTGGGGAACGTGATCAAAGTTATACATTTCAATCTCTTGTTCCCATCCTGAAAGATCTTGTTCAAGAGCATCCTTAGCTTCGACTGCTAGTCTTCATAGGCCATGACCCTTTATGGTATGAAATGGCTTGAATTCCAAGTCATACTCTTGGATACAAGTCATCTAGTTAGCCCTTTTCTTACCCAGCTATTGTTGCACAAGAAATGTTCTTACTACTGGATGAGGTACGAATAGGATTATATGAGCTTTGAGTAAATAGGGATGAAAATAATTTACTGCCTTGTATACTACATATGCTTGTTTATCAAAGGCAGGGTAGTTTAATTTTGGTCCTTGTAGACTAGCACTCATAAAATAAATAGGCCATTCATCTCCTTCATTATCTTTCTGATTCAATACTATTGCAATCGATAAATCTAAAGAAAATGTATAGAGCTAAGAATTATTTGCCATAATATGGACTGAATAACACAGGTGCATCAGCTATAGCCTGCTTAATCTGAGCGAAAGAATCTTTCTCTCGTTTATCCCATCTGTATATTGCATCTTTCTTGATCATCTCTCATATAGGTTTAACTATTTGAGCATAATCATAGATGAATTTTATAAGGAAAATAATTTTTCCCAAGAAATACTGCATGGATTTCTTGTTTACCGGAAACGAGATCTGTGTGATAGCCTTGACCCTCTCAGAATCAATCTTGATACCGCTCTTCGCTATGATGTTCCCCAGTAGGATCCCTTTGGACACACCAAATATGCTCTTCTTGGGATTCATGGAATTCCCATACTTCCGACACCGCTCAAATATATTCTTTAGATGATGTATATGATCCAATATTTTATTTGAAAACACAATAACATCATCTAAATAAAAAAATATGCTTTGACCTATAAGTCCACAAAGAGAAATGTCCATCGCTCTCTGAAAAGTTGAACCAACATTGATTAATCCAAATGGAATTATTTTGAAAGTGAACATTCCCCATTTAGTCTGGAATGTAGTCTTCAATCTATCTCATTCCGCTACTAGCACTTGATTATAGTCTTAAAATCCATCTAGTAGCAAAAAAATTTCAGACCCAGATACTATCTGGAGTATCTTCTCCATGGATGGAACAAGATAGTTGTCTTTGTCAGAAGCTTGGTTTAGATTCCAAAAATCAACACATAATCGTATTTCACCAGACTTATTTCTAACTGGGACTAGTTTGGAAACCCATGTGGAATGTCTAACTTTGAAAATTATCTGGGCAACCAACAAATTTCTCAATTCCTTCTGGATGAGGGGGTCTAGTGTTGGATGAACTTTCTGTAGTTTATGTTGGAATGGTTTCACCCTTATTTTATAATAATTACGTGTTGGATGATATGAGTGTCATAAGTATTCAAATCACCATACCATATGTCCATAAGAAAACGTCTCAATACTGTTTGAATAGGCGAATAAACGCTTGTCCTTCCTGCGGGGAAAAACAAGTACCGAGGTTCACATATTTCAGATCTTTTGGGGTTCCAAGGTTGACTTGTTCAAATGCAAGCTTCAAACTCTGAGTCTTTGTATTAGTTGGTCCCTTGAATCAGTTCTGCAGGTCATATAATTTCTCTAGGGACACCACACCTTTTGGCATAGTGTTTCCTTTCGGTGCTTGGGATGCTTCCTGCAGAGCCCTCTTGTGTTCGTGTAATATCCCAAAAGGGAGAATGTAGTAATACTGAAACACAATATAAGAACTGAAACAAAGTAAACAATAAATCTATATACACATCCGAATGCACATAAATAGTTGAGCCATTTTATTATATGGGAGGTGAAAAAGAAAGTACAACAGTGTTCAAAATATGAGACACTCAAGCCAAAGGGATGGCTTAGAATGACCCTACAATGATCCCAAAAGAGGGACTATGTAACTGTTGAACTGCTGGAAGGTAAACTGTGTTTTCCCTACTGCAACTTTTGAGACTGCAACTGCCAAAAATATAGAAATTCAAATCTAGGAATTTTTGAAGCTCCGATGATGCTAAACATAGAGATCCGGGCTCTATGATGGATACCCAAGATAACCCATAAAAGTTTTCTCAAATCTATCAATCTAAGAAAACCACCCTCTTAGGGCTTCACATATATACTGCTGGGTATGCAGATCTAAAGCTAGATCTGATGATATGATGGCTACAATGATGCACAATCAGATCTATGCAAGAAGGGTTGATCCCTTCACTAGATCCTTGGGCTAAAATCTCAATATCTAGCTCCCTCAATCTCCTCCACTGAAAATATATGTTGGATGAACAACAGCTTCAGAAAACTGCACTATAATAGAGGGAGGCTCAATAGCCTACTACTAGACGTGTCAAATCAGCTCCTGAGTGATGGAAATAATAGATCCAATGTGAGGAGATGATCCCTCACTGGATTTCCAACTGAAATACTGGAAACTTCCTTCCTCCAATAGATCTACAGGATTGGACTGCGCAATCCTTGAAGGGATTGCTTCTGCATGGAGGTAAAACCCAATGGCCTGAATGCCAGATATAAATCTGTTGCTCCTGGAATAACGAATGTGAAGAACAAAGTGGTAGGATGAATCCTCCACTAGTTTCCTAGTTAAATGCTAGAAACAAACTCCTGAAGATGGCACCAATGCCTGATAAGGAATGTAGTACAACCCTCTTCCTTAGAGATCACTCAAGGGGAGAGGTGGGATTCCCACTCGGGAACACCCAGTGCTAAAAAACACTTGAAATATTATATAAGCAACCCAAGAATGCATAGAGATGTCCTAAGACAAATCTAGATCTAAACAAATCAAGAAATGAATAATCCAAATCATGCCTTCTATTGTGCCTTCACCTTCATTATACAGATATGAGCCTTCCATAGCCTAGGCCCACTCCAAAACTGCGTTGTACATGTGGGCATAAGTATCCATGGTTGACTGCGTTGTTTCTCCATGTCCTCCATCATGTACATATGGGGTTATCACCCTCTCCATCATGTGTGCATGAAATGCATCACTTCCTCCACTAACTTATCATAAGTTCTCTATGATCTTCTTTGAATGCACTATGATCTCAGTTGACCTTATCAAAGATCCCCATGATTTTACATTTAGGATCCATGATCTTATTTGACTGTTTCATCCTCCATATTCTATCTCATAAATGAGACATGATCTCCATTAATGGAGATGCTCCACTACTCCATGATTTTACATCTTGATCTAGGATATCCACATACACACATTAAAAGTGAATTTTATTCATATTTGAGGTTTGTGGGTCCCTCCACCCTTTTATTTACTTAATTAATTAAGTTTATTAAGAACTCTAATATTCCAAATATCATGTGAAAATTTTGGAATATTACAGTTTGTCCTCCTCTATGGCGATGTCTTTGAAGATGTCAACCTTCACCATAAAGTGTAGTATATGTTGGTCGTCATGGAAAACACGTAAATTAGTAACATTGTCAGGTATAGATGGTTTATGTTATGAAACCAACTCCAAAAATAGAAGAAAAGAGAGATCAACGCCTTAGAAATCAGCCACTGTGAGGGGGAAACCTCCAATACATTACATAAATGAAAAATTCTTGGATGATACAAATGACCAAAACCTCCTTCTATATATAAGAGTCCATGGGCCCACAACAAAATCCTAGCCGACCTAACAATAACAATGTAAGGGCACAATAATAACAATATTAGGGTTACAGGGGTACAACAATAACAATAAGGGGGCTACACTAATAACAATAAGGGACTAAACTAGTAATATAGGGACCTAACATGCCCCTCTCCTTCAAAAAAGTGTTGTCCTCAACGCTTGAGTAGCTCTGGGTGCTTCTATATAGAATTCTCATCCTCCCATGTAGAATTTTCAGTGGATAAGTTCTTCCACTTGATGAGATACTTTGAAATTTATCGATTTCGTAGCTGTCGAGTTCTTGTTTCTGTGACCGCTTCAGGTTCCAATATGACTTTTCCTTCCTCATCAAGTTCTGGAAATATTGTTTGAATTGGAATATTTTCACCTATAACCTTCTTTAAGCATGAAACATGGAAAACTGGATGCACTCGCGAAGAAGCAGGAAGCTCAAATTTGTATGCCATAGTACCAATATTTTGCAACACCTTGTAAGGACCATAGTACTTTGGCGATAATTTATTATCCTTTGTAGCTTGCTTGAGGGACATTTGTTTGTATGGTTGTAGCCATAAAAATATCCAATCTCCTACATCAAAACTTCTCTCGCTGCGATGTTGATCTGCCTGTTGTTTCATTCGATTTTGTGCCAAATTTAGGTATCCTTTAAGAGTTGGAGAACTTCTTGTTGATGCTTGATGTGATCTTCCATTGCTTTAACCTTATAATTTTCTCTTAAATATGATGTGATGGATGGTGGATGATATCCATAAAGTGCCATACATGGGGTCATTTTTGCTGCAGTATGGAAGGAAGTGTTATACCACCATTCAACGAGAGGTAACCACTTGGCCCATTGTGTTTTTTTATCAGATACAAAACAACGAAGATATCCTTCCAAACATTTATTCACTATCTTAGTTTGACCATCGGATTGAGGATGATAATATGAGCAATGAGCTAATTGAGTACCCAAACAAGAAAATAACTCCGTCCAAAAATTTCCAGTAAAAATGGGATCTCTATCGCTCACAATAACCTTTGGGTTTCCATGTAACTTTTGAATTGTGTCCATAAATGTAGTAGCAACTGTACTTTCTTTAAATGGATGAGATAATGCGCAAAAATGTGCATTCTTGGTAAGTCTATCAACTACCACCATGATGACACTCTTTCCTTCGGACTTAGGTAAACTTGTGATAAAATCCATTGAAATCTCCTCCCAACGTTGACTTGGAATGGATGAAGGTTGTAGAAGACCAGGGTCTTAATTGTCTCAACATTATTTTGCTGGAAAACCAAACATTCCGCCACAAAATTTTGAATATAAGATTTAAGGCCATCCCAAAAAAATTATTTCTTCACCCTATGGTAAGTTTTTAAAAATCCAAAGTGTCCTCCTAAAGGATAAGTGTGCAATTCCAAAAGAATATTTTGTTTTAGTTGGGAATTCTTACAAAGATATAAGCGATCTTTGTACCATAAGGAATCATTTTTCCAAATAAATGTATCAGATGTACTAGGATCTTGCTGCAAATTTTGAATGATTGTCCACATTTCTTCGTCCCTCTTCCATTCATCCCTTGCTTCGGTTATCCAATCTGGTTGGGTAATAGAAATGGCACAAATAAATGCTTCCACCTCTTCCTTCTTTCTTGAGAGTGCATCTGCAACAACAATTAGCTTCCCTTTTTTGTAGATTATTTCAAAGTCATAACCTAACATCTTTGTGACCCATTTTTGTTGCTCTTCTGAAGATATTCTTTGTTCCAAAAAGTATTTAAGACTATCATGATCATTTTTTACCTTGAAGTGTCTTCCCATTAGGTAAGGCCACCATTTCTTTAGTGTAGTATTGCTAACATTTCCTTCTCACAAATAGCTTTCTGTAAATACTTTCCTTTGATTGGACGAATTTCAAAAGAAATGGGTCTTCCTTCTTGCATTAAAACAACACCAATTCCATTTCCTGAGGCATCACATTCCACAATAAAGGTTTTTGTGAAGTCTGGCATAGCTAAGACCAGTGCTTGGAACATTGCCTCTTTAAGATGTTCAAAGGCCTCAGTTGCTTCAGGAGTCCATGAAAATGCATCTTTCTTCAATAATGTTGTTGGAGGTGTTGCTATTCTCCCATAATTCTTTAAAAAATTGTGATAATACCTTGTTAAACCAAGAAATCCTTGCAACTGCTTTATGGTTGTGGGGACTTTCCATTCCTTAATGGCTTTAATTTTTTTAGGGTCTACCTTAACACCCTCGTGAGATACAATATGACCCAGATATTCCACCTCTTGTACTCCAAAGAAACAGTTGGATGATTTTGCATATAATTGTTTCTCTTGCAATAGTTTGAGCACCCTGACAACATGTTGAACATGATCCTTCCAAGACTTGCTGTAGATTAGTATATCGTCAAAAAATACCAGCACATATTTTCTAAGGAAGGGTTTGAAAATGGAATTCATCAACCCTTGAAATGTAGAAGGTGCATTGGTAAGGCCAAAATGCATGACCAAAAATTCATAATGACCCTCATGAGTTCGAAATGCTATTTTCGGAATATCTTCAGTCTACATTCTAATTTGATGATATCCTAAATGACGATCCAATTTGGTAAAATAAATTTCTCCATGTAATTCATCCAATAATTCATCAATCACAGGATTGGGAAATTTATCTTTAATGGTGAGCTTATTGAGCTCCCTATAATCTGGACACATGCGCCATGATCCACCCTTCTTGTGCACCAATACTACTGGAGCAGAGAAAGAACTTTGACTAGGTTGAATTATACCAAACTCTAACATTTCTACAATCATACGTTCAATTTCGCTCTTTTGGACATAAGGATATCTATAAGGCCTGATGTTTGGAGGAACACTTCCTGCAACCAAATGAATAGCATGATCATGATCATGAATATTTGGGAGTCCTTTGGGAGTTTCAAACACCTTGGAATGATCGTCCAAGACTGTTTGGAGATCTGCAGATATAGATGATTTTGATGTTGGAACTTCTAGTGAGCATAATTGTGCAATTACGCCTCGTTGTTCTTTCTTCATAAGCTTTGTCATGACATTAGAGCTTATTATCTTTCTTGGCTTCCCTACGATACCCTATAATTCAACTTCCTTTCCTTCTAAAAAAAAAATTCAAGAAAATTTCTTGAAAATTAAAAGCTATTGTCCCCAAATATTTTAACCATTGTACTCCTAGTACAACATTAGCACCTCCCATAGGAATGGAAAGCATCGGACTATTCAATACATATTACCCCATGGTTAGCTTGATATTATGGCATTTTCTAGAGAAATTTATAGTTCCTCCATTTGCAACCATCACTTGACATTCTGGTGTTGGGTATAGGAAACAATTCAATTCCTTGGCTACCTTAGAATGAATAAAATTATGGGTACTACCTGAATCAATCAACACTATTACCTTTTTCTTCTTGATATGTCCTTCTATCTTGAGAGTTTGAGGAGTGGTAATTCCTGCCAATGCATTACACGATATGGTCGGACTCATTTCTTCCTCTTCTAGGGTTTCTTCCTCGTGTATATCCTCTTCTTGTTCATTTTATTCTTCCTCTTCACAATCTATGTAAAATAATTTCTTCTCAGCACACTTATGACCTTTAGTGTATTTGCTATCACAACTGTAGCAAAGCCCTTTTGCTCCTTTTTCTTCCAATTGTTGTGGTGTCAACCTTGTAGGTTGTGGAAGTCTAGGAGTAGCAACACTTCCATCTTTATAGATGTGAGTGGTAGGCTTCGTTGTTGCCATAATTTTACATTCAATTTTTCTTGCCAACTTGAATGCCTTCTCCAATGAATTAGGTTCCCAAACGCGAACTTCATGTTGGATGTTATCCTTTAAAGTCCCTATGAAGACATCAATCCTGTGTTCCTCTAGAATATTAGTTACCCTTATATTCAATTTTTGGAAGTCCTCAATGTGCTCCGCCACTAAACCCTTTTGTTTGAGATTTATCAATTGGCTAAAGAAGGTGTTGCTTTTTGTATCCTCATAATGTGCTATCATTTCCTCCGTAAAAATTGACCAAGTGACAATTTTTTTATGGGAGCAAAGCCATCAATACCATACAAATGTATTTTGTTCTAAATTTAAAGTTTCAATGCGTACCTTTTGTGTGTTTTGCACATTATTGAGATCAAAATATTGCTCCATTTGTAGTATCCATGTTACGGGATCCTTGCTATCCAACTTCCTCATATCCATATTTGGAATATGGTGGTGCTTCCATCCCACATTAGAGTTTATGAAATCACGATTAACATTTATTTTTCTCTCATCATGAGTTTCCTCTACTATATTTTTGCCATTAGGAAACATTTCTTGTATCAACTTTTCCAAACCTTCGATGTCTACTTTTATATCATTCTTCATGTTTTCCATTTTAGCTTCCATGTCATCCATCTTAGCTTCCATGCCCACTTCCATGCCTTCCATCTTAGCTTACAAACCATTCATCTTAGCTTCCATGCCTTTCTTCAAACCATCCATCTTAGTTTCCACGCATTTCTTCAAAACTTCCATTTCATTTTTTGTTGCTCTTTGCGATAGTGAAATTTGGTGCACTTTCTCTTGTAATTTTGATGTCTCATGTTGTGTTTCTTCGTCTTCATTATTCATAGTAGAGACTTCTGAAGGCTTAATGGGTGTTTAATTATTTTTAGGGGGCATTTTAGAACCAAATATTGATATTTATTCTTCAATATGCCCTTGAAATAAATTCAAACCAATTTTTTCTTCAAACGATACTTATGTAATTAAAAAAAAATACACACATTTTTATTGCTTTTAAGGAGCTCGATATTGAAACTGAATTATCTCTATGATGTCGGATATTAAATATTTTAAATTCCACCCTGAAGTAGCCCTCTGAATCATCTTTCAAATGCCACAGGTCTCACCTGATTTGGATTCTCAAGACAAATTTATGCCCAATCTCCCACGATGACCTAATTATGGACTAGTTCAGTAGAGTGAACTTGTACGACTTGCCATGTGTCACGGTTTCCTCCTTCGGCTCTGAAATTGATATACTGAAAACTACATTCAATTTAATTGCAACCAATTTTTACATAATCTCAATACGATGCTCAAAGAGAGCGTTATGACGTTTTTCCCACGGTCACCTCTTTGAGATGAAATTCGGGAGCCTGGAAAAAATCCTAACTTCCACGAATCGTATCTCCAAAAATATTGTGAACCAAGATCTGAAATTTGGGCAGGAGGTTCTTTAGGATTTCGGTTTTGCTTTGTGAAAATTTCAGATTCTGAAACCTCATAGAAAAATATTTATAGCGAAAATTATGTGATGACTTGTTTAGGTTAAATTTAGGAGCCTGCAAAAATCCCTAACTTCAACAGATCATATCTCCAAAAATATTGCGAACCAAGCTCTGAAATTTTTCAACGATGTTCCTCAAGATTTTGGATTCACACTCTAAAAATTTCAGCTTCTAAAACTTTGTAGAAAAAAAATTTATAGCGAAAAATCCACGATGACCTGTTTGGAGCAGCGAAACCCTAGAATCCAAAGCTCTAATACCAAATGTTATGAAACCAGCTCCAAAAATAGAAGAAAAGAGAGATCAATGCCTTATAAATCATCCACTTTGAGGGGGAAACCTCCAATACATTACATAAATGAACAATTCTTGGATGATACAAATGACCAAAACCTCCTTCTATATATAGGAGTCCATGGGCCCACAACATAATCCTAGCCGACCTAACAATAACAATGTAAGGGCACAATAATAAAAATATTGGGGCTACATGGGTACAACAGTAACAATAAGGGGGCTACACTAATAACAATAAGGGACTAAACTAGTAATATAGGGACCTAACAGTTTATATAAAAGTTCAATAGAGAAACCATTTTTCAATGGCAACATCCTAGCATCGACATTTGCTAATGCATCTGCTACCACATTTATAACTCTTGGAACAAAAACAATATTTAAAGCTTTAAAATTATTTGTCAAACGTACTACCTCCTATTGGTATTTTTTGAGATGAGATGAAACATAGCATATAGTATCTCGTACCTAATGATTCACTACCTCTGAGTCACCAATTACCTTTAGGAGCTCTTCCTTTAGGTCTATAGCTTTCTTCAATCCAAGTACAAGTGCTTCATATTCTATAGTATTATTTGTGCACTCGAACTCCAGATGACATGAAAGTATATGTTTCTTGTTGTGTGGGTCCATAAGTACACAATCGACTCCATAACCATCCCACATCTTAGAACCATCAAAATAAAGAGTCCAAAAATTAAAAGCTACTAAGCTACTTCCTGTATTATTATTCCTACTAGTACTACTACTACTATGTACATATATATTACATAATTCATTTGCACTAGCCGGAGAACAAGGAAGGAGCGCCGACTGTGTATCTCAGTGGAATGGGTGATGGTTGTGCAAGGTAGCACCCAAGGTCAGTCTCTAAAAATAAGTTTGCAAAAATAAAATATGCGAAAGCAACATGTTAATTTTACCCTTTGAATGGTGTAAAAATGTGTTTTATGTAAGGTTTGAATTCCACCCAGATTTGGTTATTATTGCCCCTATACAGAAGCCATAAATGTGACCAATCAGTAGCAAAATACCCCTGTAGTTTTCTTGACCAGTCTCTACTTAGCAATACAAAATAAGCTTATGGGATGTCCACAATCACTATGTTTATACATTGGTGAACTCAGTGATCGGATGATACGTGACTAAGAACATTCTGAGTTCACCAATAGCTTGAACAAGAGACTTGTCCAGCTGGATAATATAGGCATCAATCTTATCTAATTTTCAATTGATTTTCTTGGAAACAAATAATGTCATTACATTTACATATACAGTAGAATCAACTAAAAGATTGTGAACATTGTAATTTAAAATTTTAAAAGTTAATAAAAACATAGGGCAAAGAGTATTAGCCTCTAATGTTACAACGTTAACCACTGATTCCAGTGGACCAGAAGACTTACCAAAGACCTTCGAAGAAGAATAAGCATTACCACTTGATGAATATTGGGCAAGGGCTTGGACAAGAAGTTCCCACTGTCTTGATATACTTGTAAGCTCAAAAATTGAAATATTTGTCCAAGCTTTATTCCTATCTTCCACTATGTTATAATCCAGGGAAACGAGCATTGCTAAAGTGTTTAGAGGGGTAACCTTGTTTTCTACTTCCAGAATGGTAGAATTTATTTTACTGTTGGCAGAAGTGTTCTTTCCTGTGGTGGCATCTCCAGACTTGTTCTAAGCTTGGTTGATGGGGCGGTGTAATTTTTCTTAACAAATGTTCCTTCAATTTTTGCCTCATCAACTCTTATTCAAGAACATGCCCCTGACTTCTCAACTTGTATTGATTGTTTTGATTTTGAGCCAATGCCTCATTTAGTGGTGGTTCTTCAATGATTTTTTATCAGCAATGAACAAACAACTGAAATTATTTATCCAAGACCCACAGTATCTTCAACCAGCTCAAATTCTTCCTTTTCTTCCCTCTGCTCAGTCTGCTCATTTGAAAGTACTGAGTTAATAATTTGGGTGGACAAAGCGTTCACGTTGTGATTGCATTGTGGGCATGTATTTTTTGAATGATATTCTTGATGAAAATAATATTATTGGTCCATGCCCATAATTTTGACATTCAACATGACATTCGAGCTCCGTGCAGACTTAGCCGATTGATTACTGTTGTTGTTGTTGTTGTTGTTAGTCCTTCTCAGGAAGTTAAATTTTGGGGGCTTGTTGTTGACACTGGTTCCGCTTGTCACTTTGTTTTAATTCTGCCAACTCATTGGATAGAGTCTTGATAGTTCAGGCCAAAATTTCCAGATCAGTAGCTTCTTTATCCTTGGTCTTGCTTGAAGAGGCATGAGACCTTTTTCCTGTCTCCTTGGAGTCTTTGGATGGTTCATTGTCGATAATGACTCCAATTGCACACAAGTCCTTCTCAACAATAATAGCTTCTTTGAAATTTTGTGCCAAAGTTTTTTTCGCAGTTCTCTTCAAGAACTGTGCAATGATTGTCCGCAAGGCATAAGTATAATAATCAATCATGATGGAGTCATGAGGTTTCATATATGTGGAAAAAAATTTCAATACGCGATTGAACCTTTGATTAAAATATTTAACCTTTTATTTCTGCTCCATATTTAGATTCCCTAACTCCTTTAATAACATGGTTGTGGTTTTTTCATCAATGAAATTTTCAACAAACATATTTTTAAACCTCTTCCAATTTTGAATTGAATTTTTAGGAAAACTATGGTACCAAAAAACTGCTCTACCATCTAAGGTACAAGGAAAGAGTCTACATGCAACATTGCCATAATGTACCTCAAGCATTTGCTAGTGTAAATAGAAGTTATCCAAATGGTCTTCCACTTCGGTGACCTTGTTAGGGTCATATTTCATTAACAACTTTTTCGAGTGTCTTGGAATCTTATGTAAAATACCTGGAAGAGCGAGTGGGGCCTGAGACATCCAGTCTAGATCTTGGTGTGCCGTGTTATTGTCTTTATGCTCCTCCTCTTCTTCAGAATATGAGGAATCTTCTCCGTGACCACCAAACATGTGGAAAGTTTCATCTGAGAGGAAAATGTTGTCCCCATATCCCTCGTTGTAAGAGGGGGGATGTTATGATCTTTCTGAGTTTTTTGATGATTCCACTAACGCTTTAAGGGTAGCGAAAACCAAATTTTCAACTATAGAAATCACTATCCCAGTAGGAGTTGTTTCTTTCTTCTTTGGAAATAAGGAAGATTATGTGCTCCAAGAATTAATCTAATGGAATTTTTAAAGAAATGGGTTATAAGCTAAATTTACCATATGTGCTCATGGGAAACTTCACAAATTTTCTTTGGGATGGGTTGAGAAGATCCAACTACTTCAGGAATATGATTCAAAGAAGTGTTGAGAATGTTACTACCTTGTATGGAAGAATTATGGTATGGGTGGGTGGAGTTATCAACCATAATATCTAGCTTACCTCCTTCTAGCGCCAAAAATGTTGACAATGCTCATCCTACCAACATTCAAGGGGGTCTCCCGATATGTAGTTCCAATTAGACCTCACACTGCTTGTGATAGGATCCCCATCCGGAATACATACCGGCTGCCATCTACTTAAAGATATTCCTTGGATTTAAATTTCAACAAGATAGAGAATCATATATGTGCCTTCAAAAAACAAGCAAGTATGCCTGGTGAATGTTTGGTTGCAGGTGCATCAAGGATCTTATACTATAGAGGGGAGAGAAAGTGAGCCTCCAAGAGATAGGTAATAGTACCACCCTAATGAAGACACATGTAAACAAGAATGTTACGTCTAACATCCAAAAAAATAGTCTACAAATATGTGACGATCGTTATAAACATTACAACACATTCTCAATGAGATAAGCACTAAAATAACTGAAATATTTCAACTACCCTAGTACTAGTGAAAGCAAACATGAATCGTAAACATTAACATAATAATATTACAAAAATTCATAATCCATGTATGAAAATGTGTCGCCCATTAGGATTCAAATATTAAGTAAACATCCCAAGATGCATAAATACACCGAACATCATTTGATCTAATAGTGGAGCATTGGAGCCACAACTTGCTCCCAAAAAGTACTAACTTATCTCTCTTATGCCTTATGGGAGAAGCCAAGGTTAATAGTGTGAAAATTCCTAATCCCAGAATCCTATTGCAGCAAACTGATATTACTTCTCTTACTTGATAAATTATACAAGTTATTTATTGTGTTCTACAAGTAAATACTTAAGCAAATACACTGCAACCTTCACTAAATAAACATCGGAAAATAAATGTGGAAACAATATCTAAGCAAGAAGAAAATTAAACACACATGACACCGTTGTTTTTGGACTAATTTCCCCAGAAAAAAATAATGCAGGAAAATCAGTGCAACAACTGAGGGTTTGTATTATTAAGCAGTAGTTTTTCTAAATACAACTGGATGCCCAAATCAAGCTATCCACAGAGAATCTGACTGACAACGAATCAATGAGAATTACCTCACACTAACACTAGAGATCCGACACTGAAAATACCCCAAAATGATGAGCCCCACACTGCCTCTACGCAGATCTACGTCACTCTGACTGGGGACTATGTCACTCCCTTCTGCAGGCCTTTCTGTGGGCTGGATGTTGTTTTTTTTCCCCTCTGGTCTCACACCCCGACACTCTAGCACTGGATCTGACTAGTCCTCAACAAAATTGCAAATCTCTTCAAAGGCTCAATGCTACCTCTGCATGACTCTGCATTGCCCAACATAGTCCCTACGATGCCTCTTCTACCTCCTCTTGTCGACCTTATCTGCAATGTATTCTTGGCTTAGGAAATATCTCCAACTAGAACTATCTCTGCCCCTCACTGAGTAGAATAAAATCGATGTGATCTCTACGGCAGCTATGTGCTACTCACTTGAGAAATCGATCTCTAGACTCTCACAATGTATTTTCCAAATGCCCATCAATCCTTCTCTTATAACCTTCTCGTTGAGAAATGAACGACCCAGATTAAAACATAATCAAGGGCTAATATTAACTTGACTTGTTTTTCTTCTTTTTCTAGAAGATTCACACCCAGTTCTATTAATATAATTTAATTATTCTAATTCCCTAAGTTTAGACTTAGGCTCCCATGAAAAATAATTGATTATTTTTATAAAACCCCATCCGGGTGGAATTTCCCAAAACACTTTATGGGTATTTTGGAATACATGTGTCTAAGCCCTCCTTCAAAATTTGAGACTTAGAGCACATCCGATGCTACCTGAAATAAACACTCCCCCTTACCGAGGAATGTGCTCTAGTAATGCATCATGCTGAAGCATCACCCTAACTTCGTAACATCTCCCTCTATGATGTTGATGTATGACATTGCTACCCACCAACTACTGCATTGTTGCATCTATGCTATTTTTGACCCTGCATATTGCTGCCAACTGCATTTGTACTGCAACTGTATTGCTGTTATTGTAGCAGGAAAACATCCAAAATACTGAACTAAGTGTTCAACATGATGCATATGATACTGAAGATCTGAATACTGCTAGGCTCTGCACTGACCCTCTGAAGCTATTGCGTTGTGCCATACTGCACATCTGCCAACTCTAGTCTGCGATTTTCAGTCTCTAGCGCTCTCTAGCCACTGCACTATCACTTCCAGCACCCCTTTTCACCAACTGACATTGTTCCATCCCGCTACTTCTGATACGGGCTCTCGTAGCAAGGTATTGATCCAAGAGGTGGATTTATCAAGGATCCTACCCAACTGTAGCTCTTTCAAACTATAGTTCTAGATCACCCCAATTCTCCCCTGGAGATATGTGGGAAATCATGGAGAAATACTCCTCCTCGATCCTTGCAATTGCAACCTGTGGATCGTGCTTCTCATCCTTGTCCTTCTTCTTGAGAGGACATTGCGTAGAGTAGTGATCCATCTCCACACACCAGAAACACTTTATCTTCGAGACATCCTTTTTTTTCCTCTGCTGCTCCTGCTGCCCCTTAGATGCAAGGGATGTTTTCTCTTTCTCCTCCTTGGTCTTCGACCCACTGTTGTTGCTACCATCAACTCTGCACTTGATCATATCTTTCCTCATCTCTTCATGCTGAAGAGCTGCCCACATTGATTCCCAATCATACAATATTTCTCTGCCCAGGATGCTCTGGAAAAAGACTTTCCATTCTTCTAAAACTGAATTCAGGGCTAGTCTAATCATCTCGGTCCCTTGAGGCGCCAATCCTACAGTTTCCAATTTATTTCGAGTTTCCTGAATATTTGCAAGGAATGAATCAATGTGTAATCCCTTCTACACCCTTGTAGATCACATTTTCTCCTGCAAGAACATTTTCCGCTGCTAGGAAGATCCTTTATACAATGTCTCCAAGGCATCCTAAATCTCCTTGGCAGTCCCTTTGCCAGGGATGTGAAATGCTACATGATCCCTCACTCCATCAAGGACCAAACTCTTGGCTTTTGAAATATCCCTCTTGTAGGCCTTCAATGGATTGGAATCCATGGGGACAAATACTACACCATCAATGAAATATTTGAGATCATGCTCATCTAGCAGACATCTGATGCTTTCCTACCAGATCACATAGGTGGAGGCAACCTCCAACCGATATTGATCTCTCAGCCTGTTAGCTGCCATCTCTTCCAACAAAATTTGAACTGCTCCCTCTCTCCTTTGCGTAGTTGCTCAGCTTTCCTAGGCACTCCCTGCTGGAGTTAGTAGAGATGCTCCTTGCTACAGCTGCTTTGCAACTTAGAAATAGAATTCCTTGGATCGAAATTCACAAGGGAATAAATTCCCTCAAAAAGTCTCCTCTTATTCCTTTTTATGATGCTTTCTGCCTCAACAAATGCTGCAGAAAAAACGTGTCCCACAAAAAAAAATTCTCCACTGAATTTTTTGTTGCGCTGCTCCCTCTGCTGCTGACAAATCACGAACTAGAAAGCCCTACCTCTCTATCAAATCAATCAGAGAGAGAATTCCTCGTAAATATTTCCCTTCCTGGCCTGGACTGTGCAAACCCTTGGGGATTCGATCTACTGCCTACGCATCGATTCGATCTCCCTATTTCTCTTCAACGCTGAGCTCTTTTGGTCTACTCTCTTGCTTAACCTGTGCTGTTGTACAAGCTCTGAAACGATGTGAAAATTCCTAATCCCGGAATCCTATTGCAGCAAACTGATATTACTTCTCCTAATTGATAAATTATACAAGTTATTTACTGTGTTCTACAAGTAAATACTAAAGCAAATACACTACAAAATTCACTAAATAAACTGTGCAAAATAAATGCGGAAACAAGATCTGAGTAAGAAGAAAATTAAACACACATGACACCGTCATTTTTGGACTAATGTCCTCGGAAAAAAACCCAATGCGGGAAAAAAGATGCAACAACTCAGGGTTTGTATTATTAAACAATAGTAATTTTTAATACGACTGGATGCACAAGTATGGCTATCCACAGAGAATTTGACTGACGGAGAATCAATGAGAATTACCTCACACTAACACTGGAGATCTGACACTGACCAAAGCATGAACTAATGAGTCCCACACTGCCTCTGCGTAGCCTCTGTGAAGATCTGCATCACTCTAGTTGGGGATTGCATCACTCCCTTATGCTGGCCTTTCTGCTGGCTAGATTTTGAAATTCTGCCCATCTGGTCTCACACCCCGACACTCTGGCATTGGATCTGAATAATCCTCAGAAAAATTGTGGATCTCTTCAGAGGCTCATCGCTGCCTCTATGTGGCTGTGCGCTGCCCAGCGTAGCCCCTACGCTGCCTCTTCTGTGTCCTCTTCTCTGCCTTCTCTGCGATGTATTCCCAGCTCAGGAAAGATATCCAAATAGAACTATCTCTTCCCCTCACTGCGTATAATCAACTCGATGTGATCTCTTCGGATGCTCTGCGCTGCTCACTTAAGAAATTGATTTCTAGACTCTCTCGATATATTTTCTAAATGCCCATCAAGCCTTCTCTTATAACCTTCTCGTTGAGAAATCAATAGCCCAGATTAAAACATAAGTAAGGGATAATATTAACTTGACTTGATCTTGATATTTTTCTAGAATATTCACACCCAGTTCTATTAATATACTTTAATTATTTTAATTCCCTAAGTTTAGACTTAGACTCACATTAAAAATAATTAATTATTTTAATAAAACCCCATCCGGGTGGAATTTCCCAAAACACTTTATGGGTATTTTGGAATACATGTGTCTAAGCCTCCCTGCAAAATTTGAGACTTAGATCACATCCGATGCCACTAGAAATCAACAAAAATTCCTCTACATGAGAAATGAGGATCTATTTATAACTTGAGGAGTGACCATTTAGATCCTCATGACTCTTGAATTTCTAGCTTCTAGTGACCTTTGGACTTCTACAACCTTTTAAGTTCCAAATGACTTTTGGAATTACATATGTATTTTGGTTTTACATGACCTTTGGACTTCCATGACTCTTGAGTTCGCAAATGAATCTTGGACTTCTACTTGCTTGTCTTTTACAATTATTACAATATTACATCTTGATTTTCCACATCATCATATGATGAAAATAAACACATCACTATCTTAGATGATTGGGACTTACAATGACTGCTGACATGGATCTGCTTTGGTGGTGACATAGTTGCCACTATATTTGTTCTTCGTTCATCTTCTGATCATAACACTTCCACCCTCCAAAGGGTCTTTGATCTTGGAGTCTTTAGGGTTTTTTGATCATCAAGCTTCAATGGTTCTAGGTTCTTTTCATGCTTCCTTTGTTTATCCTCTTTTCCAGATATTCCTCATGTGTGCTTTCCATGAGGACCTTGGAATACATGTTTCTGCAATCACTCATGATGTGCAACTATCACTTTGAAAATCTCATACTTACCATGTTTTATGAAAATTTTCCTATTCATGCCTTTTTGGTGCGCTTAAAACGTTCATAGAAGCTTCAGGGTGCAAGGAAGCACTTTGAAAGGATGAAGGACTAGGGAGGAGGATATTTGAGGCTTAGGCATGTGCTCATGTTCACTAGGGAAGAAATTAGTCAAGGTAGGGCGCGTGTCACAAGTCTGAAGGATGAAGGGGAAAGCTTTGGGATTACCAAGTGCACTATGCACTCAAGGGAGAGAGGGAGGGCATCGAGCACACTCTTCAAGGCTGAAGGTTGAGGCTTCGTGCCTTCAGGGTGTGCTCATGTGCCTAAGAGGCCTTGGGAAGGGTGCAAGGTGCACTCTTGAAAGAATAACATTGAGGCTTTGTGTCTTTAGGGTGCGCCAATGTGCTCAAGAAATTAAGGAGGGCACATGGAACATAGGAGAAGGTTGAAGGAATGAGCTTCAGGTCTTCTGGGTGCATCGGTGCGCTCAAGGAGGGCACACTTCTTCGAGTCAAAGGAGTGTGATCTATGAAGACTTATTTATTTTTAGAGGGCACAGTTCAGAATAGGGAAGGGGCTTCTTGCTTTTTTGAGTGCACCCAACTCTCAAGGAGGGCGGATGGCACATTTATGAACAATGAAGGATCTCCCATCAAGGATTCAGAGTGCGTTGATGCACTCTTAGCCTTAATGGGCTCGTTTTGCAATTGAAATTTGTCTAAGTCTAAATGATTGGTCAAGGGGTGAGCAAGATGAGTTCTAGACATAAACATGTGTGACACATATTCACTCATTGAGAAAACTTATGCAAGCTTGACCAATAATGAATAAACATCAAAACACCACTTTATGCACATTCCCCAAGTATAAACAGTGAAGTGTGTGTGACTACAACCAAAAAGTATCGTTTACAACAACAAAGGTGTTATGATTATGAAATTCATATAAAGATGTTCTAATCCGACAACACTTGAGAATGCTCAAGAAAAATTAAGACATATAAAACAACATGAAACGACACTTGAAGACCAAGGAAACACTTGATACGACAATGAAGTAGGCTCCAAACTTAGAATGTAGTGAAATTTTGGAGGGTGCTATAACAACAAAAACACCAACAAAGAAGGTAAGCTCTGCCACCTATCTTCACCAGCTGTCCTTTATTTTATTTTGGAGTAATATACTTTTCACCTATCAACCAATTTATTTACCTAAACATTTCATCTTTTAATATATAATTTTCTCATCATCCCAGGGTTACATTATGTACTTAATTTTCCATGCAGATTCTCCATAATTAATAATAAGAAGATATCCTTGTTAGGTGTTTATAATTGAGTTCTTCATATGTTACCTCAATAGGTCACTATGTTTTTTTTCAAGGCACACAGTCCACTCAATTAAACAGAGGAATCTTCAAAACTTCACTTTTTGTCCTTGTTGGTTGTAGCTAAAATAATTGTGAGACCACTTTCTAAGAGCTTAGGTGTCTAAACCATACCTGTGATATCCCATCATGATCTTTATCTGCTCTATCAATAATTTTTCCAGTCTCAAAACTTAACCATTATACCATAAAACTATGTGCCTCTGTAATGACCTTATCATTTGATGAGAGGATCATTCGGTCATAATGCAGAACTAATCCCTTATATATTCAAGAACTGACTATATACTTTGTTTTACTAGAGAAGGAAGTTCATTTGAACAAGACATAGGAAGACTAATTACATGTTCCAGGTAAGACCATTAAATTCTTTCACAAAGAGTTCTACATCATGTCTTGTAAAACTGAAATCCTCTGGTGTTACAACAAGAGCCCATTTGCCACTAGTGTTGGAGCTTGGACTCCCCTTTTTCGAGTAGAAAGCCCCGTTTAAAAGCAAGTTGAGTACCTTGAAAGCAACTACAATGTCAAATGAAGGAATTTATCTACTATTGTAGCAATATGAATATCATCTTGCCAATCCATCCATAGCCAACATTGTCACATAATTGATGTGTCCATTTTAATCACCATCTGTAGGTCAAATTATTTCTCCCACAGACATTCAGATTTGAAAACCTGCCTTCTTTAGAGCCTAGAGTAGTGCATCAAGAGCCACATCAACACTTTTGTACATGTAAAAGGTGCACCATTTTTAGCCAAAAAACTGACAAACATGTATCATGAAACCATTAATATCCAGCGTTAATTGTTCCTCTGAGTGACAACATTAAACTTGCAGCAGTTGTGCAGATCTATTTAATTGATGGAGTCTGTCAAATTTATTGCAATATCAACATAGTTACACTCAATCAAAATCTAGGGTTGTGACACTTTTGAATGAGAGATTTCTTTTTCTTTTACAGGTTTTCTTGCTAAATTCAATTTGTTCCCTTTATAAAAAATTAGAAAATTCAGAAAATTAGCTCTTAGAATGGGTTTAAAGCCAAAAAGATCAAGTTGCAAATGTAGTGAACAAAATTGAATGAATGAAAAAGAGTTATGAATAATCTTCTTTTATATGTCAAAACCAGTAACTTTTAAAACTCCTACAGTAGATATACCATGGAATTTTGAATGGTTTCCTCTCGCTCCTCTTGTGAAATGTTCATTGACTTCTTTTCATACCTTCTAGAGTTGTTCATATAAGACAAGACATATTGAATGCATACATATATAATGTTTAAACCACTCTTATATAGGTTTTGGTATAGAAAAGAAAAGTATATATATATATATATATATATATATATATATATATATATATATATATATATATATATATTGCTGTACAAAGACAAGAAAGAAAATCATATATAGTGATTCTGGTACAGACACAGGAAAAACAGATTCCGGTAGACTAGTTGTTGTCAGGAAGCTAACCATTGCATATACTTGTAATTTCTCTTATAACAAGCATAGATCCATCTAAAGAACGGATCTAACATGAGTTGAGAGAGATCAAAATTCTTTTGTTGCAAACTTATTTTAGAGTGCAAAAAGTAATGTGTATTTTTTTACTGTTTAAATTGCATTTTTTTAATGTTATAGAGATTATATAACATGTGTATTGAGCCATTTTATATTAATTCATATTAAAATATTTTATTCATAACTTACATTGGATATTGTATTTTATACATCATTAAAGTATTTTCTTTTAACATTATATATATATATATATATATATATATCACTTATTAAAGGTTTAAGCCTCTTATTTATATTTTTTTTACTTCTAATTACTTTAAATGATATTAGGTTGTACGAACAACTAATTAAAATGCATAGCATATATATTTGTTTCTTTTTTATTATAACGACATTGTTTTTCTATTTTAGAGAATATTAGCAATGTCTATTTAGAGAATATTTTATTTTTATTTTAAGAGGGACATACATACTTACACATCCCCTTCACACTTGGCTATATAACTAGTATAGCCACATTTTAAGATCTACCAAGAGCCTAGAGAGATCAAATCTCAAACTTGAAAAAAAATTACATGTGAATTAATCCATTTTAGTGCTTGGTAGATGTGTGATTAGTATATATTTATAGTGGTAATTTTTAGTTGTTTAAATTGTATATTTTGAAATTTTATCATTATTAATAATTTATATTAAAAATTCAATGAGTTACACATTTTCCACTTATTAAGAAGTAACTACTCTACTTTACCTTTAATTACTTTTTCCTTTTGAGCTAAGGTTAACATTAATATACACACACATATAAACACACACTTTAGTGAATATTAATATTCAAACAATTTATTTAAGTTCTATATTGAGAAATATATATATATATATATATATATATATATATATATATATATATATATCATCTCTATAAAATTATATAAAATTATTTAAAATTGACATCGGAATATTGTATCTATTACTTGAAGAGTAAAAGTGAAATATCAACAAGTAAGTTAATTGTTGTGTTAATAGATTTTAATTGTTTATTTATATAGTTATTTAATTTTTGTTTTTTTGTTTTGTTTTGTTTTGGCTAACATGAGAAAAAATTATTTTATTATTTTTTCGAGACCTGACATACTTACACATGTCCCTCATACTGGATTGTAGAATGAGTCTCTCGGCTCAACCAACATAGATCCATCTAAAGACCGGACCTAACATGAGAAGAGAGGGATCAAAATTCTTTTGTTGCAAACTTATTTTAGAGTGCAAAAAGTAATGTGTATTGAGCCATTTTATACTAATTCATATTAAAATATTTTATTCATAACTTACATTGGATATTATATTCTATACATCATTAAAATATTTTCTTTTAACATTATATATATATCATTTTAAGGTTTAAGCCTCTTATTCATAATTTTTTTACTTCTAATTACTTTACATGATATTAGTACAAACAACTAATTAAAATGCATATCATATATTTTTTTCTTTTTTTATTATAATGACATCACTTTTCTATTTTAGAGAACATTAGCAATGTCTATTTAGAGAATATTTTAATTTTATTTTAAGAGGGACATACATACTTACACATCCCCTTCACACTTGGTTGTAGAACTAATATAGAAGCATTTTAAGATCTACCAAGAGCCTAGAGGGATCAAATCTTAAACTTGAAAAAAAAATTACATGTGAATTAATCCATTTTAGTGCTTGGTATATGTGTGATTAGTATAAATTTATAGTGGTAATTTTTCGTTGTTTAAATTGTATATTTTGATATTTGATCATTAATAATAATTTATATTAAAAATTCAATGAGTTACACATTTTCCAGTTATTAATAAGTAACTAATCTACTTTACCTTTAATTACTTTTTCCTTTTGAGCTAAGGTTAACATTAATATACACACATATAAACACACACTTTAGTGAATATTAATATTCAAACAATTTATTTAAGTTCTATATTGAGATATTTATAGGAGAAATAGATTTTTTATGTTATTTTTTTATTTTTTATTTATTTTTATCTCTGTAAAATTATATAAAATAATTAAAATTGAAATTGAAATATTATATCTATTACTTGAAGAGTAAAAGTGAAATATCAACGAGTGAGTTAATTGTTATGTTAATAGAATTTTAATTGTTTATTTATATAGTTATTTAATTTTTGTTTTGAATGACATGAGAAAAAAACATTTTATTATTTTTTTGAGACATGACATACTTATACATGTCCCTCATACTGGATTGTAGAATGAGCCTCTCGCCTCAATACCAACATAGATTCATTAAGGATCAAAATTATTTTGTTGCAAACTTATTTTAGAGTGAAAAAAATAATGTGTATCTTTTTACTATTTAAATTGCATTTTTTTAATGTTATAGAGATTATATAACATGTGTATTAAGCCATTTTATATTAATTCATATTAAAATATTTTATTCATAACTTACATTGGATATTGTATTCTATACATCATTAAAATATTTTCATATATATATATATATATATATATATATATATAACATACACCTATAACTTCACATGGAAATGCGAGGAGTTAATTTTTTTTTATACAAGTTACCCATGGTAACTATCTAAATCACTATTAAATATTCCTTACTCATCATTACATAGAATGTTCATTAGTTCATAATGAAACCTTAGTATAAGAATAGTAAGTTGCTTAACCATTAACAACCTCTTTTTTCGTTAATTAACATAAAACTATATGATGTAACCTTGCATTCATTTTATTATTCATGTAGTCATCACATACTATACATTATGAACATCGCAACAAGAAAGGAATCAACATCATCATCTTGACATAATAATCAATCACATCATTGAACACCAAATATACCCTGGAAATCCCGTTTAATTTTATTATTAAATGCTCGTAAGGGTGTTCAGCCCTCACTCAATGGCTTATAAGGGAGACCATTCCTTAACCATTGTTATAAATCTTACAAGAAAATATACAAATATCTAGCTTAAAGGCATTACAATAAGTATGATAGCATTTACCAACTAATCTTTATATCTTCATATATTGGTGGCATGGATGCCCTACAATGGACCATCGTACATTGGATCATCTTGCAGCTAACACTTGTCTGTATGAACCATAATCATTTACCTGCCACCAGGTTAAGCATAATATTTCCTTTGTACATGTCACCATCATTCCCTGCTAATGATGCCTTCAACATACATTGATGTCAATATTCATAAAGTATTAATCAACCATTTCATAAATCTATATTAGAGAATCTTCTCCATCTACTCATGTATATTCATGACATGAAAGTAAAATACCTTGACATTCTCCCTTTAACAACACATACTGCATATTTTCTAGTTATAAGTCATCACATTAACTAATGTTTCCCTCACATAAGCACACAGTCCTGCAAGACAATAGCTACATCTCCCAAGATTTTCTTTAAAAGAAATTGATACATTAGTTACGACATTCGTGCATGCCATTTACATAAATTTAATCAAAATAACTAACCCTTAAGCTATTACTTTTGGTGCATAGAAGGAAAACTAACATAACAAATGTTGTTCCCATGCATGCAAATGCATATAGATTCCAAAAGGGTCTTCCCAAAGGAATGCTTACACAACAGAGCCCATAGCTTCCAAAAGAGTCTTCCCAAAGGAATGCTTAACACAAGAGAACATGCAAAACACATATTTCCTTTTCCAGGAAATATAACATAATAGGCATGTAAAGACATGGTTTCTTTTCCATAAAAATAATGGAATAAAGCATAAGAATACATGTCTTATTCTCCAAATATTATACCAACATTACCCATATATATATTTCAAGGAAACCAAAACATTACTTTAGTTTTTGTATATGTAATTCATCTTTTTTTGACAAAGAATCTTTTCCAATGTAGGATAACAAAACATGTTATCAGTTCCCACATACAAATGTATATTCTTTCCAATGAAATCTATTACAAATATTGCATGAATATACATGATCTTATTTCAAAAGAAACTAACATAAACTAACATAATAGTTAGCATAAAGGCACTCACATATTTTCCTAAGGATTAAGATAGGTCATTATTTTCTTTTATCCATGCAAAGAACATACCTCTATAACACAATGGCTATTCTTGGTGCATGCAATACAGATAACCCTCCCTCATTGAGCATGCAAGAGAGATAGATTTTCCTTTAATGTAAGCAACATATATGCTCCTCTTAGAATTCTATTATCATGAAATACTATTTTAAGGCAAAAGATTAACTTAATACCAATCTTTTCTACATATTATTCTTTTTAAGAAAATTAACACAATAACCTTCCTTATATTTTTTTCCATGGCATATCACTAAGAACAATATCTTTCTAAAAGATTAACATAACTATCTTTTCAAGAATTGACATAGATTATGTCTTTTACCATGGTAATTCACTAAGATCAATATCTTTCTAAGAGACTAGCATAATACCAATCTTTTTCCAGAGATTATTCCTTTCAAGAAATTGTTAGCTAAATAACCACATACTCTCTTTCAAGAAAATCTATTGCCATAGATAATATATACTCTCTTTCAAGAAAACCTAATACCATAGATATTATTTTTGCAGGAAATTACACAATGTAAATTGATAATATTTCCCATAAAGAAACTAACGTAGTATATATTAATTCTTGTGCACATAATTGCATGTTTGCATATTATTTTTAAAATAATATTGCTTATCTTCTTATCTTTTACCCACATTTACCCACATAAACACGTAAACATGAAAAATAATTTGAAGAAGATAATCAAATCAACTAGTAATACTTAAGACAAGAACCATTCAATATTTCATGGCCAAAAAAAAAAAAAAAACATTACTTATCTTTTTACACATAAGCTTCCATCTCGGTATTTAAGCCTTCACGTTGGAAACATGGGTTTCTCGTAGTGGCTTGAGGCCTCAACTTGTGTCCCTAGAAACTTGGGTTTCTCATGATCTTTCAACTGGCAATCTTATTAGCCACACCACTGATGTAATTGAAACAAAACAAGCTCTTCAGAGTCCAAAAAAACTAATCCCTGTTCACAATAACGACGAAAGACTCTCATGCTAGTGCTTTCATCTCCCGGTTATAATATCAAAAAGCCGTCCATCTGTCCTCCCTCATTATCGCATATATTTTTCTTTCAAAAAGGTGAGCAAGTTACTTATTTTCCATGGCAGACTCCTGGCCTCCATCACCTTCAACGTAAAGCTTCTTTTCAATAATAATGTTTGAAAATTTTGACCCATGCAAACACTTCTTGCAATCACCACAAATGTTCTTGAAAAATCCTTTCAATATATCATATGAATGTTTTGTTCCATAGCACCGCCCTCAAATTGAACTGAGACAAAGAAGTGTTCGATGGACTCTTTGCAATAATATACAATCCATTCTATGGCACCAAAAACTTCAACTGTGTCTTTATCCCTCCGAATGAATTCAGAATATAACCTTTTGCTGGAATCAAATAAATTGTATGCATTTGTAATGAAATATGTGTACTGGAAAGATATCATGAGGCAGTTTATAACAAAACTAAAACCTTAACGAATTCTTGATACAACTGTTTTCGTAAAATATTAAACATGGTAATTAAAAAATGTAAATTCCAACGGTTTACAGGGATGTTACATACTCCCCCCCTTAAGAGAACACCATCCTCGGTGTGCTTCTCTCACTGAAATTTAAACTTATACTCATGATATAATAATATAAACAACCTAAAGGGGGTCCTTCCCCTTCACAATGAAACACTTTCATTTCCTTAAATGATATTAATTAAAACAATAATGTTTTTATCCATAGTCATTGGCATTTATAGCTCAAAAAAATATTCCATTTCCATTTTTAACCACTTATCCATTATTCAAATTCATAAAAATATAGAAAAATACTATACCAACTTACCATTGGTTACCAATTACTATTGAAAGTAATGAGGCTTTTACACAAGCTCTCTCAGAATGGTTGAACACCCATCAACATTCCCTGGAAAGAGCCTGTAATGTATGACTAACGAATTCAATCACATTAGTCACATAGTTTCAATCAAATGAAATACTTGCAACTATCAAACATTCATGCAATATCAAGAGATGTTTTAATCAGAATACTTCCACAAGTACTCAAAGAGCACCAACCCTCTAATAAATGCATCACATGCACACTATCTTAGCTCCTGCTAAAGACATCCTCACAGTACTTCAGAACGTACTCAGAGAGCACCTAGCTCTCTAATCATACCAATGGTCAATCAATGCACCATGGGCATATCCTAGCCTCTGCTAAGACATTCAAACAAATTAGTAATAAAATAAATGAACTTATACATTCAATAATTCATTTTCCGAGCGCTAAGCTCCTTTCCTCTTAATATATACATAAGATATTTACGCAATCATACAAAAATTCATTTTAATATAACACATAACTTATTACTTAACTTGTTCCGCTATGAGAACCACAATGGTAAACAAAATGCTCCTCCTAACCCATGGGAGTTGGTTTTCGCAACCAAATCATGTCATTTTCACATCCAGATAGTTATTTGACAAAAGATCATTCCAGGTCCGGTATGGATTCCTCTTGGCAACATCATGCCTATTGCTCTGACAGCGTCTCGCCTATGAGGAATTTTTGACCTCCTCCAACAGGCTCCAAAATCAATAGATTTGCCTCAGGTTTTCCCCTCTTCACCATCTTGGCAAACTCTTTTCTCTTAATGAGATCATATGTCTTTAGGGAGAGGAAATTTGGGCAAGTAAGCACCATCAACCTCTCTGGGCAGGCAACTACCATCAACCCAGGCCTTCCAACCTTTCACAATTGTTCACAACTGTCTGGCATGTTAAATTTCTCTTTTAGCATTGTTTCCCATAGTAAATTACATAATGAACTATGTACACACTATAAATAAAGAAAAAGAAACTTTATGTACATCATATGTCATACTTGGCCTTAACATGGGTCCAATGATATCTAGATTAACAATAAACATGAATAAAATACATGTGTTATACATTATTATTTCCCAAATAACACAAACATGTACATTATAACATGATACCATGTGTTATACATTATTATTTCCCGAATGAAAAAATCATACACATTATAACATAATACTTTATCAATTACCATTGCATTTTTTTTCTTTTTCACGACACTATTTTACTTTCATAGGTTTTTCTTGTTGCCATTAACTTTAACCATGCTTAATCTCAATCTCATCAACGACACTAATCATGAATTTGCATTGTTAAAAACAAAAAATATTCACTTTAAAATTAATTTTATTTTCATGCATATAAATAGATATAAATATTTATTAATGCATATGTGTCAATAATGATTAGGGTAAAATTCCTACCAGTAACAGTCCAACATTTCCAATTCCAATAGTGTACTATTACCAACAGTCTCACACGTGAAGTAACTACTTGTTCACCACTTGCAATAATCTTTAATAAAAACTCATTCATGCATATAGGTTTTATTAGTTAGTCATACAACACTAACTAATCAATGTCACTAATAATCTTAATGCATCCATGACACGACTAATTCAAAAACTAGTCATTATAGTAAAGTCTCACTACTTGACCCATTGTGTATTTTTAACATCTGAAAGGGTTCATTCAATTTCATTTTAAAACACTCTCATCTTCTTCAAGGACTTTCTCCGTCTTTTGCATTCATGTATTAGTTTCACACACCATCACTATACATATTCATCTTTTTCGAGTAGTGCATGGTAGCTTTAATTATGTTCATTAAATGTATGAGTAATATGTCATATACCCAAATGTTAATAGTCAACTCTCACTTTCATTAGTGAGGACTCAGGTTGTTCATAATTACAACAAAGGTTTTATTGTCCTTTATCCTCAACAGGATTCCAATGTTATAAAAACCATTTTGCAACAACATTTATTACTTTTTACTCTTCAATGTAGTTATAAACATGAATCACACATCTCATGTCAATAGTAGACTACTGCATATATCATTCATTATGTAGATTTCTAGAATCATATATCAATCAATATGTAGATTTCTAGAATCATACCTTCACTAATGTCCATTAGTAGCATACCTCAATTTATTTTCGCTTAAAAAATCCCAAAGGTGCGAGTGCTGCAACCTTTAGCTCTGATACCACTTATAACATACACCGATAACTTCACATGGAAATGCCACGAGTTAAATTTTTTTTTATACAAGTCACCCATGGTAACTATCCAAATCACCATTAAACATTCCTTACTCATCATTACATAGAATGTTCACCAATTCATTGTGTAACCTTAGCATAAGAATTGTAAGTTGTGTAACCATTAACAACCTCCATTGTAGTTCATTAACATAAAACTATATGATGTAACCTTGCATTCATTTCATTATTCATGTAGTCATCACATACTGGACATTATGAACATCACAACAAGAAAGGAATCAACATCATCATCTTGACATAATAATCAATCACATCATTGAACACCAAATATACCCTGAAAACCCCGTAGGGTGAAAACCAACAAACGTTTAATTTTATTATTAAACGCTCGTGAGGGTGTTCAGCCCTCACTCAATGGCTTATAAGGGAGACCATCCCTTAACCATCGTTATAAATATTATAAGGAAATTTACAAATATCTATCTTAATTCCATTACAATAAGTATGATCTAGCATTTACCAACTAATCTTTATATCTTCATATCTTGGTGGTATGGATGCCCTACAATGGACCATCGTACATTGGATCATCCTGTAGCTAGCACTTATTTGTATGAACCATAATAATTTACCTGCCACCAGGTTAAGCATAATATTTCCTTTGTACATATCACCATCATTCCCTGCTAATGATTCCTTCAACATACATTGATGTCAAGATTCATAAAGTATTAATCAACCATTTCATAAATCTATACTAGAGAATATTCTCCATCTACTCATGTATATTCATGACATGAAAGTAAAATACCTTGGAATTCTCCCTTTAACAACACATACTGCATATGTGCCAGTTATAATTCATCACATTAACTAATGTTTTCCTCACATAAGCACACATTCCTACAAGACAATAGCTACATCTCCCAAGATTTTCTTTAAAAGAAACTGATACATCAGTTACGATATTCGTGCATGCCATTTACATAAATTTAATCAAAATAACTAAACCTTAAGCTATTACTTTTGGTGTATGGAAGGAAAACTAACATAACAAATGTTGCTCCCATGCATGCAAATGCATATAGATTCCAAAAGGGTCTTCCCAAAGGAATGCTTACACAATAGAGCACATAGCTTCCAAAAAAGTCTTCCCAAAGGAATGCTTAACACAAAAGAACATGAAAAACACATATTTCCTTTTCCAGGAAATATAGCATAATAGGCATGTAAAGACATGGTTTCTTTTCCTTAACACTAATGGAATAAAGCATAAGAATACATGTCTTATTCTCCAAATATTATACCAACATTATCCATATATATATTTCAAGGAAACCAAAACATTACTTTAGTTTTTGTATATGTAATTCATATTTTTTTAACAAAGAATATTTTCCAATGTAGGATAACAAAACATGTTATCATTTCCCACATACAAATGTATATTCTTTTCAATGAAATATAATACAAATATTGCATGAATATACATGATGTTATTTCAAAAGAAACTAACATAAACTAACATAATAGTTCTGTTAGCATAAAGGTACTCACGTATTTTCCTAAGGATTAAGATAGCTCATTGTTTTCTTTTATCCATGCAAAGAACATACCTCTATAACACAATGGATATTCTTGGTGCATGCAAGACAGACAACTCTCCCTCTTTGAGCATGCAAGAGAGATAGCTTTTCCTTTAATGTAGGCAACATATATGCTCTTTTTAGAATTCTATTATCATGAAATACCATTTTAAGGCAAAAGATTAACCTAATACCAATCTTTTCGAAAGATTGTTCTTTTAAATAAAATTAACATAGTAACATTCCTTATGTCTTTTACCATGGCATATCACTAAGAACAATATCTTTCTAAAATACTAACATAACTATATTTTTAGGAATTGACATAGATTATGTATTTTACCATGGTAATTCACTAAGATCAATATCTTTCTAAGAGACTAGCATAATACCAATCTTTTCCAGAGATTATTCCTTTTAATAAATTTTTAGTTAAATAACCACATACTCTCTTTCAATAAAATCTAATACCATAGATATTATTTTTGTAGGAAACTACACAATGTAAATTCATAATCTTTCCCAGAAAGAAACTAATGTAGTATATATTAATTCCTGTGCACATAATTGCATGTTTGCATATTATTTTTAAAATAATATTGCTTATCTTCTTATCTTTTACCCACATTTACCCACATAAACATGTAAACATGGAAAATAATTTGAAGAAGATAATCAAATCAACTGGTAATACTTAAGACAAGAACCATTCAATATTTCATGACCGAAAAAGAAAAAAAAAACCCATTACATATATTTTTACTCATAAGCTTCCATCTTCGTATTCTTGCCTTCACGTTGGAAACTTGGATTTCTCGTAGTGGTTTGAGGCCTCAACTTGTGTCCCTGGAAACTTGGGTTTCTCGTTATCTGTCAACTCGCAATATTATTAGCTACACCATGGATGTAATTGAAACACAGTAAGCTCTTCAGATTCCAAAAAAAAAAATCCTTGTTCACAATAACGATGAAAGACTCTCCTGCTAGTGCTTGCATCTCCCGGTTGTAATATCAAAAAGTCGTCATTCTGTCCTCCCTCATTATCGCATATATTTTTCTTTGAAAAAGGTGATCAAGTTACTTATTTTCCATGGCAGACCCCTGGCCTCCATCACCTTCAACGCAGAGCTTCTTTTCAATAATAATGTGTGAAAATTTCGAGCCATGCAAACACTTCTTGCAATCACCACACATGTTCTTGAAAAATCCTTTCAATATATCATATGCATGCTTTGTTCCATAGCACCAGCCTCAAATTGAACTGAGACAAAGAAGCATTCGATGGAATCTCTACAATAATATACAATCCATTCTATGGCACCGAAAACTTCAACTGTGTCTTTACCCCCACCCCGAATGAATTCAAAATATAACCTTTTCCCGTAATCAAATAAATTGTATGCATCTGTAATGAAATACATGTACTAGAAAGATATCATGAGGCAATTTATAACAAAAATAAAACCCTAACGAATTCTTGATACGACTGTTTTGGTAAAATATTAAATGTGGTAATTAAAAAATATAAATTCCAACGGTTTACAGGGATGTTACATACTCCCCCTCTTAAGAGAACACCGTCCTCGGTGTGCTTCTCTCACTGAAATTTAAACTTATAATCATGATATAATAATATAAAAAACCCAAAGGGGGTCCTTCCCCTTCACAATGAAACACTTTCGTTTCCTCAAATGCCATTAATTAAACCAATAATGTTTTTATCCATAGTCATAAGCATGTATAGCTCAAAAATATATTCCATTTCCATTTTTAACCACTTATCCATTATTAAAATTCATAAAAATATAGAAAAATACTATACAAACTTACCATTGCTTACCAATTACTATTGGAAGTAATGATGGATTTTACACAAGCTCTCTCAGAATGGTTGAACACCCATCAACACTTCCTGGAAAGAGCCTATAATGTATGACTAACAAATTCAATCACATTAGTCACATAGTTTCAATCAAATGAAATACTTGCAACTATCAAACATTCATGCAATATCAAGAGATGTTTTAATCAGAATACTTCCACAAGTACTCGGAGAGCACCAACTCTCTAATCAATGCATCACGTGCACACTGTCTTAGCTCCTGCTAAAGACATCCTCACTGTACTTCAAAAAGTACTCAGAGAGCACCTAGCTCTCTAATTGTACCAATGGTCAATCAATGCACCATAGGCATATCCTAGCCTCTGCTAAGACATTCAAACAAATTAGTAATAAAATAAATGAACTTATACATTCAGTAATTCATTTTCCAAGCGCTAAGCTCCTTTCCTCTTAATATCTACATAATATATTTACGCAATCATATACAAATTCATTTAATATAACACATAACCTATTACTTAACTTGTTCCGCTATGAGAACCACAATGGTAAAAAAAATGCTCTTCCCAACCCATGGGATTTGGTTTCCGCATCCAAATCGAGTCATTTTCACATCCAGACAGTTATTTAACAAAATACCATTCCAGGTCTAGTATGGATTCCTCTTGGAAACATCATGCCTATTCCTCTAACAGCGTCCTGTCTATGAGGAATTTTGGACCTCCTCCAACAGGCTCCAAAATCAATAGAGTTGCCTTAGGTTTTCCCCTCTTCACCATCTTGGCCAACTCTTTTCCCTTACTGAGATCATATATCTCTAGGGAGAGGAAATTTGGGCAGGTAAGCGCCATCAACCCCTCTGGGCAAGCAACTACCATCAACCCAGACCTTCTAGCCTTTCACAATTGTTCACAACTGTTTGACATGTTAAATTTCTCTTTTAACATTGTTTCCCATAGTAAATTATATAATGAACTATGTGCACATTATACATAAAGAAAAAGAAACTTTATGTACATCATATATCATACTTTGCCTTAACGTGGGTCCAATGATATCTAGATTAATAGGAAACATTAATAACATACATGTGTTATACATTATGATTTCCCAAATAACACAATTATGTACATTATAACATGATGCCATGTGTTATACATTATTATTCCCCGAATAACAAAATCATGCACATTATAACATAATACTTTATCAATTATCGTTGCAATTTTTTTTCTTTTCACGACACTATTTTACTTTCACAGGTTTTTCTTGTTGCCATTAAGATAACCATGCTTAATCTCAATCTCATCAATGACACTAATCATGAATATGCATTGTTAAAAACAAAAAATATTCACTTTCAAATTAATTTTTGTTTCATGCATACAATTATATATAAATATTCATTAATGCATATGTGTCAATAATGATTAGGGTAACAGTCCAACATTTCCAATTCCAATAGTGTATTGTTACCAACAATCTCACACGTGAAGTAACTACTTGTTCACCACTTGCAATAATCTTTAATAAAAAACCCATTCATGCATATAGGTTTTATTAGTTATTCATACAACACTAACTAATCAATGCCACTAATAATCTTAATGCATCCATGACATGACTCATTCAAAAACTAGTCATTCAACAACTAGTCATTATAGTCAAGTCTCACTACTTGACCCATTGTGTATTTTTAACATATGAAAGGGTTCATTCAATTTCATTTTAAAACACTCTCATCCTCTTCAAGGACTTTCTCCATATTTTTCATTCATGCATTAGTTTCACACACCATCACTATACATATTCATCTTTTTTGAGTAGTGCATGGTAGCTTTAATTATGTTCATTAAATGTATGAGTAATATGTCATATACCCAAATGTTAATAGTCAACTCTCACTTTCACTAATGAGGACTCAGGTTGTTCATAATTTCAACAAAGGTTTTATTGTCCTTTATCCTCAACAAGATTCCAATGTTATAAAAACCGTTTTGTGACAACATTTATTACTTTTTACTCTTCAATGTAGTTATAAACATGAATCACACATCTCATGTCAAGAGTAGACTACTGCATATATCATTCAATATGTAGATTGCTATAATCATATATCAATCAATATGTAGATTTCTAGAATCGTATCTTAATTGATGTCCATTAGTAGCATACCTCAATTTATTTTCGCTTAACAAATCCCAAAGGCACCAGTGCTGCAACCTTTAGCTTTGATACCACTTGTAACATACACCGATAACTTCACATGGAAATTCCCGGAGTTAATTTTTTTTTATACAAGTTACCCATGGTAACTATCCAAATCACCATTAAATATTCCTTACTCATCATTACATAGAATGTTCACTAGTTCATAGTGTAACCTTAGTATAAGAATAGTAAGTTGCTTAACCATTAACAACCTCTATTGTAGTTCATTAACATAAAACTGTATGATGTAACCTTGCATTCATTTCATTATTC
Source organism: Pinus albicaulis (assembly GCA_034641835.2). NCBI lineage: Eukaryota > Viridiplantae > Streptophyta > Pinopsida > Pinales > Pinaceae > Pinus > Pinus albicaulis. Next base: position 637,298,445 of record CM076583.1, on the reverse strand, counting down.
ATGTAGTCATCACATACTGGACATATTGAATATCACAACAAGAAAGGAATAAACATCATCATCTTGACATAATAATCAATCACATCATTGAACACCAAATATACCCTGGAAACCCCGTAGGATGAAAACCAAAAAACGATTAATTTTATTATTAAATGCTCGTGAGGGTGTTCAGCCCTCACTCAATGGCTTATAAGGGAGACCATCCTTTAACCATCGTTATAAATCTTATAAGGAAATATACAAATATCTAGCTTAAAGACATTACAATAAGTATGATAGCATTTACCAACTAATCTTTATATCTTCATATCTTGGTGGCATGGATGCCTTACAATGGACCATCGGACATTGGATCATCCTGCAACTAGCACTTATTTGTATGAACCATAATAATTTACCTGCCACCAAGTTAAGCATAATATTTCCTTTGTACATGTCACCACCATTCCCTGCTAATAATGCTTTCAACATACATTGATGTCAAGATTCATAAAGTATTAATCAACCATTTCATAAATATATACTAGAGAAGCTTCTCCATTTACTCATGTATATTCATGACATGAAAGTAAAATACCTTGACATTCTCCCTTTAACAACACATATTGCATATGTGCTAGTTATAAGTCATCACATTAACTAATGTTTTCCTCGCATAAGCACACATTCCTGCAAGACAATAGCTATATATCTCAAGATTTTCTTTAAAAGAAACTGATACATCATTTACGATATTTGTGCATGTGATTTACATAAATTTAATCAAAATAACTAACCCTTAAGCTATTATTTTTGGTGCATGGAAGGAAAACTAACATAACAAATGTTGCTCCCATGCATGCAAATGCATATAGATTCCAAAAGGGCCTTCCCAAAGAAATTCTTACACAACAAAGCACATAGCTTCCAAAAGAGTCTTACCAAAGGAATGCTTAACACAAGAGAACATGCAAAACACATATTTCCTTTTCCAGGAAATATAACATAATAGGCATGTAAAGACATGGTTTCTTTTCCATAACACTAATGGAATGATGCATAAGAATACATGTCTTATTCTTCAAATATTATACCAACATTACCCATATATATATTTCAAGGAAAACAAAACATTGCTTTAGTTTTTGTATATGTAATTCATCTTTTTTTGACAAAGAATCATGCTATCATTTCCCACATACAAATGTATATTCTTTCCAATGAAATCTAATACAAATATTGCATGAATATACATGATCTTATTTCAAAAGAAACTAACATAAACTAAAATAATAGTTCTGTTAGCATTAAGGTACTCACATATTTTCCTAACGATTAAGATAGTTCATTATATTCTTTTATCCATGCAAAGAACATACCTCTATAACACAATGGCTATTATTGGTGCATGCAAGACAAATAACTCTCCCTCTTTGAGCATGCAAGAGAGATAACTTTTCCTTTAATGTAGGCAACATATATGCTCTTCTTAGAATTCTATTATCATGAAATACTATTTTAAGGTAAAAGATTAACCTAATACCAATCTTTTCCAGAGATTATTCTTTTTAAGAAAATTAAAATAGTAACCTTCCTTATGTCTTTTACCATGGCATATCACTAAGAACAATATATTTCTAAAAGATTAACATGACAATAAGATTATGTCTTTTACCATGGTAATTCACTAAGATCAATATCTTTCTAAGAGACTAGCATAATACCAATCTTTTCCAAAGATTATTCCTTTCAAGAAATTTTTAGCTAAATAACCACATACTCTCTTTCAAGAAAATCTAATACCATAGATATTATTTTTGCAGGAAATTACACACTGTAAATTCATAATCTTTCCCAGAAAGAAACTAATGTAGTATATATTAATTCCTGTGCACATAATTGCATGTTTGCATATTATTTTTAAAATAATATTGCTTATCTTCTTATTTTCTTCAAATTAAACATGGAAAATAATTTGAAGAAGATAATAAAATCAATTGGTAATACTTACGGAAGGAGAAAAAAAAAAAAACATTACTTATCTTTTTACTCATAAGCTTCCATCTCCGTATTCGAGCCTTCACGTTGGAAACTTGGGTTTCTCGTAGTGGCTTGAGGCCTCAACTTGTGTCCCTGGAAACTTTGGTTTCTCATGATCCGTCAACTCGCAATCTTATTAGCTACACCACAGATGTAATTGAAACACAACAAGCTCTTCAGAGTCCAACAAAACTAATCCCTTTTCACAATAACGACGAAAGACTCTCCTTCTATTGCTTGCATCTCCTGGTTGTATTATAAAAAAGTTGTCGTTCTGTCCTTCCTCATTATCGCATATATTTTTCTTTCAAAAAGGTGAGCAAGTTACTTATTTGCCATGGCAGACTCCTGGCCTCCATCACCTTCAACGCGGAGCTTCTTTTTAATAATAATGTGTGAAAATTTCGAGCCATGCAAACACTTCTTGCAATCACCACACATGTTCTTAAAAAATCCTTTCAATATATCATATGCATGCTTTGTTCCATAGAACCAGCCTCAAATTGAACTAAGACAAAGAAATATTCGATGGAATCTCTGCAACAATATACAATCCATTCTATGGCACTGAAAACTTCAACTATGTCTTTATCCCCCGAATGAATTCAAAATATAACCTTTTCCCAGAATAGAATAAATTGTATGTATCTGTAATGAAATACGCGTACTGGAAAGATATCATGAGGCAGTTTATAACAAAACTAAAACCCTAATGGATTCTTGATACAACTGTTTTGGTAAAATATTAAACAAGGTAATTAAAAAATGTAAATTCCAACGGTTTATAGGGATGTTACAATATATATATATATAATCACTTATTAAATATTTAAGCCTCTTATTCATTTTTTTTTTACTTCTAATTACTTTATATGATATTAGGTTGTACGGACAACTAATTAAAATGCATAACATATATTTTTTTTTATAACGACATTGTTTTTCTATTTTAGAGAATATTATCAATGTTTATTTAGAGAACATTTTATTTTTATTTTAAGAGGTACATACAACTTACACATTCCCTTCACACTTGGTTGTAGAACTAGTATAGACACATTCTAAGATATACCAGGAGCCTAGAGGGATCAAATCTCAAACTTGAAAAAAAAATTACATGTGAATTAATCCATTTTAGTGCTTGGTAGATGTGTCTTAGTATAAATTTATAGTGGTAATGTTTCATTGTTTAAATAGTATATTTTGATATTTTATCATTATTAATAATTTATATTAAAAATTCAATAAGTTACACATTTTCCAATTATTAAGAAGTAACTACTCTACTTTACCTTTAGTTTTTTTTTTCCTTTTGAGCTAAGGTTAACATTAATATAAACACATAGATAAACACACACTTTAGTGAATATTAATATTCAAACAATTTATCTAAGTTCTATATTGAAATATTTATAGGAGAAATAGATTTTTTTTTTTTTTTAGATTTTAATTGTTTATTTTATAGTTATTTTACATAAAATTGACATCGGAATATTGTATCTATTACTTGAAGAGTAAAAATGAAATATCAACAAGTGAGTTAATTGTTGTGTTAATAGATTTTTAATTGTTTATTTTGTAGTTATTTAATTATTGTTTTTTGTTTGTTTTGGCCGACATGAGAAAAAAATATTTTATTATTTTTTGAGACGTGACATACTTACACATGTCCCTCATACTAGATTATAGAATGAGCCTCTCGGCTCAAAAAATGACTCACTCCATGTGTCCCATTTTGTTAAGAATTTTACCAATTTGGCTGCACATGAAGTCTAGGTGTATATCCTTTAGAAGAATGACGAAAATTTCCCAAGCCATTGACAATTTTGCTAATTTCCCACGGGTAATCTAATTGACGTCATTTTGCAGAAAATTGATGTTTTAGATTTTTGAAATTCGATTTTAGTTGCTCATAAGCCCAACCGAAATTTCACTGCCTATAAACTACCATGGATGACATAAAACTATTTTTGACCTCTGTATCATGAGCATTAAACTGTCTTCCCTAACTGTAACTATAGATCCATCTCCATTGCTTGCCTTTTTATCAACATTTGATATAATCACACAATATGCTTTTCTATATTGTTCAAGATCGATTTGAAACTTAAAAATATTTATCCATAGCCGAATCTTAACATAAGATGTTTGATCTTTCTCCAACAAATGAAGGATTTTGATTATCATCATATCTTTGCATAAGTCTTACAAGTTTTTCAAACCCAAAATTTATTGCAATTTCTTTGGATTTAAGATCACCTCCAATTGTTTTTGGACAACCAAACACCTGTGTTTTTAAAATTCTGAGTACGTCTAGGGTGCCTTAATCCAGCTCACCCAACAGAGAAAACCTCAGCTATAGAGAAAAATGTGAGTTTTACCTCACCCCCGCAAGTCCTTGCTGATCTGGATGAGCCATTGGTGAAACCCAGCTAGCTCTGCACAGTCTCTACCCTAGCACTGCGTAAGGTTGCATGGCCCTAGCTAAGGGACTGCGTCACCCTATATCTGCGCTAATCAACTTCTCCCGGATCTGGTTTCAACCCTTTCGGCTCAGAAACTCCAGTCTCGATCTGAATTTTGGACTTTCCTTGGAGGCTCTGTGCTGCCCTTGCATGAGCCCTACGTGGGCCTGCGTCACCCTCTCTAGGGACTGCGTCACACCCTCTGATGGCTGCGCTGCCTCCATTTCGTCTCTTCTACCCTTGCTATGAATTGTACTCTTGGTCCTCTGACCAATCACTGCATTTTCCCCTCAATTCTTCTCTGAATCACTCAGATCTGATCTTCGTCTGAGCATTGGTTCGTCAGAAGAATTCGATCTCTTAGATTCACTGTGTGTTTTCTCCAACTCACCCCAATCCCTTCCTTTATAATTTTCTTGTTGACACATCAATGACTGTGATCTAATCTCTAATCAACGACTAAGATTAAAAGAAGCTTGATCCACGTAACTTAGAATGTTCCCATCACATGTGTAAATTAATTCAATTTAAATTTTTAATTTCCCTAAGTTAGACTTAGGGTCCCCATTAAAAATAATAATTATTTGAATAAATTTTACACCAGCTGGAATTTATCCAAACACTTTATGGGTCTTGGATATCTCATGTGTTCTAACCCCTCCACAAAGTTTCAGAGCTAAAGCACACTCGATGCTACCCAAAATCTCAACACTCACTCTTAGCGATGAGTGTGCTCTAACAATACTTCCCCACTGAAGCATCATCCTAATCTCTGGCATTAGTCTTCGCGTTGATGCTTGGCCTACTACCCTCCATCCACTGCACTACTGCTCTTTGTACTGCTTCCCATGTCACTGCCACTAACACTGCTACATTTGTACTGCATCTCCCTCTCAAATTGCTGCATCATGCTGCCTATAACACTGCCACTGCCAACTGCTGCACTACAACTCAGTTGCTGAGAAGTAAGCAACTGAAGGACCATCACCCAAACACTAACAGACACGTCAGTCAGGCTGCATCTCATCACTGAAGCACCCTCTGCTGCTACTTTGCGTTGTCCCTCTGAAGCACTGCATTGTCTGTTGCACTGCACTACATAAGCACTGACTCTGCGCTGCTGAAATCCCATCAGTCTCTGCACTGCTACTTCCACACCGCTGCTACCTCTCCTCTGCGTTGCTCCAGACTTCAACGTCATAGCTCTACCTCTACTTCTCCTTGATCGCTCCAGTCATCCCGCTGCTGTCTTAATGCTCCAGTAGCTCGTATGTGATCCAATATTTTGGGCACCTCAAGGATCCCGCCAACATCTGTAGCTGCTCTACAGATCTATATCGCCCCAAATATTCTCTTGAGGCACATGAGCACTCATGGCCACGTCATCCTCACTACCACTATCCCCTTTCGCTGCTCCTGCCTTGGAATCTGAAGCTTCCTTGTCCTTTCACTTAGGACAAGTGTTGGCGAAGTGTCCAAGTTTTCCATATCTAAAGTATCGGACCTTGGATAGGTCTTTCTTATTCTTCCCTTACTGTTGCATACCCCTTGATTCTAGGGTTGCATCTTCCTCCTCCTCCTTCTTCACCTTGGCACTTCTGTTGTTGAATTCCCTCTTGGTCACCCTCCGAATCTCCGCTTGTTGAAGGTGTTGATCAGTGGTTGTCATTGATGTCAACCCAAGCAGCACCAGGGGCTACCCTGATCTTGCATGGGAATTTTGACTTGATAAATTACTTTATTCCGAGTCAAGGATATTTTGGATGGTTTGTACTTGTCGAGATGTTTCCATTGATATATGGCACACCACGTAATTATTCACAGTTTGAGATATATTAGTGTTTGAAGTTAGTAACCCCAGTTAGTGGGCTAAAACCCCATGGGGTTTTGGCATGACACTAATCATTGGTTGTGGACATTGAATAGTCAATAATTAATAAATTTTTAAGCTCCTAAAATCCCTCCAACGTTCACTTGTTTAAGAACCTCTCAACCTAAGCATTTATATAAATTGTGACCCTCATATCCTCCTCATGTAGGGATTTTGCTACTTAAAACAGGTCATCGTGGAATTTTCACTATAATTTATTTTTTTATTTTTTTATTTTTTTCTGCAAAGCTTCAGATGCTGAAAAAAACCCATTTGAGCCGAAATCCTGATGAAACGCGTGTCCGAATTTCAAATATTGGTTCGCTATATTTTTGGAGATATGATTTGAGGAAGTTAGTGTTTTTGCAGGCTCTTGAATTTCATGTCAAACAAGTGACCTTGGGAAAATCATCATAACTTTCTCTCTGAACATTGGATTCAAATTTCGTAAAAAGAGACAAAAATAGGACGATTTTTGGTTTGTTGGGTATTGTTTTCAGGACCAAAGGTTGAAATAGTGACATGTGGCACTTCATACAGGTTCGTTCTACTGAACCAGTCTATAATCAGGTCATCGTAGGAGATTGGGCATAAATATTTCTTGAAGAATCCAATATTGATCAAACCTAAGCTGTTGGAAAGAGGACTCAAAGGGCTACCACAAGACGCAATTTCAGACCTTGGAGATATGAAATTACACAGATACTACAGATTCAATATCGAGCTTCTAGAAGGCAAGAAAAAATATGCATTCAAGGATCACTGCAGTAAGGACAACACATCAATAATCAAGGGTAAGTCTGCTACAACAAGGTATGTATGATTAGTGTTTGAATTTTAATTTGAATATCATCTTTGACATGTGTTTTTGCAAGACAGTATAAGTATTATGTATGTATGTTTGATTGGGTTTTGTTCATAAATGTTGAACGTATTTACATTTGATTTTTGATTTTTTCTCTGACATATGGTTTGCAGGACAATGTAAGTATTTTGTTTGTATATTGGTTTGGGTCTTGTTCATTAATGCATGTGTAGGAAGGAGGACACAATAGGACAACTCGGACACATACTAGAAGGACAATGCAATGCCAAAGTACCATTAGTTGAAGCAATCACAACAATACCTCAGCAGTTGCTAGTGTTAAAAGAAGCAATGTCAAGTCAAGTACCAGGTCGTGTCAAAAGTTAGTATTGTAAAAATCATCATTGTAAAATTGTAAAAGATTAATTATTGTAAAATAGTCAATATGCCTAGATTTGGAGAGGCATTGTTGGGAGCTATAAGTGTCACTGTTGGATAATGTTATGGTTCGGTTGCAGGTCATAGTGTGATTGGGTGATTTCTCTAGTTCAAGAAAATAATTTCAAATCATATTGTATCGTGGATCATTGTCCCTAGTACGGGAGTCCACAATATTGTCTTAGTTATGATCATTATAAGGTGGCAGGGAGGTGATAGTTTGATGCATGAAGTCACCTACAAGTTGGAGCCCCTGAACACTTCAGGGTGGTAGGTCGATCTAGGATGTCGGGGCATCCATTCAGTTGACTACTGAAGAAACCAGGGTGTTGGGGCATCCTTCCAACGGGAGCTAGAGAAGAACGCTTTTATATAATTCTAGGAAGTTGTACCTTTCATTTTAGTTTGGGCTGAAGATTAAAGAATTTATTAGAAAAGGGTTCGGTGGTTTTTGACCCGAAGGGGGTTTTCCACCTAAAATTCATGTGCCTATTGTGTTCTATTTATTATTGTTTTTACTGGATAAAAATCAAGAATAATTGAAGATTGAATAATGCTTTGAAAATATTTAAAATTGCTAATTGATAAGAAAAATTATCCCCCCCCCCCCTCCCCCCTCTCAATATTTCCAACAATTGATATCAGAGTTTGGTTCCTTCAATATTAGTCTAACAACTGGAAGGAGATCATGGAGTATACTAAGAATAGAGTTCCTCTGTTCAATAGAAATAACTACACACTTTGGAGTGGAAGAATTCAATTTCATTTTCTGGCGAAAGGATACGAAGTATGGGAAATCGTTAAAAAAGGCTTTACAATGACCCATGATGAAAAAGGTAAGAAAAATATGGTATATGATGCAAATGTTAAAGACCTCATTATCGGTGGGCTTATCGAATCTGTCTATCCTAAAGTACTGAGTTTCAAAACTGCTAAAGAAGTATGGGGCAAACTTGAGAATATATATGTAGGTGACTCAAACGCGAAAGAGGCAAAGCTTCAAATTTATAGGGAAAAATTTGAGCAACTCAAAATGAAGGAAGATGAAAATATTGATGCATACTTACAGCGTGTTGATGAAATAACAAATGCATTGGAAGGTTTAGGAGAACCTGTCGACACCAAAAAATTTGTCCGAAAGATCCTTAGAACCTTGCCGACAAGATTCAACCCAAAGGTATCTATCTTGGAATATAGTTCGAATCTAGCCAATCTCAGGAAAGATGAATTTCCTAGAGAGCTTATGGCATATGAAATTAGGATTGAAGAAGAGGACGACACATATAACCTAGAAAAAACATTCACTGCATCGAAGAAAACTAGTAAGGACAAGCATACTCCGAAAGCGAAAACTTGTAGTTGTAAGGAAGAAGAAAAGGAGGAATATGAAGAAGAATTTTCAGATAAAGAATTTGCCTACTTCAAGTGAAAAATGAGAAAAAGTACGGGGAAATTCAAAGGTTAACTTCCATTGATATGTTTCGATTGTGGTGAGGTTGGGCATTTTACAACCAAGTTCCTCACAAAAATGAGGCTATTATGAAAGGAAGAAAGGTCTAAGGAAGTTAAACAAGAAAGGCAAGAAGAAATGGTTTAAGAAGAGTTTCTTCTCCAAAGAAGATAACTCCTCATCTGATGAAGACAGTGATAACGGAGAATAAATCAACGAAAGAGTATTTTTTATGGCCAATAATAACAAGCAAGAAGCATCTAACGAAGAAGAAGAGATGATTAAGGTTGAATTTCAAAACGAAGTGATCAGGGTTATCAAAGAGCTCAAGGTCGAGAAGAAGCATGTCAACACTCTTGAAGACGAATTAATTATAGAAATGGAATAGGTCCTAAATCTTAAAATCAAGGTTAAAGAATACAAACGAGTTGAAGAATCACTCAGGGAAGAATTAAAGGAAAGCAACAAGGAAAAAGAAGCATTGGAATATGAAATAGTTTCTCTACGAAAGCAAGTAAAAAATGGAAAAACTCTTAAAAAATACACCAACAGCTCCAAGGCATTGGAAGAAATCATCAAAAATCAGCGATCTCTTGGTTACAAAGAAAAATTTGAAAATGAGCCAAGTATTTCTATGAAAACAAAAGAAGATGGATATGAAAAATATAACAAGCAGGTAGACCTCCTAGCCAACTCAAGAGACAAGGACTCGCAGGAAGAACCATGGAAGGAAATTACTCGAAGAAGATTTCCTGCCAGGTATTAACCTATATTCTATGGTCATTGTTATTCATGTGGAAGGTTTGGACATAGAGCTATAGAATGTCACACATATGTTTGGAATAAATAAAGTTTCGGGAGATATTTAAAATAGGGATAATCCGGAACCAGAAGAAGTTGACAACTTCTTTCATCACAACAAGCGCACCTTGATTTTTTAGCAACTTTTGAGCCTAACAATTTTGAGGAAGCTAGTCAAGATGAACACTGGGTAGCAGCTATGAATGAAGAATTGGATCAAATTGAGAAAAATGATACTTTGGAATTGGTTCCACGACCAAAGGATAAAAATGTTATTAGAACTAAATGGATCTTCAAAAACAAATTGAATGAGGATGGAAAGATTACTAGGAACAAGGCAAGATTAGTCTGCAAAGGATATGCACAGGTTGAAGGAATTGATTTTCAAGAAACATTTGCTCCTGTTTCCAGAATAGAAGCTATCAGAATTTTTCTCGCTTATGCATGCTCGAGAAAAATCAAGGTCTACCAAATGGAACGGTTAAGTCAGCCTTTCTAAATGGTAAATTTGAAGAAGAAGTTTACATTGAACAACCTGAAGGTTTTCTGCTCTCTGAAAAGGAAGACTATGTCTGCAGATTAAAGAAGGCACTATATGGTCTCAAGAAAGCTCCTAGAGCTTGGTATTCTCATCTTGATGGATATATACATAAAAAAGGATTCAAGAAAGGAAGCGCCGACAACAATCTCTATGTGAAATTGGATCAAGATAACCTAACAACAATTATTGAGGTATATGTAGACGATATAATTTTTGGAAGCAATGATGACAGATTAAGTAAAACAATTTCACAAAGATGCAAAGTGAGTTTGAAATGTCTCTACTTGGCGAGCTGACATTCTTTTTAGGGCTTCAGATATCTCAGCAGGATAAAGGAATAATTCTATATCAAACCAAGTACATCAAGGAAATGCTCAAGAAATTCAAGATGGAAGATTGCAAGCCTGTCCTTACCCCAATGGTAACATGTTGCAAGTTAAGTTTAGATTATTCGTCAAAGGATGTGGACTAGAGGTTGTATAGATCTATGGTTGATAGTCTTCTATATGTGCAACTTCTCGACCAGACGTAATGCAGACAGTTGGACAAGTAGCAAGATTCAAAGCAACACCAAAAGAATCTCATATTATTGTCGTCAAAAGAACTCTCTGATATCTTAAGTGCAAAACAGAATATGTTTTATGGTATCCCAAAGGAAATTATCTATTTATCCAAGCTTATACAAATGCAGATTGGGCAGGAAGTGTTGATGATCGAAAAATTACCAGTGGAGCAACATTCTATCTAGATGGTTTCCTTGTTTCATGGTTAAGTAAAAAGTAGTCTTCAATCTCGTTATCCACAACAAAAGAAAAATATATCGTGGCAGCAACTTGTTGTACTCAATTTCTCTAGATGAAGAAAACTTTACCAGATCTTCAAGTCAAGTTTGATGATCCTATTCCCATATTTTGCGATAACATCAGTGCCATTAGTATTTCCAAGAATCCTGTGATGCATTCCAAAACAAAGCATATTCTGATCAAATATCATTTTGTTAGAGAGCGGGTCACTGAAAAGAATATCAAGCTTGAATATGTTGGCAGAAAGGAACAAATTGCTGACATATTTACCAAACCATTACCTCGTGAAGAATTTGAGTATCTTCACCTAAAGCTTGGGATTCTCCCAATTTCTCATTAGACTCTTGATCTTATCTAACTAAGTAAAAAAAATAAGGGAGAGTTGAGGTGTGTACGGGTTCGCTGGATCTTTTTCAGGGTGAGTTTCCCTTTGCCATTGATGACAAAGGGGGAGAAAATTTTGTAGGAAGAGGTGTATCAAGGGTAAGTCTGCTACAACAAGGTATGTGTGATTAGAGTTTGAATTTTAATTTGAATATCATATCTGACATGTGTTTTTGCAGGACAATGTAAGTGTTTTGTATGTATGGTTGATTGTGTTTTGTTCATAAATGTTGAACACATTTAATTTTGAATTTTAAATATTACTCTGAAATATGGTTTGCAGCATAGTGTAAGTATTTTGTTTGTATATTGGTTTGGGTCTTGTTCATTAATGCATGGGCAGGAAGGACAAAATAGGACAACTCAGACAGATACTAGAAGGACAATGCAATTCCAAAGTACCATTACTTGAAGCAAGCACAACAATACCTGAACAACTGCTAGTGTTCAAAGAAGCAATGTCAAGTCAAGTATTAGGTCATGTCAAAAGTTAGTATTGTAAAAATCATCATTCTAAAATTGTAAAAGATTCATTATTGTAAAAGAGTCAATCTGCCTAGAGTTTTTGAGGCATTGATGGGAGGTATAAGTGTCATTGTTGGATAATGTTATCGCTGGGTTGCAGGTCATAATGTGATTAGGTGATTGTTCTAGTTCAAGAAAATCATTGTGAATCATACTTTACCGTGGATCATTGTCCCTGGTATGGGAGTCCACACTCTTGTCTTATTTCTGATCATTGTAGGGTGGCAGGGAGGTGCTAGTTTGGTTCATGAAGTCACCTACAGGTTGGAGCCTATGAACACTTCAGGGTGGTAGGTTGGTCTACGATGTCAGGGCATCCATTCAGTTGACTACTGGAGAAACCAGGGCGTTGGGGCATCCTTATAGTGGGAGCTGGAGAAGAACGCTTTTCTAGAATTCTAGGAATTTGTACCTTTCATTTCAGTTGGGGCTGAAGATTAAATAATTTATTAGAAAAGCGTTCAGTGGTTTTTGACCTAGAGGGGGTTTTCCACCTAAAATTCATGTGCCTATTGTGTTCTATTGTTTACTATTGTTACTGGATAGACATCAAGAATAATTGAAGATTGGCTAATGCTCTGAAAATATTTGAAATTGTTAATTGATAATAGATACTGATTAACCCCCCCCCCCCCCCCCCTCCCCCTCTCAGTGTTTCCAATAGAAGGATCGCCTACATGTCACCCCAATTTTGGAGTTGTGCTCTGCCTAAGATGCTTTGGAAAAAGGTATCCCACTCATCAGTAAATATGTTCAGGGAAGTCCTTACCATGAGCCCATCATTAGGAGTTTCCCCCATGGCAATCTGCTGATCCCGGATAGTCTGCAATCTAAAAAGGAAGGGATCAATCTCCTCTCCCTTATGCATATGGAATATCCTCATCTGGTTCTCTAGAAGCATCTTCCGTTTGATTAAGCTTCCTTGATAAAACGTGGTCAAAGATGTCCACACCTCATTTTCTGTTTTCTTTTCGGCAATGTGTGGGACCATGTGATCCTTCACTCCATCCATGATCAAGCGCTTAGCCTACGCCTAATTTTCGTTGAACTTCTTCAGAGCATCTGCATCGATCGGAACAACTAGAAAATTTTCCACGTGGTCTCTGATGTCGTATTCCTCCAGGACTGTTAGGATTCTGGCTTTCCAGATCGCAAATTTGGCAACACCATCCAACCTATCCTGATCTCTCAGTCTGTATAGGGCCATCTCTGCTCAAAAAATTGAAACAGGTACTCTTCTCCCTTCTACTGATGTTGCATTCAACAAAAGATAGGATCTGGGTCTCTGAGCGCTAGAAAACCTCTAGAGATACTTCTCCCTCTGACAACTGATTTCCCTCCCGGAAATCCTCCGCCAATTCTACTGAATCAAACCTCTACGATCACCCTCCTGATCGAATCTCAGACTTCTTGGAAAAATTTTGCTGAGAGACTATTTCCCCTCACTTTGTCACATTTACTAAGAACTGTTATGCACCGAAAGAACCGATGCCTCACCAACAAATTTTGAAGATCAGAAATTGCACCTCGGGCCCCGACAATTAGCACAACGTCACTCCCTCTTTGACTGCGTCACACTCCTGGTGCTGTGTCAGCGTCTGCGTGAGTAGAATGACTCTATGTCACTCTCTTGGTGCTATGTCAGCCTCTTCATGAGAAGATTGGCTCTGCTTCACGTTTCTGGAGCTACGTCAGCCTTTGCATGAGCAGACTGACTCTGCGTCACTCTTGTAGGGTCTGCGTCCCTCCTAGCGTTGCGTTGCCTTCTCTCGCATTTGTGTTGCTTCATATTCCCTTCCTGCAACAAAAATATTCAACCCCTTTGCTGATGGTTCAACTTGATCTGCAATGCTCTAATACCATGTGAAAATTTATGAGCAGAGAAATCCTACTGCTAAATATTGATTTACTTATGCTACTTGTTTTATTATACACAAGTTATTTAACTGAAAATATTAAGAAAAACATCGAAGTAAACACAACTAGTAGCCAACACAAATACAAATCATTTACTGAACATCACACACATATGACAAAGGACATAGATTTTTCGGACAAATGTCATCGGAAAAACCCAATGCGGGAAAATCAGTGCAATAGATATGAGGGTTTATTATTATTAATCATAAATATTATGAGTGCATCTAGGGTGACTCAATTTGGCTCACCCAATAGAGAAACCTCAGCTACAGAGAAAAATGTGAGTTTTACCTCACTTCCGCAAGTCCCGGTTGATCCAGACGAGCCACTGGTGAAACCCTAGCTAGCTCTGTGCAGTATCTACACTGCCACTGTGTAAGGTTGCATCGCCCTGGCTAAGGGACTACGTCACCCTAGCTCTGTGCTAATCCTCTTCTCCCAAATCTGGTTTCAACCCTTTGGGCTGAGAAACCCCAGTCTCGAGCTGAATTTCAAACTTTCCTTGGAGGCTCTATGCTTCCCTTGTGTGAGCCCTACGTGGGTCTGTGTCATCCTCTCTAGGGATTGTGTCACACCCTCTAATGGATACGCTGCCTCCACTGTGTCTCTGCTACCCTTTCTCTGCATTGTACTCTTGGTCCTCCGACCAATCACTGCATCTGCCCCTCACTGCTTCTCTGAATCACTCATATCTAATCTTTGTCCGAGCACTGGTTCGTCAAAAGAATTCGATCTCTTAATTCACTGTCTATTTTCTCCAACTGAACCCAAGCCCTTCCTTTATACTTTTCTCGTTGACGCATCAACGACCATGATCTAATCTCTAATAAATGACTAAGATTAAAATAAGCTTGATCCACATCACTTAGAATGTTCTCATCAAATGTGTAAATTAATTCACTTTAATTTTTTAATTTCCCTAAGTTAGACTTAAGGTCCCCATTAACAAATTTAATTATTTGAATAAATTTTACACCAGATGAAATTTGTCCAAATGCTTTATGGGTCTTGGAGATCTCATGTGTTCTAGCCCCTCCACAAAGTTTCAGAGCTAGAGCACACCCGATGCCAACCAAAATCTCAACAAGTTTGTGATAAAGCTTTTTCTATATGTTGATGATCTTGTACTGGTTGCTAAATCGAACCATGGATTACAGATGCATCTGTATGCCCTTGAGCATCTTTGTAAAGTAGTGGGGATGAAAGTCAATACAAGTAAGACCAAAATAATGATTTTCTCTAATAAAAATAAGCAAAGCCAACATACGTTATTCTTTGAAAGCAACATTCTTGAAGAAGTAAATGAATAGAAGTACCTTGGGATAGAATTCAACAACAAGCTTAATTGGGAGGATTGCAGAAAGAAGAGAATTTTAGCACGGTGGAAAGCATTATATGCACTCCAAAACAGAAGTAGAGAGGCAACGTTATGGGATTGGAAATGATTAAAGTGTATTTTGGACTGCTAGTTTGTCCAGTGATATTATATGAGTGTGAATTGTGCGCTAGCAACATCTCTATTTCAAAATGGAAACAAATTGAGAAAATCCAAAAATGCTTGATCATGAGCAAGTTAAAAATAAAATTTTTGGTTCCTTATGAGATAATGTTCAGTGAAAAAGGAGCAAATCCATTCGAAGAAATTTCTATGGTGTGTCTTATAAGGTATCTAAAAAGAGTTGAGCAAATGGGAGGAGGTAGATGGTCGAAAGTTATCATCAATGAAGGCATGAGTGAAAGAAATAAATCATGGATGAGACAAAACAACAAATGGATGCAAAAATGGAATATTACCTCAATGCATGTCCCATGAATGGCAAGGAGTTAAAGAATTTTGTTATGGATAAGTTTCATAAGCGTATATGGGGAAAAGAATTGGGTAGAAAGGGAAGCACTATGTTCAAGAATTCAACCCCACTTGTGATCCCCAACAAAAAGAGTACATTCGCGCAAACATTCCATGGAGAGAAAATATTCTTATTGCTTAGCTAAGAACTAACTTGCATCAAATTCGGTATGAAACGAGACGGTGGAAGAGACCTAAAGAAGCTTGGGAAGAACGAGTGTGTACTTTTTTCACTTCTGGGGCAGTCAAATCGGAAAAGCATTTCATTTTGGAATGTGATGCTTTCAGAGACATCAAGGACAGTTATGGTAGTATGTTAGCATCAATTTTGTGGCATTGTCTTTTCAGTGAGGGGATTGTTAGAATTTGGGTCAACTCATCATCAATTTGAGTAAGAAAAGGATTGAATTGAAAAAGGAAACAAAAAAGGAGGCTGGTAATCCCATAGAATATTTTTAGTCTCGTGGACGTTAAAATATCATATAAAAAGGGTCACTACTATTAACCTGAATGCGCTATGTAACCAAATGTTGTTTTCACTAAACAAGAAATTGCAGACCACCTCCCCGACTTAAACATCGAGCACACGGGGGATCCGCTTTGAAATTGATGTTGTCAATTTGTTGTCAGTAAGATGCAATAGCCATCAGCTTACATACTTGTGCGCCATTCATTTTTATATAAAAAATAAAGCTTGTTTATATTATATAATAATAAAAAAATTAAAATAAAGTTTTAATATATAATATAAATTTCTTTCTTTTTTCATAAATTACTGAATCTAGACCTTGCAAAGGTATCGTAAAAGATCTATTTAAATATATAGGGAGTTGATTTAGATGAGTTCGAGAAAACCCTGCAAAAATATGACCTAAGACATGCAACTCCCATATACAACCTTTCTTTGAAGTGCAAAAATGCCACTGACATCATCAACTTAGTTCATCAAGATTATTCACAAGAGGATAAACTTCAAACTAAACACAGCATGAGGATCCTTAAGAGGTTTGAAAGCCTCAAACGCTTCAAAGAAGTAGCTGGAACATGTTCTATAATCCTTCTCTTTGGCATGAAGAATTCCCCTCCAAAAGCAATAACATTGAGATATGCCCTTAACCATCTCTGCATGATATAAACTTGAAACATATTGATGATGATGGCATGGATTCATCCAAACAACTTATATGTGTACATGAAATCTTTATTGCAAATCCTTGGTAATAAGCTTGCATTATCAATGAGGTATAATGCTCCCTTTTTGGCTTCATTATGCTACTTAGATAGGTGACACCTCTGGTAGATGATTCTCTTCAAAATTATTCCCAAGGGGATGAGAACACTCAGCAAGGTGGTATATTTTTGGCAAAGCTCATTTTTTTTTTTTGTAGTGGGCCACTTTGCCAGGAATATGTTACAAGAAGTGCCAATATATAGTTGTTTCCACATGTGAAACAAAAAGACTCTTGGGCAAGTTGACATGCCATCCTGGAGGGCCGACTTGGCAACTTGGAGGGACAAATGACAATTACAAAATTCAATTTTTTATTCTTTTCATAGTGTCACGAAGAACATGCCCTTGAAATTTTATTTTGACCAAAATAAAGCATGAACATGCTTGATAATAAATAATAATAATAATAATATTTTTTCTTCTTTTTGTTTTTACTGAAAATACATTTTGAGACAAGTATAATGAAAATTATGAAAACCCAAACTAGTTACAATTACACACAGTGAGGCTAAACATAGTGTACGTAAGGAAAATTTTAAATAACCTTTTATTCATAATAGAGCGAGTTATACAACTAGATTCCTCCTTTTCATAGCCTTGTTGATATCTTTATTCTAGAGATTCAAAACTCTCATGCTTAGAATTATATTTTTCATCACTATCAACCATATATAAACTAGGAATTGATTAAATTTGGGATTAAACTAGATAAATATGAACATTGATGATGATCATAAAGGTTACTTATCTAGCATTATGAAGGGAACAAAGTTCCTTCTTAAGTTAAATACTCCAGAAGAATTGGAATATAAGAATATCCATTGAGGATACAAATATTAGATTAAAATGTATGATGAATGAATTGCTTGAATGTTACAAATGAGGCATGTTTATATACCTAAACGGGTGCCTCTTCATGAAAGGTCATGCCTCATTTAGACATGCCCATTACTAATTAACTAATTAATCATTATTTATATTATTTTATTTATTACATTGCATTCCTCCTAAAAAATCTTTGTCCTCAAAGCTTGTTGATGAAAGGCCTTGATTTCTTTTCCTGCTATGAATGTCTTCTCGTCTCGGGCCAGTCATCCTTGTTGATACAAGTTGATATGATTCTCTAAGTGACAAACAAAATTGTCGCACTAAGAATGGATCAGACCATCCTAAATCAATCTTCTATGGAATCTTGCAGTGATTTGAAACTTAAGATGAATTATCACATGAGTGGATTGCAACAACATTGGTATTCTTCAAAACATCAGGTTGTTGTTTCTGTTCTGAATACATAGCTTGGTCGAGTTGTCTACTCCCGTGATTTGGATGTCGATAACGAACTTTTTTGGTTTGACTTCTTTGATTTTCTTCTAGCGAGGATTTTATTGAGTTGGTTACAAAACCTTCACTTAGAATGTTCCTCGTCTGAACTGCAAGATCTAATTTTGCATCTTCTGCAACTTGCTTGTCTTCTTCTTGAGTTGTGACATTCACTGGATCAATGTTTGTTTTTTCTTCAACTTGAATTTCTACATTTGAAGATTTTGATGATTTCTTTTCGACAAGTTGTTGCAGCTTGTTTCTAATGACTTCTTATCCTTCTTCAACTTCTTAATTTGTATTAGTAATTTTTCGTTGTGGTCCTTAAGGGGAGAAACTTCTTCCTTCTTGTTAGTGGTGATTTTGTTAATTTCCTTTTGCATATTTTGGATCACCATTTTACTTTCTTGAAGAATTACTTTTGAGATTTCCTGTATGTCTTCAGGTGTTAATGAATTTGGCTTCACGGTAACATCCTGTAGCGTTATTTTTTTCTTTTTGTGGGAAAATGTCAAAAACGTCTTTTTGTATTTAAGATAAGAGAACCTAGAGTTTCCATCCAAGGTGAACCCAAAACAATGTCACTATCGTTAAAAAAATAAGGATTTCACGGTAAATTGCGAAATAAAAGTATAATCCCAATACTTAGTTGTAGATTATTTATGTGGTATTGTTTTTCACTTGTGTCAACAAATTTTTTTTCAGTTATATTTGATTCGGGAATCACTAATTGGTTAGCACATTTAGAACTAACATAATTACTTCCTTTAGTAAGACTGATAGATATTACAATATCTCTTCTTGCGAGTAATCCTTTAATTTCAAATAGTGTATCAACACATTTACTAAGGGTTTTAGGAAATCTTTCATTATTGTTCTCCATTTTTCTTTTTTAAATGATCCTTAGAGTTTTTTTTTTTTTTTTTAATATAAATATTCCTCCTCTATATTTTTGCTTTCAATATGTATGCCTTTCTTTATATTTCTTTATATTAAGACCCTTTTCTTAATAACTTTATTATCTTACAACAACAATACTTTCACGTCACAATAAGTGATCCTTTTATATATTCTTATAATATAACACCCTTTTTTCTTTTTTCAAAATGTAATCTCATTTCCCTTTATAGAACCTTAAATGTAGCTCTTCTCTAATACTCTTTATTTGTTTTACTTTTAATTTTGCTGAAATAATATTTCAATGAAATTTCGATAAAAACTTTTCTAATATCACATTAATTTTCCACTAACCTGTTAACTCTTAATCTTAGTCCTTCCCCTTTTTATGTTAATACTATTTTCTAACTTTCCTCTTTAATAAATCTTTAACTACACTACACAGATAGCCACGACTTTTAATTCGGTTGTGACTTTTGGTATGCTACAACGAAATTGCTGGAAACTGTGGCGGCCAGGAGTATTTCAGGTGGAAGAAGGGTTGGCGGAAGTGCGACACAAGATGTAGTTCTAGTGTCGCAGGGGCAGAAAAATTATCAGCAGTCGCTGATAGGTTTGCGGGGTCTGTCGAGAGGCTGAACGGCCTAGTGACAACTGTGTCTATGACAACTTATGGTGGTTTCAGCAACGAGATCAACGGATTATGTTCTGGTCAGGGTGTGCGTTGAGATCAGTGAGGAGTGACGGCACAGGTTTTTACACGGAATCATAGTTTTGAATGTGTTGTGGAAAGGGGCGGTTCACATGACGACGGGTTGACAACTCAATGGGTGGTGGGCGTATGGTGCAGATGGTCGACGTTTCTGGCTTGTCGGTGGTTGAATTGCAGCAGGGACTACGGGTCTAAACGACGTCGAAATGCTTGTTTGTGGCAAGAAAATCGACAGGGTCTGCGGAATTGTCAAAGCACGTCAATGGATGAGATGGGTTACGTGGATTGGACGGTGGGAAGCCGCAGTGGTTGAGGCGTTGTCAGGAGGTTGCGGCCATTTGTTGTCCGGCCAGTCGACCAATTTGTTGTCGAGGTTGTCGGGTTGTGTATGTGGCTCTGACGACTATTGCTTGCTTGCTCGACCCATGTAATATGTGTTTTTCTCCTTTTTAATATATATAAAAAAATATAAAAAATTTATATATTTTTGTTATATAATTTTGTGTTTTGTTTTTTTTTGTTTTTATATATATTATATTTTTTCAATATCTTTCGGTTATATATATATATATATATATATATATTCTCTTTTCTTATATATATATATATATATATATATATATATATATATATTTTTTTTTTTTTTTGTTGATGTACTCTCTCTTTTTAAGTATTTTTTTTTTTCTTATCACTTTTTTTTTTAGTAAATATAATTTAAAAAAAAAATTCTCCATTTTTTTTTTTTTTTTTTTTTTTAACTTTTTTTTTTCTTTAAAAAATGGCCAAGGGCCTATTAGCAAAAATGGAGACACTCCACAAGTTTGTAGCGAAACACTTCAACGACAACAAAGTTGACGAATTTCAACGGTCAAAGACTCGGATCGGAAAACATGGTTCTGTGCAGCGATGAGCGGCCAGAAGATCGAATTGCTCCGAAACCAAATGAAGGGAACACAGTTCCTTCTCAAGTTAAATACTCTAGAAGACTTGGAATATAAGAATATCCATTGAGGATACAAATATTATATTAAAATGTATGGTGAATGAATTGCTTGAATGTTACAAATGAGGCCTGTTTATATACCTAGACAGGTGCCTCTTCACGAAAGGTTATGTCTCATTTAAACATGCCCTTTCAACTTAATTACTAATTACATCAGGTGCCAATATATAGTTGTTTCCACATGTGAAACAAAAAGACTCTTGGGCAAGTTGACATGCCATCCTGGAGGGCCGACTTGGCAACTTGGAGGGACAAATGACAATTACAAAATTCAATTTTTTATTTTTTTTAGTGTCGCGAAGAACATGCCCTTGACATTTTCTTTTGACCAAAATAAAGCATGAACATGATTGATAATAAATAATAATAGTAATAATTTTTCTTCTTTTTGTTTTTACAGAAAATACATATTGAGACAAGTATAATGACAATTACGAAAACCCAAACTATTTACAATTCCAACACAATGTATGTAACAAAAAGCGATAATCAAATTACACACATTGAGGCCAAACATAGTGTACGTAAGGAAAATTGTAAATAACTTTTTATTCATAATAGAGCGAGTTATACAACCAAATTCCTCATTTTCATAGCCTTGTTGACATCTTTATTCTAGAGATTCAAAACTCTCATGCTTAGGATTATATTTTTCATCACTATCAACCATACATAAACTAGGAATTGATTAGATTTGAGATTAAACTAGATAAATATGGACATTGATGATGATCATAAAGGTTACTTATCTTGCATTAAAATGACATTGTAGAATTTTCAGCGAATCCCAATCAACAAACTATTACTTGACTTGAGTCATCTTGTTAGATTCTTGGAGAACAATTCAAGACCAAAGTGTTGATATCTAATTTTTTTTCTCCTTAATCATGAACAAACCATTGAAAACATTTTCTTGTGCAATACCTCAAAACTTGACCAAGTAAAATATAATTATAAAATGGTATAATATGACAATATAAAATTGCAATGACATCTTAACAATTTATAGCTTGAGATGTATTTTGTATTGTAGTGGCATGTGTGGTGCAATAATACCATACTAGTGGAAATAAGAATTAGATCACTTATTGTTTGATTATTGTGTACTTTTATTTCTTGTTATGATAAAATTTGGTTCAATTAGAGCCATATTTATAATTGTAAGATGATGGGTCTAGCTTGAACCTTGTACTCGTAAGAGTTGTAAAATAAACATGAATGCCCCTTAAGTCAATAGAGTGAACTTGGTAGGGGAGTGGCTTCATGTTGTTTTGTCACTCTTTGTTGCACTAGTCTATGTATGTGTATGTAGACCTCAACCTAAGTTATGACCATAGACGTTAGAGGTATTGTGTTAAGTATAGGACCCCAAATCCTTGGTCCTAAAGGGGGAAGAATGTGAAACATTAAAATTCATGACAATGATTATTGATAAACATAGAGACATGTATAAATGATGATTTAATTAAACTATGAATTGGTGGAAATTCCAAGAGGCTTAATCTCATGCCTATAAATGGCTAGTTAAGTTGGGCTATGGAAGTGAGTGATCATGCTAGAGTATGAGTAGGCTTTGATTACCCTAGAGAGTTGATAACTTGAAAGTAATGGCAAGTTGCCAATTTTTCCCAAGCACAAGAGAGGCTTTGTAACCTTAGCATGATTACGGTTGGATTACAAGGTGAATCTACCAAAATATTGGTAGTTCAGGGAAGGAAGCATATAATCCTACGGAAGAAGTTTATTCCTTAAATCCTATTGTTTTCCCAATTGGTTATTGAACTATTGTTTGTTGTTTGGACTAATGGTTGTTGAACTAATGTATGAATATACATGATGAGGTTTAACGTACTATTGGGGCCTTTCACATGGTTGTCCTTGGATCTTGGGGAGTACCATTAATTGAAACAAGTAATTGTGTACCACAATTTTTTGAAAAATGATTTGTCACCATTTGGACGAAAAGGCATCCCAAGAAAGACTCAAGTTATTGGAGCACTCCTAGGTAAGTTTTATTTTCACATGCTCACCTTTCACTATTTGAATTGGTTGATGCTTTTGAAAAATTCTTTTGATGGAAAACTAAATAAATTGTAGTAATGCCTACTCAATCTTTTCATCATTATGTAGGGTTTTTACACATCTTGAAACCCCCTTTACAAGTGTTTGATATTTACAAGTCATAATCTATAGCTAATTAAGACAAATGTTACCTAAATTTGTGCCTACTATGTTGGCATAAACATTATATATGTGCATTAGTTAACATGCTATGTTAGTATTGACTACTTGTAGTCCATGATAGTTTGTGTTAACTAGTAATTGATGTGAACTTGTACATTTGGATATAGTTATTAGACTAAAATTAATGACTCACTAATCTTAAATATACATCACTTAACCTCAAAGTGCTTTATTCTAATGCATATGGATTTATTTTAAAATCGACTTATTGAGTACAATGGGGATGAAAATCCTAATAGCATTAACATTATTGTTCATTCATTATTCTTTTAATTTTTCTTTCATGTGTTATTCTAGCATAACATGTATAATATAAAATTATCATAAAGGGAGATTATTATATTTAGGAATACAAAGATTTATGAAGTAAGATGGGATTGAAGCATTACAAAGTAAAAAATTAAATAAAAAAATAGATTATGTGTGGTTAAAATATGGTCTTTACAAACAAAAATAAAGAAAGCAGGGTTCTTACAATGTTTTTGGTGTATAATATATATTTATCATAAAGTGAGATTATTATATTTA
Source organism: Pinus albicaulis (assembly GCA_034641835.2). NCBI lineage: Eukaryota > Viridiplantae > Streptophyta > Pinopsida > Pinales > Pinaceae > Pinus > Pinus albicaulis. The sequence continues at coordinate 637,274,640 of CM076583.1, read as the reverse complement.
GGAATAAAGATATTTATGAAGTAAGGTGGAATTGATGCATAACAAGTAAAAATTTAAATAAAAAAATAGATTGTGTGTGCCTAAAATATGGTCTTTACAAACAAAAATAAAGAAAGTGAGGTTCTTACAATGTTTTTGGTGTAAACCTTTTAGCAAGGGGGAGTAATATCACACTTCAAAACATTAAGCATTTTTAATACCGTTAACCCAAAATTAATGAGACTTTCAAGAAAATTTCTTTGATTGTTGAAAACTAACATAAGTTTTTGAGAGTTAAAGAATTGCTCTACAACTCGACATTGGTGACCCAAAACATCATGAACTAACATATCAATAATTATATATAAATAAGTTCCTTGCATCAAATTATTGGGTTTTTGTAAGCATATATCCTTTCAACATAACAGTGAAGTCTTAGAAATAACATCCAATTGAAATATCATATTACAATGAGTTCCTATATAAATAAAGTCCAATGAATGGAGCACATCATGTCCAAATAATTACATACAATTATACTTAATTGCATTTGTTTGGACCATTGGAACCTACCATGGTATCTCTTGACCATCCCATGCTAAGAATTTTCCATTGTCACATTTTTTGGCACTATTGATAATACTAAGCAACTTTTGTACAGAGAATTCTCTTGTAAACAATTTGTTTGGAATAATATTATGTTGGAATGGCTTTGAAAGATCAGTGTCCACTGTCCCAGGGTGCAATAATAAGCAAATGATTGGGTCCTTCCGTCGCTCAAATTCCAAAGATATATTCTTCGTCACTTCACATTTTGCTAACAAAATTAGTATTTCTTCTTAAAAAATGACTCAAAGAAAATATTAGAAGGAATTAAAAATGGACGACTCAAAGAAAAGATTAGAATGCATTAACAATAGAATGTAACTTTCTTTCAAACTACAATGAAATTAAAAAGTAAGCAAAACACTCAATTACATTTTTATATGGATTCAAAATGTTTTATATAACTTTAAGAGAGTTAAAATCTATCCAATTTTTCGTGAATGTGTAAAATTTAAAATTATGTTATATCATACAATCTTAATTATTATTGTTGCTAATTTAGGTCAATTCAAGTATGAGCTAGTTAAACAAGTTGGAATATGTAGGATGCATAATTGATCAAGCCAAAATAGGAAGTAGAGCAATAATATCCACCAAGGAATTTTTTCAAATGCAATTAGAACTCTAGTTATATTATGTATGCTGTATAAAAAATTTGAGGTATGTCATAGAGAGTGAGAACCAAGTAAATTCAGGGAATGTAGACCAATAAAAAAGAGTGATAAGACTTCTTAGCTATGGGATGTAGGAATTTACAGGGTAAGTTCTGTAGATCAAGAACCAAAGGTCACCGCTCACAAACATATCACAAATCAGTACACCAGTATAATCATGTGGTTAAAACCCTCAAAGAGGGAAACAGTCCACGGCCTGAGCCAACGCGGCTACTTCAGGCAATTTATTAATATAAAAGGAAAAATTACATATGTTTCTCTCATAAACGGTTACCGGACAAATGACCCTCCATGCTCTTTAAATAGAGATCATGGACCAATCAAGTGTTAAGCCATGGATCAAGTGTTGTTAATACTGAGATGAGAGATAACCCTCGGATCACTACAAATCGTGACTGTCGGATTATAAGTTACAAATGTACATGGTAAAGAAACACACTTTACTTAACTCTACACTAGACAAAGTTATTCTTAACTATTTCCTATGTGTCGAAATATCCTAACATGGGAAGGATTAGAATTGGATTTAGGGAGATTGTCAGCGAAACCACAAGTTGATGGACATAAGCTAATATTGTGAGACATCTATAAATTGCAATTTTAATTTGTTAATGGAAAATTGGTAATTTTTTTATTACAGTAATGGATGATATGTCTTAGAAAATGATGTAGCTCAACTAGATAGCCATGTAATACAAAAGATAATAGTTTAAATTTGGCCTAGAAGTCTAAAAGCTGGGGATGCATGTCCATATTCCTTATAAAATTAGCAATCGTATAACTATCCTTAACTACTCGAAGTTAATATTGACATACAAATCAATTGAGAAATAACATTATCCTACAAAACATAATGAAACTTAAAACATAAATTTTTTTAATATGTTGCCCCATAGTAGGCATCCTCTTTAATGTCATTCAGTGGAACTATTCAAAACTTGGCCCTTTGTTGATCCTTTCCAAAAATGGCATCAAGAATCTCACTTTTTCCTTCTATTAGATTCATAGCTTATCACCTTGTTTCCACCCCACTACCCTTGAGGTTGTTGATTGAGCACAAGGTAGCTCATAACCTCTAGTGGGGTAGGGGGAATGCACAAGCTTACTAGGATAAAACAAGATGAGAAAAAAAAAAAACAGTTGTTGGACAATGCTTATCTTCATGCTAAGCTCTACAAGTTTCCGTTGTTGTGTACTCATAAAAGCATCAACATCCTTTTCTAGGGAAAATTTTCGGGGCGGAATTTTGCAAATGGGCTAATTTTTGGACATTTTCTGAAAAAATATTTTCCAATTTTGTTAAAAAAACGCCTATTTTTACATGTATATGATTAAATGGATGATATTTGCCAAAAATCTACCAATTTTAATAATAAATTACATGTTTTTTTTATTGAATATTCGCCTACATTTTATACATATGGATTTTGAAACTATAATAGTCGCCTACAATACTATATATATATATATATAGGAAAAATAGTAAATTCTTAAAAAATACCTTGTCCTTTTCCCAGTGGCAAAGCTCTCGTATACGTTTTAAAAATCCATTATGCAAATATTTCTATCCCTGTTTTCTTGCTTGAGCTAGCTAATGAAATCACCTTTTCAACAAATTCCATCTAATTTCCCAATTCAAAGTGTTGCACTAGGCTTCTACTACATCCCTGTCATTGTGCCTAATTCCGCTTTGAACCTCATTCAATTCATTGATAAGACAACATACTCGACAACAATGATAGTGGGCCATCAAGGGTAGACCACTTACCAATTTTCGAATTGAAGCCTCCCTAAACCACATTGCTTTCATCATTAGTTCCCTTGGTAGGCCACCACCTAGAGAAGCAACACTCTTCCCAGACTCCATTCTACACAAAATCCCTAGATTGAAGTCTTGACAAAAATGGGAATTTCAAACTTGCTTCCACCTCCACATATCCACCTTAAATATGTGTCACAAACAAGATCAAAGATAAAGAAATCAAAGACAAGAGTGAAATTTCCAAGTTGAAGGCCAAAGCTTAGCAAAGCACCAATTTTGCAATTGAGAAACACTTGGGGAGTTGGGTAATAACACATTCTAATTTAAACAATTGAAATCATACATTTATTCTAACTAGTTGCCATCATACAAGATATTATTTCCCACCACAAATGAATGGGCATGAAAGGATGTCAGATCTGCAATTAGATTTAGTTTCCCTCCCTTGTGATTTGCATCTTATGCTAAGTGTATCATGAGGGGTTCTCACTCTTAATTTAACATCTCATTAAGGGGGGGAGGTGGAAACCCACCTTGTTAATACCATATCTCCCCTCCACTAGTTGAGCCCCTATGTTCGCTTGGGCATTGACTAGCTTGTTTAAGCATACTAGTACACTGAAAAAAATCAACTCGCTCCATTGCATAGACTTCTACAAGGATTCTTTGCACTAGCATATTTAAATGTAGGACTTCTAAAGGGTTATAAAATGCAGTTATTTGATTAGTATAGTAGAGTCTCACATAACCGAGGCTCACCAAACTCCTTTTCCTTTAGAATCACAATACCTTGTTATAAGGTGATAATTTATGCTTCATTGTTTGTTATGTTCCCTAAGCCCTAAGAAAATACAAATTCTACATTTCCTTCAAGATAATAAATGATTTCCCCCATCCCCTTGTGTTATCTCTCCGCCAGATCTCTAAGGTTGAAGAAGAAATCCCAACAAAGGTAACCACAAACCAAACTTTTGGCTTGGTATTTAGCCCTACCAAGTCGGAGAGGGTTCTCTCCACAAGGTCACAACCAAGAGGGCTGGATAAATTAGGGTTTTAGGCTAGGTATGATTTCAGGGGTTTTGATTTGATTTGATTGGGTTGTTGGAAGAGGATATTAGGTCAAAGAGGCTAGGTCAGGGCAAATAGGATTAGGGTTGTAGAGATTCAATGGGGCAAGGCAGGTAGAAAGGCTAGCACATTAGGGTTCTTGGGATGGAATGATTCAGACAAGTGAGGAGCTAAGAAGAACATGAAAGATGAATTCTTCCTAAACTGAAAGAAAGATGAACAGACTATGAAAATTTCCCAAAACAAAGCATGTGAGATGAATTCTATTTATCAACTTGAAAGTGATCATACAATATAAGTGCAATGGATTATGAAGACAACACATTCAAAAATAATGAGACATAAGAAGAAACAATGCTAGACAACCATACCACAGGTATCCCAAAGAAATTGCTGCAACACTTTTATTAAGCTCCTGCCAAAATGATTACAATAGTCTCTGATCAATATGCCAAAATCCAACTGATTCCAACCATTGAAATGACTGAAAAATTACATGATATAGGCCTCAAACAACCTCCTCCCAGCCTCAGGGGTCGAATCCATAAGAGGAGCAGTTCCACCAAAAACTGAGCTGAATACCTAGAGTGTAGGGTGGTCAAACTGATTCATCCCTCACTTTTTGCAAACTAATTCATTACACCTCATCATGAGTTTTCATCTTATGTATTTACCCTAGGTAAAGTAAAAACATGATCTTTACATTTACTTCCATCAATTACATAAGTAAAATCATCATTTCCCAAAGTGAAAATAAAAATTGCAGTAAAAACAGAGAAAAATCAAACATTTGTCAAGGGCGCAACACCATGTTTCAGGCCACTTTTGGAGGCATTCCCGATGTTCAAATTAAGCTCAGGATGGCTTGTTGGAAAGCCTATCCAGTCTACTTTCAAGATCTATCTTTAGTTTTCTGAATGGAGTTGATTTTCCCTATCAAAAAGTGATTCTCCCACAGTGAGTCAAGGGTGTAGCGCCAAGGCAAAAAAGGAGGCAGAACATTGATTTTGTGTGTGTTTTTTCAACTTTTCACCTGGCAGTTGTCCAAACTAAGCCTAGAAATGTTGTTTTCTGGAATTTATGTCATTTTGCATCTTCTGGTGGTCTTATTTTGGCCAAAATGTGCCTCAAACAAGGGCGCAACGCCTAGGGCGCTGCGCCCTTGACAATCCAGCTGTCACAAGACTGTCTAAGATTGTTGAAAAACACAAAAGCTTCAAAAATTACCCCAAAAATTTTCAAAATTTACTAATTGGTTGTTGTTGATGTGGTTAGAAATGGACTGAGGCTTCAACTAGTATGTCAAGCCTCCTTTCCTCTTCTTTCATGTTTAGGGCTTCAATCTTTGCATTAGCTCTTCTAAGCTTTGCCCTTTCAATTTTGTCTCTTTTGGCATAGTACTTGGCCATCCTTCTTTGAATGTTGTTGTCTTATGCTTGTCTTCCTCCTCCAGTCTATCTTCCTCCTCTTAGCTATCCTCCTCCTCTTGCATGTCGTCTCTGTCTTCTTCCATTATGTCTAAGTCTAGAAACCCCAGGGAGATGAATTGGGAGTGAAATGTAGGTTTAGGGAGTGGGGAATGGGATGGAAAAAATTAGGGAGATGGGGGTAGGGGTTTATGAAATGAGGGAGGTGATAGGGGGTAGAAATGATAAGGGAATTGTGAATGGGAATTTAATTACAGGGATAGGGATTTTGGGAGCCTAGGGAATTGAAACACCTAGGTCTTAGGGTATTGGGAATAAAGAGCTTAGGGGAAAGGGAATGGCAGTGTAAGGGTAGGGATAGGGTTTTTAGATATGTAGGAAGGGTAGTGGAAGTCTTAGGAATTGTTTTTGAAAATTAGGAATAAAACTAGGGTTTTTAGCAAGGAAGACACCAAATTTTTATAGAAGATTCAAACACTACTAAAATTGGCCTTGAAGAATGCTAAGAGGATGTATTTGAGTGTTACTTACTTGTTAGAGGATGAAGACAACCAATTCTGAAGCTTTTAGAGAAATGACACTTTGTTTGGAGCTTGCTGAGAAATTTTGGGCAGCGGCACAACACAAGGGTGCAACGTTGTTTTCCCGGAGTGCCTTTCCGGAGTCCAAATTGAGCTCAAGATAGCTCGTTGGAAATATCTCTCTCTTGGCTACACAATGGACCTATCAAGCACTGAAAATGATCAAGTATACCTCAAAAATCAATTCTCCCAAGACTGGTCAAAAATTGAAGAATGAGGGTGCAAAAATGAAGTGTACTATTGCAAGCAAATTTTGGAGGTTTTCCTCAACTCCAAATTGAGCTCATGATAGATCATTGGAAAGCCATTTCTGTCTAGTTATCATTTGACTCATCAAGAAAGTCATTTGGATAATGTATGGGGGAGAAATATCGATGTTCCCAACGTCACTCCAAAAGTGCATAAAACCTCTTGTAACAACTGTATTTTTTACATTTCTCCAAAACCATGACACCTGTGTAAACATTGAAGGAGGTTTTTCTTCCTTGGCCTATAATGGACAAAAACCTCTCTCACTTTTGTCAAATTAATCTCTGTTTGGTCAAAAACATAGTTTGAAGAAAAACTATCCCTATGTGTGGCAAATGATTTGTCCCTTGGAATGACTTCTTGAAAAATGATGGAGACGTGATGTTTTTGAGTTGGAATGGCCTCATACTTGCTGAAATGACCTCCCTTATGCCTCCTCTGCTTAGATGTCTCTGGTTCCATAGAAAACCCTAGCTCAGTGGGAGAGGAAATTAGGGTTTAGTGCTTGTGGAAAATGATGATTTTGAAGTCTAGGAGTGATGGGAAGTGTTTAGGAACACTAATAATTTTTGCAACTTGACTAATTTGGCTGATGGAACTTTGAGAACTCTTTGAATTTGACATTTTTGTTGCTTTGGGAACTCTGAGTTAGCAGCTTGGGAACCATGAAATTATTACATTTTGAATGACATAAAATTACATAGTGAAAATAAAAATTATTACATTGTGAAATCCAAATTACATGCTGAAATGGGAATTTTTCTTTACTAGTCATCTTCACATGGTGAACAGAATTTTATTAATCACCCTTTCACTTGTTGGATTTATGCAATGGAATGAAGCTTTATTGGACCTTGGAAACCCTAATGACCTAATGAAACCTTGAAGGACCCTAAAAGACCTAATGAGGCTTTGAAGGATTGAAATTCAAGATGACTTGTTGATATTGATTTTATGGATGATGTACAATTATCAACGTATGAAACTATGCCAACAAGTAATCAAATTTTGGGGAAGAGTGATGTTTTTGGACTAGGGCTACCATCAGTGACTAATTTTTTGCATGACCTAGTGGAATGATAAAAAAATTCTGAGTGGGACTCCTAAAATGAAATGAAAATAGGATTTTGATATGAAAACACTGACACTAACACCTTGTACCCGTTTCCCTTAGAAAATTGGCCATGTTATGGAATCTATGATGGCATGAATGAATTTGGATATGCTCTGTTGCATAGACTTCTACAAAGATTCTTTGCACTAGCATATTTAAATGCAGGACTTCTGGAGGGTCATAGAATGTAGTTTTTTTATTATTATAGAAGAGTCTCACACAACTGATCCTTACCAAAATCCTTTTCCCTTTAGAATCACAATGCCTTGTTATAAGGTGATAAATTCTGCCTCATTGTTTGTTATGTTCCTTAAGCCCTAAGAAAATACAAATTCTACAATTCTTTCAAGATAATAAATGATTGCCCCCATCCCCTTGTACCTGTTGCCCCTAGAAAATTGGTCATGTTATGGCATCTATGATGGCATGAATGGATTTGGATATGTTATGATTTTCTTTAATTTATGATGGATTGTAATAATATGAATGAGATATTATGTGATCAATGAGCATGTTATTAAGTAATTAAGTAAATGGGTAATAAATTAAAAAAATATACTAGATATTACCAAAACATAGGTTCCATTGCTAAAGAGGATTGGTTTCACAAAAATATGTTCTAAGTTTATAAACACAAAATATATTCAATAAATTCCCCAAGAGGGTAAACCTTTAAGAATCAAAATGCATAGATCATTTGTATTTTGAGAAATAAATATTTAGAAGTTTACAAAAAAGAATTAACCACATTAGTTTTAGCTTTCAAGGTGTTGAGAAATCTAGGGGAGCTTACTTAGGGTATTTAAATTGATTTCTTTTAATTTTGATAGCTTCTTGTGATGTTCTTATCTCCTTGATCATCGAGCAACTACCAAAACATGAAAATTAAAGAAGACAAATGGACACCAAATATAGGCACTCAGCAAGGTCAAAACCCCTATAAAGGGGAAAATCAGTCAAACTCTTCCACTAGTAGATTCAGATCAAATTGAGACAACCAGACCAAAACAAGTGAACTCCTTCTCTCCACCAAGTCAACCTCTTAAGTCACAACTTTGTTCCTCAACAAAAAATTCGGTATGTCCTGCAACTTCTTGGTTTATCACAGACAGTCTCGACCCCTGCAACTTCATGGTTTAACTACAAAAATCTTCAATTCTTCTTTCTTCCATGCTTGATTTTCTTTATGATGAAAAACCTTTCAAAATATGCAACTTGCACTTCTTTTTCTCTTCAACAACTTCATATCTCGACTTACTTGATTCAATCCATCCAAAGGTCGAATGCACTTCTATTAATAGTCTTCTTCAAGATGGTGGTTTCCATTTATGAGGTCGACTTGATGAGGAGAGCAAGCCGACTTGGTGGAGGAGGCTAGTCTTACAAATTTTGACTCTTACAATTTTACAAAGCCCAAGAAGGGTCTTGCAATTTTATGACATGGACAAGGACTTATGACTCAACCCTATAAACCTTCAATGGAGGCTTTTGACCTATTGACCATTGATCCAAGCATGAAACCCATGATTTAATAAGTCAATTTCTTATAATAATCAATTTTTATTTTTCTTTCTTTTGGAAAATGCAATTATGAAGAACGATACTAGTTACATTTTTCAACACAAGGTTACTCCAAAAGTGTTTATGTTATGATCCTTGTGCCTTAAAAATGAAAAGAAACCAAAAAGTATTGTCCACTTTGAGAGGGAAACCTTCCTATACAATAAATACAATGAAGAAGACAATATTTGATGATCGTAACTAAATCTCCTTAGTATATGCATATGACATAAAGATAATAAAATGGGACATGAGGGGTTCTATCCTACATAACGATATAACAATATAAATGTAATCACTCAATATCTAGGGCTTAATAATGGGTTTTGGGGTTAACATAAGGTTTATATAGGACTCAAAATGCCCCTCCTCTTCAAAGTGTTAATTTTTAGGGCTAGATTGTTCTTTGTTGTAGATAATTGCACTTTTAAACTTTTCAACATTTTCATATAACATTCACCCCATAATATCATTTCATCATTAGAAATTATGTAGAGAGAACAATATCATAAACAATGCAACAAAACAATAAATAATAGTAGAAGAAAAGCATGCATAATAGAGACACCAAGATTTAGGTAAGAGACTAGGGAAAAACACCACAAGGGGGAAAACCCAACTAGATTCTTCTTCTATTAGAGATTCATCAAATGTTCAATTGAGATACAAAGTACAATATCAATTACATCAGGCCTCCTAGGGCCAACACAAGTTAGTTCACAACTATGTTTGTGAACTGAACGATCTGATCTCTAGAGAGTTGCTGCCAAATCATTGTCACAAGAAGTAATATCCATGTCATAAGGAACATCATCATCGATACATGAGCTGCCATACATCCCTATTTATATATTGTAGTCTGCACAATCATACTGACTTGAGGTTACAAACATCATCAGGTCACTTCCAGATAACTTCCATCCAAGTCGTTGTCATATCACTACCATCAAGGTCATTTCCAAATCATTGTAGTCACTATTGTTGTCAAGGTTACTGCATTTTTACTGCCATATAAATACCAAGGTACTCTATCACACAATCATATAGTCTATATTTCCATATAAGTATTGTTGATTTTTGTAGCATCGGAAAGTGTTCAGAGTCTCAAAATTTGTAAGGAGATTTGGACATCAGTATTCCAAAGAACCCAAAAACCGTTTGTGGAAATTCCACTCGGTTTATATTTTATTAAAATAATTAATTGTTTTAATGGAATTAAATAATTAATGGGTATTAATAAAACAGAGTGTAAATCTTCTAGAGAACAAAGATCAAGTCAAGTTTTAATCTTAGCCATTGATTGGACTTCTAATCTGGGCCGTTGATTCACCAATGAGAAGATTATAAAAGAAGGCTTGAGGGTCATTTGGAAAGTAAGCTCGGCATACACTCAGTAACCCGAAGGAAGTCGATTATGAAGGAATAGAATTCGATTTCAGAGGGAGAGTTGCAAGGCAGAGGAAGCAGAGGGAGTCAACAGTGACAAGGGTCGAGAAAAGAAGAACGCAGAAGGTCGGAAAAGGAAGCACAAAGCAACAGCGCAGAGAGCTCATGCAAAGAGACACAGTCTCACGCAGGCACTACGTAGAGAGACACGCAGAGGGAAGTTGTGAGTCTCCCGGGTGTCAGAAATTCTCTAGAGGGTTCATGAGAATTTATCTCAGGTGTTTTCTAAAGAAGTCTGCCAGTCTTTTCCTTGTAAAGGATTTCATTGCTGAAGAATAATATATAAACCCTCATCCGCTGCACCAGTTTTCCCGCATTGGGTTTTTCTGGGGGCAATTGTCCAAAAATAATTGTCTATGTGATTGATACTTATGCTTATATTTCTTAGTGTTCTATTCTTTGCATATACTTGAGTGAACGCTGCAGTGGTATTTATTTCGAAATTTATTGGAAGAATTATGTAAATAACTTATTGGAAATAATAAGTAGGAGAAATAAATCTATCACTGTAGAAGTATTTTCAGGATTGAAATTCTCACATGGTATCAGAGCAAACATGAGTAACAAGAGAAAATAACCGACGATGGAACGTAGATCAAACGTTGCTGCAACAACAACTCGAAAGGGTTCACTCAGTTCTCCAAAGAAGAAGGAAAGCATGAAAGAACCGATGGATCACGATGTTTCTATTCTGGCATCCAGATTGGAAGAAGAATTTGCTTGTGTGTCAATCTCTACTTCTCCTTAGATCTGGTATATTGACAGTGGGGCTTCTGCTCACATGACAGGAGTGCGAGAATGTTTCTCAAGCTACCAAGAAGAGCAGATGAACTTTAAAATCACCATGGGCAATAAGGCAAAATGTACCCCTGCTGGAAGAGGTACCATATGTTGAGATTTTGAGGTAGCATCGGGTGTGCTCTAACCCTAAAATTTTGTGGAAGGGCTAAGACACACGAGACCTCCAAAAGCCAGAAAGCGTTTGGAGAAATTTCATCTGGTGTATGAGATATTCAAATAAATAATTTTTTTAATGAGAACCCTAAGTCTAACTTAGGGAATTAGAAAAATTAAAGTGAATTAATTAAACACATGCGATGAAATGTTCTAAGTGACGTGGATCAAGCAGTCTTTTAATCTGAGCCATCGATTAGAGATTAGATAACGACCGTTGGTTTTCCAACGAGAAAAGTATAAAGGAAGGGCTTGGGGTCAATTGGAGGATACACACATTGGCGAACGCACGGCCTAAGTCGGGTACCGGGGGGCGGGGTTTTGAGAAATTCGAAAATGAGTTGCGAAGTGCGGTGAGGGCGGAAAGATGGAAAGCGAGGGATGATGCGATCGGCGCGTCGCAACTCGGAAGGCGACGAGTGCCGATCATTCGTAACCAAAGAAGGCCTGGTGGGTTAACATCGCGGGCGCACGGTTGTGTGGCCGTCCCGAGGTGACGCGGAGACCCGGCCTGCCCAAGGCCGAGCCGTAACACCGACGGGCCCAACCAGCACAGCGCATGGGGCAACGCAACACCAGTCAAGGTGACACAATCAGGACGCTGGCCAGTCGAGAGCTGATGTAGAGGTTACAGAGGCAGCGCTGACGGTTCTAGTGGGTCAGAAGGGGCTTGTGATCTGTAAATCCCATTTGAGGGTGTGATACAACCATATCTTTTGTCTCTGAGTGAAAGGTACTTATTGCAGTGTAATTTCTCTGTAGGGACAACCATGTTTGGTGCCCAGAATGTTGTATTCAGATTCTGCATAATAATATAAACCCTCTAGAGTTGCTGCACCGATTTTCCCGCATTGGGTTTTTCTAGGGACATTTGTCCGAAAGATCGTGTGTAATCTTGTCACATGTGTGCATTGTCCAGTAAATGATCTATAGATGTGTATGCTACAATTAGTGTCTACTTTAGTGTTTTTCTGAATATTTCAATTAAATAACTTGTTAATAATAAAGAAACAAGTAGGTGAAGTAGATCTAGATACTGAAGTAGGGTTTCTGTTTTGAAACTTTCACATGGTATCAGAGCATTGCTAATCAAGCTGATCCACCAACAGAGCAACTAAAGAAGATTGTTGTAGAGAAGGCAATTGAAGCAGTAGATTTCTTAAGAGGGCAGCGCAGCACCAGGACGCAGTCCCAACACAGGCCACGCAAAGGCTGACGCAGAGGCAACTGAGTGACGCAAAGGCAGCCCAAAGCCTTCCAAAGTGACGCAGGACCAGCCTACGCTGCGCAGAGGCTGCGCTGAGCTAGTCTGCTCACACAGAGGCCAACGAGAGGGACACAACCCAATTTTGAGGTTGTTGTGCAGATTTGTCGTAGTCCGGAAGCGAACCTTCAGATCTTCAGAGGTTGCTGGTGTGGCAAAGGTTCCGTCAGTGCAAAATCGTGCCTAACAAAGGTGACAAGAGCAGGAGGAGAAAAATTTCTCAACAGATCTGCGCCAAATAGATTTAAGATTCAATCAGGAGGGTGATCGTAGAGAACTGATTCAATTATTTTTGGCTGAGGATTTCCGAGAGGGAAATCAGTTGTTGGTGGGAGAAGCTATTATAGAGGGTTTCTAATCGCTAAGAAACCCATATCCAAGTTTTATGTTGAGCATTGCAGCAGAAAGAGGGAGAGGAGTATTTGTTTTGACAGATTTGAGTAGAGATGGTGTCTCATGGACTAAGAGATCAGGATAGGTCGGACGACATGTCCAACTTCATTATCTGGAGGGCCAAGATCCAGACAGTCCTAGATGAGTACGACATCAAAGACCATGCTGAGAGAGTCCTAGTTGTGCCTATCGATGCAGATCCTCTAAAGAAATTAAAGGAATCAAGCGCGAGCAAAGCGCTTGATCATGGACGAAGTAAAAGATCACGTCGTGCCACATATTGCTGGGAAGAACACGACAAATGAAATGTGGACAACTTTGGGCACGATGTATCAAGGAGGCTTTGTCCAAATAAAGATGCTTCTGGAGAATCAGATGTGGTTGTTCCAGATGCAGAAGGGTGAGGAAATAGATCCCTTCCTCTTCAGATTTCAAACTATCCAGGATCAACTGATTTCCGTGGGTGCGACTCCAGATGAGGAGCTCTTGGTGAGGACTGCCCTGAATGCAGTCACTGAAGAATGGGAAACGTTTGTCCAAAGCATCTTGGGTAGGGCAGCGTTACCATCCTAGGCGGATATGTGGGAAATCCTCAGTCAAGAGGGAATCAGGAGATTTACCAAGAGGCAAAGCAACAACAGTGGTATAGTCAAAGTAAAGAAAGAGGAGGATGAAGATGCAACCCTTGCATCAAAGGGACAAAGGCAACAAGGGAAGAAGAGGAGGGACCTATCCAAGGTCCGGTGCTTTAATTATGGCGAACTTGGACACTTCGCTAACCATTTTCCTAAGAAGAAGGAAAAGGCATCTTCTGAATCCAAGACTGCAACAACAAAGGGGGATGATGGTAATTACGATGATGTAGCCATGAGTGTTCATGAGCCACGTAAGTGGGGCGACATTGATTTGTAGAGCAACTACAAATGGAGGGTGGTGGGATCCTTGAGGTTCCCAAACTCTTGGTTCACATACGAGCTACGGTAGCTTTAAGACGGTAACGAGACAAGTAGAGCAGTAGGTGCAAGAGATCACAGTGAAGCTGAGGGCAGAGCTGGGACACTGTAGAAGGGATTAGCGCAACGCAGAGGCAACAACACAGAGGCTGATGGGACTTCAGCAGCGTAGAGGGGCAGTGCCGAGCTGCAACAACACAATGGCTTTAGAAAGGCAGCGCAACAGCCAGGGGAGCTTCAGTGATGAGGTGCAGCCCGACTGACTTGTCTGTTAGTGATTGGGTAGGGGTCATTCAGTTGCTTACTTCTCGGCAGCTGAGTAGCAGTGCAACAATTGGCAGCACGATGCAAAAATTTGAGAGGGAGTTGCAGTATGGATGTAGCAGTGTCAGTGGTAGTGACATGGGCGACAGTACAGAAAGCAACAACATAGTGGATGGAGGGCAATATGCCAAGCATCAATAACGCAGAGACCGATGTCAAGATCTAGCAATACTTGGTGTAGATGTATTGCTAGAGCACACTCCTTGCTAAGAGGGAGTGTTGAGGTTTTGAGGTAGCATGGGGTGTGCTCTAGCCCTGAAATTTTGTGGAAAGGCTAAGACACATGAGACCTCCAAAAGCTAGAAAGTGTTTGGAGAAATTTCGTCTGGTGTATGAGATATTCAAATAATTAATTTTTTAATGAGGACCCTAAGTCTAACTTAGGGAATTAGAAAAATTAAAGTGTATTAATTAAACACATATGATGAAATGTTCTAAGTGACGTGTATCAAGCAGTCTTTTAATCTATGTCGTCGATTAGAGATTAGATCACGACCGTTGGTTTTCCAACAAGAAAAGTATAAAGGAAGGGCTTGGGGTCAGTTGGAGGATACACACACATTGGCAGAGAATTGAAGCTAAGTCGAATTTCCGGGGCGGGGTATTGCTGAGAAATTCGAAACGAGTTGCAGTGCAGTGAGGGGTAGAGATCGGTGAGGGATGATCTGATCGAAGGCCAAGAATACAACAAGACATAGAGGCAACGAGTACTAGTCAGCACAGATCCAGCGAGGAGGACGCAGTTCAACCAACACCACGCAGAGATTGCATAAGCCCAGCTAGGATGATGCAGAGCAACGAATGCAACGCAGGGGTAGCACAACACCAGCCAGGGTGGCGTAGTCCTAGCTGGGGCAATGCACTGGCAACACAACACCAGGGTGACACAGTGGAGACACTAGCCAGTTGAGAACTGATGCAGAGGCTGCAGAGGCAACGCTGAGGGTTCTAGTGGGCCAAAAGGGGCTCGTGATCTGTAAATCTCGTTTGAGGGTGTGATACAACCATATCTTCTGTCTCCGAGTGAAAGGTACTTATTGTCGTGTAATTTCTCTGTAGGGCCAACCATGTCTGGTGCCCAAAATGTTGTATTCAGACTCTGCATAATAATACAAACCCTCTAGAGCTGTTGCACTGGTTTTTCCCGCATTGGGTTTTTCCAGGGACATTTGTTCGAAAAATCATGTGCAATCTTGTCACATGTGTGCATTGTTCAGTGAATGACCTGTAGATGTGTAGGTTGCAGTTAGTGTCTACTTTAGTGTTTTTCTGAATATTTCAATTAAATAACTTGTTAATGTTAAAGAAACAAGTAGGTGAAGTAGATCTAGATACTGCAGTAGGGTTTCTGTTTTGAAAATTTCACACCATAGTGTTTCAAACAGAAGATGGTAATAAGCTTCGGGCCACCAATGTGCTACATGTGCCTGGTTTGGGGATGAACTTACTCTTTGTGTCGCAGCTTCAAAACAAAGGCTATGACATTTACTTCAATGGAAATAGAATATACGTCAAACACCTGAGTTGGAAGAGGAAGGCACAAATCAGAGTCAGGAGCAATAAACTCTACAAGTTATAACTCGAATCCCCAATGGCGCTGATAGGCAGCACTGATGAAAAGGATTTGACTGAGATATGGCACAGGAGAATGGGGCACTTGCACCATGGGGCATTAATAATTTTCAAGAACACTGTCATGAGAGTTCCAGAACTGAGCACCAAGCGAGACGATGTCTGAAGAGGGTGCGTATTGGGAAAGTATGCCAAGGCAGCATACCATAGAAGCAACAATAGGGCTAAGAGTTTGTTGGGCTTAATACACTCGGACATCTGCAGACCAATGTCCACTAGAGCTCTTAGTGGTGCCAAATATTTCACCACCTTTATTGATGACCATTCCAAGAAGACCTGGATTTACTTTCTGAAGACCAAGGACGAAGTCTTTGATCAATTCAAGGTGTTTAAAGCTCTGGTGGAGAATCTGTCAAGAAAGCAGATAAAGACACTACAATCAGACAATGGTGGAGAATACATTGATAAATACTTCATAGAGTTCTGCGCAATGGAAGGCATCAGAAGATAGTGGACTGCTCCATATAATCCGGAGCAGAATGGAATTACAGAAAGAAAGAATAGAACTATTGTTGAGGCTGCAAGGGCAATGTTGTATGATCAAGACATGCCCAATTTCTTGTGGTCTGAAGCTTGTAATACAAATGTCTACGTATAGAACAGGATTCCTCACAATGCATTGGGTAAGATCACTCCAGAAAGAGTTTTCACTGACAGAAAGCCTAAAGTGAGCCACTTTAGGATCTTTGGCAGTGTGGCATATTGCCATGTGCTAAAGAGAAGAGAAAGAAACTGGATAAGACTGCGGAAAAGGAATATCTGGTGGATTATAGCGAGAACGCAAAGGCTTACCGCGCTTACATTCCTGAGAGCAGGAAGATTGTAGTACGTCGGGATGTGAAGTTCATGGAGGAAAGGGCCTTTAGGAAATCTCGGGAGATGCCTTCTACTACGTCGTCTGAGGAGGATCCGTTGGTCCAACCACAACGACCTGTAGAGGGTAATTCGAGTGCCTCTCCAAGGCATGGGGATCCAAGGGATACATCTTCTGAGGACTTGCAGGAAGGAGAGAAGGTAGATCCACCCACTACCAGTGGTAGGACGAGCAAGGAATTACAACAAATCCTGAGGGACGTGTTGACCACTAGAGTGGTACCTGATGATTATATGAAAATTCCATGCCCAAGGATGAACCAAAGGACACTTGTACCATCAGATATCATCAGATATCATCAGTTCAACATAGTTTTTAAACTCTACTTTTACTTATCATTTTCTCTTGTACCTAGATTCCACGCCCTACGGGGAATTATAATAAGTGGTGCTAATAATGATGAATTTGAGTTAGTATTGAGTCTGTAACAGGCCTAGGTAATTTGGGACCTTGCTAACAAGTGAGTATTACTTTGCGAGGTTTTTTTCACTCGGTTAATTATCATCTCCCTATCAAGACTTAATAATTAATTGAG